>CAJHNH020001484.1:53922-97237 GCA_905116865.2 Candidula unifasciata | reverse complement strand
CTGTCTTTCTGTCTGTCTGGTCCTTGCTGTCTGTCTGTCTGTGCTATCTGTTCTGTCTGTTCTGTCCTGGTCTTTCTGGTCTCTCTGGTCTGTCTGTCTGTCTGTCTGTCTGTGTCCTGTCTTCTGTCGTCTGTCTGTCTGTCTGTCTGTCTGTCTGTCTGTCTGTCTGTCTGTCTGTCTGTCTGTCTTTCTGTCTGTCTGTCTGTCTGTCTGTCTGTCTGTCTGTCTGTCTGTCTGTCTGTCTGTCTGTCTGTCTGTCTGTGTCTGTCTGTCTGTCTGTCTGTCTGTCTGTCTGTCTGTCTGTCTGTCTGTCTGTCTGTCTGTCTGTCTGTCTGTCTGTCTGTCTGTCTGTCTGTCTGTCTGTCTTCTGTCTGTCTGTCTGTCTGTCTGTCTGTCTGTCTGTCTGTCTGTCTGTCTGTCTGTCTGTCTGTCTGTCTGTCTGTCTGTCTGTCTGTCTGTCTGTCTGTCTGTCTGTCTGTTCTGTCTGTCTGTCTGTCTGTCTGTCTGTCTATTCTGTCTGTCTGTCTGTCTGTCTGTCTGTCTGTCTGTCTGTCTGTCTGTCTGTCTGTCTGTATGTCTGTCTGTCTGTCTGTCTGTCCTGTCTGTCTGTCTGTCTGTCTGTCTGTCTGTCTGTTCTGTCTGTCTGTCTGTCTGTCTGTCTGTCTGTCTGTCTGTCTGTCTGTCTGTCTGTCTGTCTGTCTGTTGTCTGTCTGTACTGTCTAGTTGTACTGTCTGTATGTTATGTCTCGTGCATGATCTGTTTCGTGTGGGTGTGTGTGTGTGTGTGTGTGTGTGTCATGTCTGTATGATCCTGTCTGATGGTACTGTCCTGTCTGTATGTCTGTCTGTGGCTGTCCTGTTTTCTGGTCTGAATCTGTTCCCCCCCCCCCCCCCCCCCCCCCCCCGTTCTGTCGGTCTGTCTGTCTGTCTTCTGATCTGTCTGTACTGTCCGGTCTGTTCTGTATTCTGTCTGCTCTGTCTGTCTGTCTTCTGTCATGTATTTCTGTATGTATTTTCACCAATCTGCCCGCATGCCATACTTTTTTCTTTACTATTATCACGTCTTTTGTGAAAGACGGAGTGTTTGGCCAGCTCGATGTAAGACGGGCATGCATTCCTAATTTGTGACCCTTTGAAAAAAAACAATAAGTTCATTCTTTCTTTCTTTTCATGTATACATTACATAGTATGGTGTCACTAGGTGTTTTGTCTAAGTGGTCATATGAAAAAGTGTAACAACAGTTATTTTGACTAACAGCTGCCACGTTCATGTCTGCGTCATTTGGAGGAGTTTTTGTTGGCGGCTTTTTGAGCAGACGATACAAGATGACAGCCATGAGATGTCTGCAGTTTAGCTGCCTCATGACCGCTTTGTCCGTGATGATTTCAACTCATGACCCTCATCTTTCGGTGTGACCACCCTACCGTTCACAACGGGCCGGGGTGAGCAGATTTTTCAGTCAGTCACTCAATCATTCAGCCAGTCACTCAGTCAGTCAGATAGTTAACTAGTTAGTTTTTCGGTCCGTTTATTAGTTATTTACTTAGTCATTCAGCTGGACAGTCACTCAGCTAGTAAATCAGTCAGCCAGTCAATTCATTAATAGATCAATAATTTAGTTAGTGAGTTGGTTAGCTGGCTAGTTAGTTTGTTAGCTAGTTAATTAATTAGCTAGCTGGCTAAGTAGTAAGTTAGCTAGCGTGTTAGCTAGCTACTTACTTAGTTATTTACAAGTTATTAATTAGTTAATAAGTTAACAAGTTAGTCAATTGGCTATGTAATTAGTTATTAGTTAGTTAATTCGTTAGTTAGTTAGTTAGTTAGTTAGTTAGTTAGTTAGTTAGTTAGTTAGCTAGTTAGCTAGTTAGCTAGTTAGTTAGTTAGGTAATTAGTTAGCTACTTAGCTAGTTAGTTAGTTAGTTAGTTAGTTAGTTAGTTAGTTAGTTAGTTAGTTAGTTAGTTAGTTAGTTAGTTAGCTAGTTAGCTAGTTAGTTAGTTAGTTAGTTAGTTAGTTAGTTAGTTAGTTAGTTAGTTAGTTAGTTAGTTAGTTAGTTAGTTAGTTAGTTAGTTAGTTAGTTAGTTAGTTAGTTAGTTAGTTAGTTAGTTAGTTAGTTAGTTAGTTAGTTAGTTAGCTAGTTAGTTGGTTAGTTAGTTAGTTAGTTAGTTAGTTAGTTAGTTAGTTAGTTAGTTAGTTAGTTAGTTAGTTAGTTAGTTAGTTAGTTAAGTAATTAGTTTTTTGGTTGGTTAGCTAGTTAACCTCATTGCTTTGGGGGCTGCGTGGTCTCGAGGCATGGTCCGGCTCGAGTGCTAAAGGTCCCGTTCGAAGGTTGGGATTTTTTTCACGTGTACTTCTAGTAATTCCCCTCGGTCTCTGGGTAGTAAGACCGGACGCCCGTGTGTATTGTTGCGCACGTAAAAAATCCAGTTGGAAATCGAAAAGAGTAGCCTAAAAGCGTTGCCCGGGGAAAATGTGGAGTTAAAAATCTATCAAAAGTAGTTCAGGATCCTCGCCGGTGCAGCGGAGTTCGTGCACAGCGCTGAAATTCTTGAGTTAGAATAAGAACGGAGCACTTATGGGTTAAACCCGTCCTATGGTGTTAATCCGTTGAATAAACAAACAAACCAACCAACCTATCGTCTTAAATATGAATGTGTTAGTAAACCCAAGTCTTGATTTCTGACACTCGTTTCTGTTTCATTCCCTAATTGCTAACACAATGGACAGCGAGGAGAACAGCTGCAACAGGGGATGTAATTGCAGAGACAACAGTTACTTCCCCATCTGTGGAGACGACGGCAAGACCTACTACTCTCCTTGTCACGCCGGATGTCTCCTGGCGGAGCATGGGGTACGTGTAGCTGTTAGTTGCTAGTTGTTCGTCCAGGTTCTCACTGCACTATAGACAGATTGTCCCTAGTCAGGTTGACCCTAGACAGATTGTCCCTAGACAGAGTGTCCCTAGACAGATTGTCCCTAGACAGAGTGTCCCTAGACATATTGTCCCTAGACAGGTTCTCCCATCATTGCTTCGCTCCTGTGTACTTGAAATCGCACAAATTGTTCTCTACTGTCCAATTTGGAACAAAATGAAAGAGATAGGAATTCCAGCAAAGTTCTGAAGCTCACACATGCAAACTAAATGCATGAGTTTACCAAAGCCACCAGTCCAACATCAGAATCACTGAAAACATTCTTTTTCAAGCATTCGGTTATGAAAGCCGGCATTTTACTGCAATACACGCCATTTCAAAACCAACTGACCCGCCTCCATTTTAATGCAGTTCATAACACAAAGTTGTTCAGGTACAACCGGGGGGGGGGGGGGGGGGGGGCATTTCAGATAAAATCCATAGCTGACAGTGCGACACCCGAGCAATAACTTCAGTAGCTGGGCGACGGAACGTTTGGTCTAATGATTGTTCAAAGTGTCGGCGGGAAACAGGCTTTCAGCCATCTTGGACAGAAATCTACGCCTGGATAGGTACACGTGAAGTGTCAGCAATTTTTTATAATTTGTTCCTTATCTTTACATTCACTCTTAGTCATGTTAGTACACCCACTTTTCCTCTGACCAATTGTTTATCCGTCACAAGCGACGATAACCAGTATACATACTAGCTAACAAAAGTTTGTTTCAATAAAGAAGACGCAAACATTAGATTGTACAATTCATTACCTGACACATTTGGTTGTATCTCGTCAGGTGCTTACTGAAGTACCAATTGATTAAAATGTAGCAAATTAATGGATCCTTCCAACTGAAATACAAAATCGACTACATTCAAAAGCAACTGCCTGTTTCACCAATGTAAAAACAAGATGCGACGGTTACTTTTGAATGCGTTTCATTTTGTATTTCAATTGCTTTGCTAGTTTCTTCACCTCATTCCTGAGACTTGTGTCGTGGTAAACGTTCGCCTGCCGGAGATTTCAGTGAGATCCTTAGATATTCTCGCTTCCTCATAATTAATTTCAACTGTTTCAATCGCAGAACTTTGTGACAGCAGCAGTTTCTCGAGGAGATAAATCACCGCAATGAAAAATCATGTGTACGAAAATGTCAGAGGCGACAGGGAATGCCAGCTTTCTTTAGTAATTTTATTCTTTATTGAAGAGACTTGCCAGCTTGTGCTGCAGAATCAGAAGCTCAACAAATGATTCATAACAATTCCCGCCTAAGTGATGTGATTGTATATACAGATGGCTCTGTGTTGAGGGGCCGATAAAGTGCATGGGGGTTTAGAGCAAGGGCGAAAGACGTCGCTTAGTGCAACAATGCCTGGCATGTGATATCACAACGTCTAGTCTGAGAATGGAGGTGGAGGCGGTCACTGCTGCCTTCCGCTGGCTTGAGAATCAGTTGGACACACATGTCGTCATTGTCACTGACTCACAGAGCATGTTGAGAAAAGTGGGGACATGTATGCTCTGAGCAGAGTGGCAAGCATCACTTTAGAAGTCCCCGATAGAAACTATCCTTTAGATATTTTCTCCAGGTCATGCCGGTGTGTTGGGAAATGAGCAGGCAGATAGACTGACCAGTTCTGCACCACTTGGTAGTGAACTGATGTATGACCAGCTAGATGTTGTTGGGGCCCTCTGGGAGCGAGTGAACAGTGCGGAAGCGCGAATAGATCATTACGGTCTGAGTAGAATGGCGCTGCGAGGAGTTTTACCATGGGATGTGGCCGACGCTCAACACTCAAGGAAGGGGCGAAACGGATATACAATCAGACAGTGAATGGTACTATCGAAATTAAAACTCTTCGCTTGCTGTTGAAGATGGGAACGGAGCGCTTATGGGGGTGTCCCGAGTGCTATGATGTCAATTCTTAATTCATCATTTTTAGTAATTTAAAACTAAATGCAAAAAGGTAACAAAACATATTGCGTAATGAATATGATTTATTAGAACTAGTTTAACACACAAGATGCGCTGCTGGGATTAGAAATAGTTTGTTAATCATTCAATCGGAATTAATTTATTTTGACATAATCTGTGGAGACGCATGAGCGCCTACGCCAGTTGACAGAGCACACAATGATGGTGATGATATATTTCATTCATTCATTCATTCATTCATTCATTCATTCATTCATTCATTCATTCATTATATAACGATGTGTGGATGATGCTGAAGCCCGTATCTTAGCAATGAACTCATGTCCACTCTGTACACAGATCTACCAAAACTGTTCCTGCGTCCTGAGTGGTCAGGCTGTGACAGGCGTCTGTGAGTTCGGATGTTCCCATCTGTATGGTTACGTCATATCCGGGTGCCTACGATTGTTGTCAATGGCTCTCAATTTTGTCCCCAAAACGATCGTTTTTATGAGGCAAGTCCATTTCTAGAAATAATTCTACACTGTACATTTACCATGTTCATCCAGTTTCAGAATTAGTTCTACTTTCTACATTCACCATATTCATCCACTTTCAGG
Source organism: Candidula unifasciata (assembly GCA_905116865.2). Taxonomy (NCBI): domain Eukaryota; kingdom Metazoa; phylum Mollusca; class Gastropoda; order Stylommatophora; family Geomitridae; genus Candidula; species Candidula unifasciata. The sequence goes on along the minus strand of CAJHNH020001484.1, from coordinate 91,793 downwards.
GTTAGTTCTACATTTTACATTGTCCAATATTCATCCACTTCCAGGATTAGTTCTACGTTATACATTGTCCAAGTTCATCCACTTTCAGGATTAGTTCTACATTATACATTGTCCATATTCATCCACTTTCAGGATTACTTCTACATTATACATTGTCCATATTCATCCACTTTCAGGATTAGTTCTACTTTCTACATTTACCACGATCATTAGCTTTCAGGGTTAGTTCTACAATATACATCGTCCGCTTACAACACACCTGTATGCATTGGGGAAAATATCAAAAAGACGCTGCAAATATTTAAAAGTTTTCGCCTTACATTACTCTCACACACACACATTTGTACACACACACACACAAACACATAAACACACACAAACACATTTGTATTGTACACACACACACGTGTACACACACACACACACACTTGTACACATACATACACACACACACACGCATACACGCGCTTAAAACACAGTCACAAATACACATAGCGCACTGGGTCATGCGGGCGTGAAGGGAAATGAGCGAGCTGACCAACTGGCAAGTACTGCACTGCGGATTGCGGGAAAAAGACATGGACAGAGCAGATATCGTCAACGCTTTACGAACTTGGCTTGTGGATAATGAGGAATCCCTAACACTAACACGATTTCGTGACATCAGAGTAAAGCATGGTGAAGCACGTCTATGCCGTCTTCGAGGCCGAGATAGGAGACAAAATAACCAGCTTCTCATGGAAACGTCGGCTCTGTGGCTAAGTCGATGCGAACGCTTCGTAATGCCGGGACGCCTTGCGTTGGTTTCGACAGTGGTATCAAGAAAGCCAACCGTCCAGAAAGCAATGACAAACTACTGGACGTAAATTTGCCTAGAAAAACCACACAACAGCCAGGGGCTGCTGGGGTTGGATCTGTAACGTCCTGTAAAGAATACGCAACTAACCTTAAACCTTTCATGGGAACAATTAGAAGAAGTACTCTGGAGTGGCTGCTGCATCGGAGGACTGAGCACGCATGGGAATGCCCAGTGTGCAGTGACGTTGATTGTGATAACATAACATTACATATAACACAACCTTTTTATAACATATAACATAACACAAAGCTTCTATATTGCAGATGTGTCCCAGAACAAGACAGATCCATGTCTCTATCAGTGATGCCGTTTGTAAATTCCCTTTTCGGTAAGCAATCATCTGTGTCAGATCTGATCGCATCAAGTAGTTTGGAAATTAATCTTTCTTAACAAAAGCACCTTCCATCCCATAGAATTGCCGTGGAATAGCGGCCAGAGGCTCGCCGCGGATCGGAAGGTCGTGGGTTCACTTCTTGGTGGATCCGGACTTTTTTCCAAAAATGACCTTGACTCCCAGGTCGATCCAGCCCTGAGTGGGTACCGGGTGCAGTCCCGGGAGGTAAAGGCGGCTGATGCGGCTGACCACATCACCCATCTTGTGCCGATTGATCTATACAAAATATAGACCTGGCCCTATTTGCCCTATATGTCTAAAGGCGTGGAAAAGGGTCCTTTTACAATCAACACTCGTCAGAGGTGCCAACATTATAGTTGCTTCTACTGTTGCAGCTGCTACTGTAGCTACTATTGTTAGTGCTGTTACTATTGCTGCTACTGCTGCAACTGCTGCTACTTCTGTTGCTGCTACTGCTGCTACTACTGCTATTTCTGTTACTGCTACTAGTGCTACTTCTGTTGCTGCTACTGCTGCTACTGTTGCTACTATTGTTAGTGCTGCTACTATTGCTCCTACTGCTGCTGCTACTGCTGCTACTTCTGTTGCTGCTACTGCTGCTACTACTTACGTTGCTGCTACTGCTGCTACTACTGCTACTTCTGTTGCTGCTACTGCTGCTACTACTGCCACTTCTGTTGCTGCTACCACTGCTACTTCTGTTGCTGCTACTGCTGCTACTACTTCTGTTGCTGCTACTACTGCCTTCTGTTGCTGCTACTGCTGCATCTACTGCTACTTTTGTTGCTGCTACCACTGCTACTTCTGTTACTGTTACTGTTGCTACTTCTGTTGCTGCTACTGCTACTTCTGTTGCTGCTACTGCTGCTACTACTGTTACTTCACTTGCTGCTGCTACTGCTGCGGCTGCTTCAGATGCCGCTGCTGTGACCTACAGCTACTGATACAACTCTGTGAGTGATCTACTAAGTAAACTTAGATGTCTAGCCAAATGACAATAGACTTCAAGTAGATCTAGTAATGTGTGGTTGAATTTTGCAGTCCTTCTCAGTTGCCATTTGACCAACAAACGTAGGTGGGGTACTGTCTAGGATAGATATAGGGCCGGTCTAACTATCAAAGTATCTGGGTAATGTTGTTTGAAAGTAATCTACCAATGTTCAAACAGGTTGGCTGGTTGCTCCGATATTCTTTGGCCGTCTCATCGACGACACCTGCTTGATCTGGGACGTCAATTGCCTCACTAGGGGTCGCTGTCTTCTTTACGACAACAATAACTTCCGGGTTACATTTCAAGGTTATGGAGGTTTGTGCCTAGCGTGTTCTTTAGTGTTTCAGCTGATTGCCTACGTGTACGCCAGGTGGACCAGGTGTTTGGACACAGATGCTAAAGCTGACATTGAAGTCAATGTAGAAATGACAACAGTTGTTGAAGACAAAGATACTGTAAACGCTTAAATTTGGAATCCAATATGGCCACCAAGACAACGACAGATGGTGGCGACAAGTCAGAATTGAATACCGTCCCACCCCCACCCTCTTTAACATCAACAGTCTTCAATCTGCACGATGAGTTCTAGCCCTAACCTCCCACTCCCTCCACCTTCCCTCCAACGACAGATCTTTTCTGAGAGCACATGGGTTCGTTGACACTTGAGGTCTATATATGTGACCCCCCCCCCCCCAACTCCTCTTTCACAACAATCTGCTGAGAGCTCTTGAGTTCGGTGCTCGGAGGCTCTGTTACTTGCACATACCAGAACCTATCCACCATTCAAACCCACCACAACCGGACCGCACTACGACAGATAACGTCTAGAATCATAGTTAGGCTTCCTCAACCATTTCATCCACATCACCATTACATGCCTGCTCTTATTACAGACAGGTAGACAGACGTCTATAAGATCGCTCTCACCATACGCGAATTATTTTCACAATTTCGGATCTACACAAACCCAAAAACTGTTTTCAGTACTGATAGCAAAGTCAAGGACCATTTTCCACGCCTTTAGGCCTACTGGGCACATAGGGCTAGATCTACATTTTATAAAACAATCGGCTCTTGGTGGGGGATATGGTCAGCATCACGCCAGCCGCCTTTACTTCCCCGGATTGACCTTGTACCAACTCAAGGCTAGGTCGACCTGGGAATTCAAGGTCATGTTTGAAAAAATAAAAGTCTCGCTACATCAGGACCCGAACCTACGATCTTCCGAACCGCTGGCGAGGGTATAGATGCTACACCACGGCGACTCGCCTTTCAAGACTTTTGGCAAACTAAAATACTCAAAATTGTAAAACTATAAATGGTTGTCCGAAAGTACGTTATGTAAAGAATAGTTGCAAGCGAACTCTTCACCCCAGTGGTCATATTTCACTAACTCCTTTCACGTTCATATATATATGGTGTATTTTTAATGACTGTTGTTTTTGAAAACATTGCCGTTGCTATTTTTATAAACAACTTATGTGGGGTTAATGCAACATATACTGCTATTTTGTGTCTAATTTGACTCCCCAAAAAAATTCTTTTATGGTGAGATTCACAATGGGAAACGTTCCCATGGCGGACAAAAGAAATGCTTTAAGGACACCTTGAAGTCTTCACTTGTGTAATCTGGTAATCCTAGTTTCAGCTTCATAGCAAACGGGTCACCCCACAGTTGCTCCGCTCCTGTGCCAACGAAAAACAAACGCAGCTCACAGTGTCACGCCACAGTGTCACACTTGTGTGTGTGTGTGTTTGCATGCTTAAATATGTAAAAGTGTTTATACGTGTGGCTGTATATACACGTCTGTATGAATGTGTGTGAGTGTATGTACGTGTATGAACACGTATGTATGCATGGGTGGGTACGCGTATGTATTGTATGTAAAAGTGTGTGAATGCATGAGTGCATGTATGTGTGCTGATTGTATGAATATGTGTGTTTTGTGTTAGTGTGAAAACGTTTATGTATGAGTGTAAGTGCATGTTGCTGCATATGTGTGTGATTGTATGTATGTATGTATGTGTATGCATATGTATGTAAATGAATGAAAATGTATGTAACTGTGTATATATGAGCATGTAAGAGAATGTGTATGCTTGATTGTGTTTGTGTGTGTATGTGTCATGCGTGTCTGCATTATTTCAGTATGTATTCTGTAAACAAACATAACAGGCATGTTAAAAACATACAACTGTGGTCTCAAAAATGAGACAGGCCTGCGTGCCCAATTTGCAACCCTCAAATGACGTTCGTTTGTTCCTATTTTAATTTCATTTCTACTTGTTGTTCCGGCTGTTGTTTGAAGACATCTGATTACCATTGTTACGATTTTTGCGTTGACTGGGTTGTGGCAAGGGTCCGTGTCTGACACTTGTAGCATTAAATAAACAGACACAAACCCAGCCTGAATAAAAACACCTTTTATAATGCAAATATAGCATGTAAATAAAATAAACACAATATTTTGTTATGTCTATTGTATTATTATCTCTGCATTTATGTTGTGTGTGTGTGTGTGTGTGTGCATGTGTACATGTCTGTGTGCATGTGCAAATGTGTGTGTACTTGTGTATGTGCGTGTGTGTGCGTGTAGGATTGCTAGATTTAAGTATAAACTAACTAAGTTAGTTGCCTACCCTTGACAGGAGATTGTAGAATACCAGCCCCAGTGTTTTTTGGCTGTTGTGGTTTTTCTAGGCAAATTTACGTCCAGTAGTTTGCCATTGCTGCTCAACGGTCGGCTTCTCGATACCACTGTTGAAACCAATGCAAGGCGCAAGGCCCGCAGCTGGGATCGAACCCGGCACCCCAAGCATTACGAAGTGCGTTCGCAACGCCTAAGCCACAGAGGTGACAAACTAACCAACTGTCGCTTTATGCCTCACAATCTACAGGGGCCTCAACAAATTTATTTTTTTTTTGTTTCACAAATGCAAGTTTATTGCAATGTATCTTTTAAACCACTTAAGGTTTTATAGATCAAGACAAGACTTGATATGGCAACAGCCGCGATGTCGCAGCTGAATACGATGTGGAAGAGCCAAATCAACATCGCATCAAGGTTAATATCTACAAATCACTGGTGTTGTCTATTTTCGTGTACTGGTGTGAGAGCTGGACTCTCACTTTGGAAGTTGAAAGGAGGATTCAGGCTTGCGAGTGTAACTGATATAGACGCATTTTAAGAATTTATTTAGAACACAAAACAAATATGTCCGACATAAAATATACAAATGTGCAGGACGTCAGGAGCGTGTCTTGGCAGTGGCGAAACGTCACAAGCTAGCTTGGTTCGGTCATGTGGTGAGACACGATTAGATTTCAAAGACTGTACTTCAAGGAACAATTGGGGGTAGGGGAGGGCAAAGAAGAATCTGGAATGACAACATCAAGAAATAGACAGGACTAAAATATTCATACACTTATTCATCAAGCAGAAGACAAAGAAAGATATCGGGTTGTATGTGCTAGTGTTTCCAATAATCCACCTCCACGACTCTATAAGGTCAAGGGTTATGTTGTGTTAAAGTTTTATATATATATTAGGGTCTCCGGCGGTGACGGTGTAACCTCAAGTCAAACAGGGTGGGTCTGTCATATAAAAGAGACAAAAATGTCCCTCCGACTGTTTGATCAACCATCGCTGATCCATACAGACAGGATATCGACTTTTCAGCCCCACCCCCCAGACAATCAGACTTCCACAAAAACAGGATGTCGACTCTTCAAGATCCCGCCCGACAATCAATCATCAACACAGACATGATGTCGACTCTTCAAGATCCCGCCCGACAATCAATCATCCACCTGGAACTTTGCCAGGAATTATGATTTTCCCAAGTTGCTTCATCTTACTTTCGACTAAATGTAAAGATGTCCACCGTTGGGACCATGTAAAATAGCAGAGAAATGTAATTAACAGAGAAATGGACACTATACTTTTCAGAATTGTCTGTGGATTGTCAGGGATAGAATGTCGATCCCATTACTCATTAAATCGTTATATGTGTGACCTAGTTTGTTTACCATTAGTTATCTAACAAACATATTTATTGCCTGATTTCTACACCACTAAGAACATGACATGATCTGTGTGCAATTTATCTTGTCATTATTGCTCTTTTATTTTAACATTTCCCAGTTATGGCCCTTATAAACAACTTTGTATCAGCTTAACCGGTTTCAAATTATTCCTTATGTGCTACGGGAAGAAAGAATAAGGGAAACATGGAAGTAGGGGAAGATAAGGATGAAGTGGTAAGGACAAAATGTAGTAGTTCCCAGCTGAACAGCAAAACCAGAAAAAGTAAAGTTAAGGAGTTCTTCTCTGCCTGGGTCCTAGAATATTTAACTAGAACATAGACAATGGATATGTCTGTGTCATTCTATTTTATACAACACTAACACACCAGATGGCTACATACATCTAGACAAACCACAGGCACGGACTACAGGCTCCAACTTTAATTAAGACAACTAGAACTATAATTATCACATCCAACATCTGTTTATTTTACTGAACACAAAATTAATAATTATACTTCACAGATAATACATTAACACCAACCAACTACGTGTTTCAATAGAATCTAAAGGTCTTATCATATCCAGCTAACAAGGAAATAGGAAAATTACATAAGTGATGGCAAGAGTGGCAACATAATAATAAGTGCGTTGAATTGCGACCTGCCACCAGACCAGTAAATCGCCTCCAGCGACTTGCAATCGAACTATCTCCGAGCTAGGATGCACAATAGAACTCTAAGTTAGGTCTAAAACACAATCTACAGAAAGTAAATTAGCTTAGACACCTTTTAACTACTAAAATTGAAATATAAAAACACCATGAAATCAGTCTATCTCCGTCCTGCCGCCCCCAATTAAACTAATGCGTGGGAGTCTCCTGCCCCAGGTGACCGGCGAGACCAACGTCCAAGAAGTGAATCCGGCCCAAATTTCCTGTCTCGTCCTTTTATAATCACTGGCCAGACTTTCGGCTCGCTTTAAGCCTAATTAAAATAATCCCCATCCGTTCTCTGGCGTCCTGCCATACTAACGACATGTCTTTTTATAGAATGCATTAATATTCTTGGTTGTGGTAAAAACTCAGTATTCTTCTACAGGACATTACCTTCAATTCTTCTTTTGCATGTTTTTTTTTTTTTTTCAACAATATCTCAGCTAAATGAACGAAAGAAGCAACCAGGAATTAAGGTAACTGCACTCGGCACACTCCCATACAGCTAGCCCTTTGTGAGTAGGCAATGAAGAGTTGCCATACTGACGGTGTTGGTTGCAAGCTAATTAAAATCTCTTCTGTGTTTTTCTCCTGCAGTTAGAACATTGCCCATAACCTCAGCTAACTCCCAAGGGAGTCATTCTCTCCAGATCTGGATACTCTATTCTGTTACACTGTCCATTCAATTCCTGAGAGCATTTACCCTGCCCGCTTGGTCACAGACTAGCTCACCACCCAGAGGTGCGACTTCGGCTAGTCTACCGCCCATGGTAAACGGAAGTTTATACAGTCGAATCCCCTACAGCATGGCGAGGATGGGGGTCAAAAGGTCTATAGAAGAGCTGGCTTCTCTCGGGCCTGTGCTGAGACAAAGACGTAAAATGAATACGAGAGGCAACAGTGTGGATTCCACTTTCATTAAAAACCTTTGGTGATTCGGTAATGTTGTTGGTGGATTTGAGAAGATACCTCACTCCTGACTAGTATGGCACCTTTCCCTTGCATGTTGCCTGGTTTACGCGCACCAGCGGTGACCTATCCCTGACCAAGTGTCAATAGCTATAACCAAATCTTTTCTGTCGGCAAGGATACGAAATCACAGCAGATTTCCGAGGCTCGTGAATCATAACTCGGGTACCCCCATGTGGGTTTCGGGGAAAACAAGAATAGACCCACTGCCTCCCCAAAAGCATGTCGTAAGAGTCGACTAACTGGGGAGCTTCCTTTGAAGTCGGAGTGCATCTGCCTGAGAGGCAAGGAACCAGCAGTCTGCATTCAATTGAATCAGATCTGTCAAACGGGTGCACAGGCAACACTCAGGTTCTGGAACAGGACTGCAGTCCAGAAGTGGACGAACAACCAGAACTTTACACCAGAGTTTACAGCTGGTGAACGCGAAGAAGAAGAAGAAGATAACTCGGGTAGGTCGGGCAGGTTCCTTGCCTCTCAGGCAGATATACTCCGACTACGAAGGAAGCACCTAATTAGTTGACTCTTACGACACGATTGGTGGGCAGGCAGTGGATCTATTCTTGCTTCCCCCCCCCCCCCCCCACACACACACACACACACACACACACTAGGGCCATAGAACATACATGGGGAATGAAGTGAAGTCATCTAGTAATTATTTTAAAGATTTTTGTTACTACAGCTCAAAAGTTATGTCTCTTTATTTTTAGTAGGGAAGAAAAGAGTTGAGATAAGGCTGTGGTTATCATAATCTATATCAGCATTTATCGCTGGCATAATAAAGGCTAATAGACTTAAATGGATGAGGCATATTGAGAGAATGTCAGATGACAGGGACGTTTAAACTGTACACACAAGGGAGTTGAATGGTCGTAGACCATGAGGCAGACCAAGTAGACGATGAAGACATACAATCCAGAAAGACTTGCAAACACTTGTTGTTACCAATTAGAAAGAAAAGGCCAACCAGAGAGATGAATAAAGGCTGGCAGTATCTGCAGACATGAACCTCAAGCCCTCGGAATGCTGGAAAAGCCGAGCTGTGGTGCGCTGGTCGCTTGGCATCCTGTAATTTTGTTAAGTATCAAGCTTTCAGTGACTTCTTCGATCCATGTTCCTCTAGATCTCCCTCTCCCTCGTCTTTGTGTTTTCATTGTCATCTTGTACGCTCTTTCAATCTTTGTTACCTAATGAATTTAACTGTGGAAATATGTTCTAGTAGTTTTTCAGATCTCATTTTTCACACGACCTGATATGTGTTTGTGCTCAGCGCGTTTTAAACATTTATGTTGTTATATGGCGCATATTATTAGTTTTCTTGTATCAACTCTAGTTTATGTCTGAGTCTGACCCAGGTAACCTAATTCTTCACTTGCCTGACACATAATAGCGTGCCTTATTGTAGATGTTAGTACAATGTTATTCTTTGTTGCGTTGTGTTGAGATAAGGATTCTTCCTTCTTATTTGCTGATGAAAACTTGCTGTGTTAGTGTCACGTCGTACATTACTTATTTGCTGATGAAAACTTGCTGTGTTAGTGTCACGTCGTACATTACTTATTTGCTGATGAAAACTTGATGATTTGTGTCACGTCGTACATTACTTATTTGCTGATGAAAACTTGCTGTGTTAGTGTCACGTCGTACATTACTTATTTGCTGATGAAAACTTGCTGTGTTAGTGTCACGTCGTACATTACTTATTTGCTGATGAAAACTTGCTGTGTTAGTGTCACGTCGTACATTACTTATTTGCTGATGAAAACTTGCTGTGTTAGTGTCACGTCGTACATTACTTATTTGCTGATGAAAACTTGATTATTTGTGTCACGTCGTACATTACTTATTTGCTGATGAAAACTTGCTGTGTTAGTGTCACGTCGTACATTACTTATTTGCTGATGAAAACTTGCTGTGTTAGTGTCACGTCGTACATTACTTATTTGCTGATGAAAACTTGCTGTGTTAGTGTCACGTCGTACATTACTTATTTGCTGATGAAAACTTGCTGTGTTAGTGTCACGTCGTACATTACTTATTTGCTGATGAAAACTTGATGATTTGTGTCACGTCGTACATTACTTATTTGCTGATGAAAACTTGCTGTGTTAGTGTCACGTCGTACATTACTTATTTGCTGATGAAAACTTGCTGTGTTAGTGTCACGTCGTACATTACTTATTTGCTGATGAAAACTTGCTGTGTTAGTGTCACGTCGTACATTACTTATTTGCTGATGAAAACTTGATGATTTGTGTCACGTCGTACATTACTTATTTGCTGATGAAAACTTGCTGTGTTAGTGTCACGTCGTACATTACTTATTTGCTGATGAAAACTTGCTGTGTTAGTGTCACGTCGTACATTACTTATTTGCTGATGAAAACTTGATGATTTGTGTCACGTCGTACATTACTTATTTGCTGATGAAAACTTGCTGTGTTAGTGTCACGTCGTACATTACTTATTTGCTGATGAAAACTTGCTGTGTTAGTGTCACGTCGTACATTACTTATTTGCTGATGAAAACTTGCTGTGTTAGTGCCACGTCGTACATTACTTATTTGCTGATGAAAACTTGCTGTATTAGTGTCACGTCGTACATTACTTATTTGCAATTTTGTAAAATTCTACCTAGACTCCGTTTTTTCTATGATAATCGATGGAAATCTTACCTTCAACTCCCAAGTGCAAACACTTGTTAAACAAACAGCTAAAAAAAAGTATACCAACTAGCAAAAATTAAAAACTTTCTGGATGAAAATACTAGGAAACTATTCTAAACTTCTCAGATTCAGATCCACATAGACTAATGCTCCAAAATAAAAGATGGATGTGCAAATTCAGTCATCAAACGACTGACAGCACTCCAAAGAAGAGCTGTTTGTTTAATAGCTAATAGTCATGAAAGCGACTGTTGGCACCTATATAAAGAACTTATGCTATTGCCGCTCCAGGAACGCCTACCTTTCAATAAAGTATTCATAAATCACATCCCAAAAAATTCTCTATTTTATCTTTGACCATTATCTAAACACAATGACAGACATATCAAACACTTTAAACTATTGCATATCACTAAACCTAGAATAGACCTGTATAAAACAAGCTTAAAATACTCTACAGCTCAGATGTGTAATCACCTTCCACGGGAAATCAAAAATATCCCCAATACCTAAACACACAATCGGAAACTATTTGAATATTACCTCACGACAGACTTTATGCTTCCTTAAAAGATTATAGTATATTAAGAATGTGAGGTAGTTTCATCAGATGTTGTTTTATATTTTCTTTTAACTAAAGGTTATTATTGTTTTAAAAGGAAGGTGTCAGTCGAACAAATTCTAGTGTTTGTGACAAATATTTAATTGCTGTCGATGACGTTTATATTATGTAATCTATTAGACTTAAATAATGTGGACTAGATTTATTACTATGTATTTTAAAACGTTCAGAAATATCAGTATAATCAGAGCATATTCCAGCGTTGGAATGAGGACTTAGATGTAGAGAACATTTTTGTCTTATTATTATTCACTATAAAATGATGTACGAATAAATAAGTCTATGCAAGGATTAAACTGGAAGGGTAGAATATTAGACGGGCCTGGGTGCCTCATTCTTAATCGATTTAAAAATTCAGTTTGTTGTTTCGTTCGTTCGTTCGTTTGTGTCCATGTCCACAACCATCATCATCATCATCAGGTGCCTTGCCGACTGGCGTGGGCGATCATGCATCTCAACAATCTGCAATCTCCTGCAGTATGTATCAGTTCGTGTGCCGACATACCTCCATGCCAAGCAACAAGACTGTCAAGAATCTTCCTCCTCTATCCCTCTTTCCACAGATCCTTCCAGTGGTCACAAAATGTTCTATTTTCCCTCTTCTCGTATCATGGCCCAAAAATTATGACTGTCTCCTTCTGATGTCTATGATAACCATACTGCTATTTAATCGACTTTAAGGGATCTTTGCGTCAGTGATGAAGCCAGGTACTTCCAGCTCTAAGGGCTGCAGGTTCAAATTCGGACTCCTGTAAGTGCGGATCTTTGCGTCAGTGATGAAGCCAGGTACTTCCAGCTCTAAGGGCTGCAGGTTCAAATTCGGACTCCTGTAAGTGCGGATGTTTCACCGATCCTGGATTGGGGTGAAGTTGCCAGTTCGTCCAATGTTGCAACACTTTAGCCGACAATCAGCCAAATGGCAAATCGACTAGGCCAAATGTTATGAAAGTTAGCTCAGCTGAATCGCCTCTCTGCTCGCATCTGAGCATCTCTCGAGTCTTCAAATCGCCTGCTGCGATTACTGCCTTTATGTATCACTTTGTACGATGTAGGCAGGCGGGTTTTTGAGCCTGGGGGTTTAAGGCTCCACAGCCAGTGATGTATTGACGTTTATGTCTTGAACATACTTATATATGTAAATGTGGTAACTGTACATGTGGGTCAAGTTTTATACAGCCAGTAATGGACTGAGTTACAGGCGTATGACTATTTGCATTGCCTTGTTTTGAAAGTTGTGCCTTTGCACATCGGCGTGGAATGGGGGAAAAAAGAAGATGGAGAGAAAGTAAAGGATAGTGACAGTTTAGACACACGCAGAACCTAAATATAAATATATTTAACAGGAGAGTCCAATGCCTTAAATATGCCTATGAGTTTATTTATCTGGGAACAGCATTCACCGAAAACGGAGAACTGGGTAAAGATATCACCATCTAATGCAGTAAGGCAAACCAAGTCTTTTGGAAAGCTAGCACCCACCCCTCTTACCACACAAGACAGTCCATAGAGACATCTCATACAAAGTATATACATTTCCAACCTATGCTACCAGTGCCAGACTTGGTCACTCACAACAAACCAGAAAAGAAAGTTAGTAACCTTGAAAATGGTATATCTGATTGTATCAAGCGTTACCTTATGTTTCCGTTGTTTTTTTTTTTTTTTTTTCTTTCTAACAAACAAATGCATTACAGTGTCTTAACTCGATTAGGACGCCAGGTTGTGTTTTACTGTCTAACTGGTACTCTGTTGAAGGAAATTGTGTCGGCGATACTAGGAAGCATCTCTGACATCAGGGGTGGGTCGTTTGGATTATCCATGCTTCGTCTACCACCATTTGTGAAAAAGATGTGAGCTTGCAAAGTGTCATGTGGTAAAACCGATTATAACCGTAGTTATGCTTTCAGCAAGAGCGCCGGCAGCTGACATAGCATATAGTTTTACTGCTGCCTTTATTAGGTGTACTTTTAATTCCAAGCGTGGATATCTTTCTTGTTCATGTACTCCTGTCATTTCGGAGATCTGCAGGTGGGATTTTTCTGGTCACTTCTGAGTTTGGTTTTATTCTGTTCTCATTATTAGAGCCTGGAATTCATGACGTAATTTTTAGAGTATGGTGGGTAGTCAACTTTAAGCTATTATCTTCTACTGTACTTTGTTACTGCTGTTGCTGCTCTTGTGGCTGTTGTTATAATACAACGAAGACATAAACAAAATGTTATACAATTTTTCCCTCGAAGTCGGGGTAGAAAGGCGAGAAGTAACAAGTGTATACAATTTAGACAGTAAAACGGATGTACGCCCCATATTAGGGTCCTAGTACAAAGTCATAGTCCAAAAGGACGAACAACCAGGACCATAGTTGTAATTTTTTTCGTTACATACTACAGTAACAACTGAATAAAATTAGGCAAATAAATGAATTTTTTAAAACTGTTCCCATATGCCCGATGCGCCTAAGGGCGTGTAAAGGGATCTTTTTTCTTTTTATTTGTGTTTTCTTTATTCAAATAACCAACGAGGACAACTGTTGTGGTTGTTAGTAGTAGTGATGGTGTTGAAGATGCTGTCGCTGGTGACTGTCACAGTGTTGCCACAATTGTTGAATTTTTTACTGCTGTTGCGGCTGTCTGTATTGCTGTTGTCTAAACATGTAGCCTTGTGCTGGGTTTAGACATAAGCTAACTAAAGTATAGCTAAGGGCTTCACAATCTCCAGAAAGAAATTTTTTTCAGAAACATAATTTCTGCGATTTTGCAAACACGTTTTCAATTATTTCTTTTATAACAACTAGAACGGAGACATATTTCCGTCATCCGAGTATTTATCAGATGTACAGGGTCCGACAATTAAGTCGTGAGACTAATTCCATAACAATTAAAATAATCAACAGTTGAAGATATTACCTGCATTTTATTTAAAGTAAGCCCCTTGTGCATTGATATAGCAAGTGGCACGATCTAACAAAAAGCCCCTTGTGCATTGATATAGCAAGTGGCATGATCTAACAATAAGCCCCTTGTGCATTGATATAGCAAGTGGTATGATCTAACAATGAGTCCCTTGTGCATTGATATAGCAAGTGGCATGATCTAACAATAAGCCCCTTGTGCATTGATATAGCAAGTGGCATGATCTAGCAATGAGTCCCTTGTGCATTGATACAGCAGGTGGCACGATCTAACAATGAGCCCCTTGTGCATTGATATAGCAAGTGGCACGATCTAACAATGAGCCCCATGTGCATTGATATAGCAAGTGGCACGATCTAACATTAAGTCCCTTGTGCATTGATATAGCAAGTGGCACTATCTAACAATGAGCCCCTTGTGCATTGATACAGCAGGTGGCACGATCTAACAATGAGCCCCTTGTGCACTGATATAGCAAGTGGCACGATCTAACAAACATTGGGACGACCTCTAGTTTTTTTATTGTTATGGCCCTTAAATTTATGTTACGGCTCTTTAGATGTCATCAATATCGTCAAAAAAGCGTCCTTTTAATCGTAACATAAATTTTGGGAATAGAAAATAATCACAGGGAGAAAAATGTGGAGACTAGAGTGGAAGGCTGAGAAAACACATTTGTTTTTGGGCCAATCATTCTTGTTTTGATGATGTCTCTTGTGTACTCAACTCGCTGATGATTTAGGTCATCAGACAACGAATGGCGACCGGCAAGCAACTTGTTTCTTGCCAAAATCTTGCACTTAAATATTATAAATGGTCTTTCTATTAACACTAGATTCATCTGCCATCATCCTCACAGTAAAACAATGATCTTCTTGTATCCGTTCTCTGACTTTTGCAATGACTTCATCATTACGAACAGAAATTTGGCTTTCAGGTTTAGGTGCATTAGTAATAATTTCCACACCACTTTTGATTCGTGAATACCACCTGCAAATTTGTGCACGAGATAAACAATTATCGCCAAAAACGTGTTGAATGAATTAAACGTTTCAATGGCGCTTTTTCTGAGTTTAAAAAGAATTTAATGTTAGCTTTTTGCTCCGTGCTGATTACCTAACAAGGCACCTCTGACTAGGTCAACAAAATGGCAGCTTGTTTGTTGTCAGCGATGAAAAGTTGCCAGATCATAGATGAATGTTGCCTCTTTAGAGTCCATGCTATGCTTCATGGATGGCATTTTTGTCTTGACCGTTATAAAATCAGTCTCATTACTTAATTTCTAGGACCTTGTATATATATATTGTTAATTTTTATGAGATTAGAACATGTTATTTAAAACAGTAAGGGCCTCATAGCTTTATTTAGCTTAGGGCCTCATCAGACTTAGTCCGGCCCCCAGTGTAATAATAATAATAATAATACTGAGAGGCTTTACGTGAGAGAGAACCTTAAAAGTGCAATAGACATTATAATAACTATGCCATTGTCGAGTAAACGTGTCAGAATTGTTGTTAGGGAGGTCAAGAGTGTTAGGCAGGTGACATCATTGTGCAGAATGTGCAGAGGCACACGGTGACGTGAAAGTTTAAAGATGGCTTATCTGTTTTTGGCAATAAAAAAAAGGGTGCTGCGTTATGGTATCCGTATATTGATTTGTGAATGAGTGAAATCTATAGACATTTATCGGTGAATGAGTGAAATCTATAGACATTCATCGGTGAATGAGTGAAATCTATAGACATTCATCGGTGAATGAGTGAAATCTATAGACATTCATCAGTGAATAAGTGAAATCTATAGACATTCATCGGTGAATAAGTGAAATCTATATACATTCATCACTAAATGAGTGATATCTATAGACATTCATCGGTGAATGAGTGAAATCTATAGACAATCATCGGTGAATAAGTGAAATCTATAGACAATCATCGGTGAATAAGTGAAATCTATAGACATTCATCGGTGAATGAGTGAAATCTATAGACATTCATCGGTGGATGAGTGAAATGTATAGACATTCATCAGTGAATGAGTGAACTCTATAGACATCCATCAGTGAATGAGTTAAATCTATCAACATTCATCCATGTATGAGTGAAATCTACAGACATCCATCAGTAAATGAGTGAAATCTATAGAAATTCATAGGTGAATGAGTAAAATCTATATACATTCATCAATAAATGAGTGAAATCTAAACACATTCATCAGTGAATGAGTGAAATCGATAGACATTTATTGGTGAATGAGGGAAATCAATAGACATTCATCGGTGAATGACTAAAATCTACAGACATTCATCAGTGAATGAGTGAAATCTATAGACATCCATCAGTGAATGAGTGAATATAGACATTTATCGGTGAATGAGTGAAATCTATAGACATCCATCGGTAAATGAGTAAAATCTATAGACATTCATCGGTGAATGAGTGAAATCTATAGACATTCATCGGTGAATGAGTGAAATCTATAGACATTCATCGGTAAATGACTAAAATCTACAGACATTCATCAGTGAATGAGTGAAATCTATAGACATCCATCAGTGAATGAGTGAATATAGACATTTGTCGGTGAATGAGTGAAATCTATAGACATACATCGGTAAATGAGTAAAATCTATAGACATTCATCGGTGAATGAGTGAAATCTATAGACATTCATCGGTGAATGAGTGAAATCTATAGACATTCATCGGTAAATGAGTAAAATCTATAGAAATTCATCGGTGAATGAGTGAAATCTATAGACATTCATCGGTGAATGAGAAAAATCTATAGACATTCATTGGTGAATGAGTTAAATCTATAGACTTTCATCGGTGAATGCGTGAAATCTATAGACATCCATCAGTGAAAGAGTGAAATCTAAACACATTCATCGGTGAATGAGTAAAATCTACAATCATCAGTGAATGAGTAAAATCTGTAGACATTCATCGGAAAATGAGTAAAATCTACAGACATTCATCAGTGAATGAGTGAAATCTTTAGACATGCATCAGTAAATGAGTGAAATCTATAGACATTCATCGGTGAATTAGTAAAATCTACAGACATTCATCAGTGAATCAGTTAAATGTATAGATACCCATTAGTGAATGAGTGAAATCTATAGACATTCATCGGTGAATGAGTGAAATCTACAGACACCCATCAGTGAATAAGTGAAATCTATAGACATTCATCGGTGAATGAGTGATATCCATAGACATTCATCGGTGAATTAGTAAAATCTATAGACATTCATCGATTGATGAATAAGTAAAATCTATAGACATTCATCGATTGATGAATGAGTGACATTTATTGATGAATGAGTAAAATCTATAGGCATTCATTGGTAAATGAGTGAAATCTATAGACATTCATCGATTGATGAATGAGTGACATTCATCGGTGAATGAGTGAAATCTATAGACATTCATCGATTGACAAATGAGTGAAATCTGTATCATTCATCGGTGAATGAACTCCGTCGTGTTGATACGTTCTTGTCAGTCCAGAAAGTGTCGGAGGGAAGTTGGCAATTGTAAAACGGCATGACTTCCGTAACAGACTGACTGTTGGTTGATTGTGACAGACTGACTGTTGAGTGTGATAGACTGACTGTTGGTTGAGTGTGACAGACTGTCTTTTGATTGAGTGTGACAGACTGACTGTTGAGTGTGACAGACTGACTGTTGAGTGTGACATACTGACTGTTGAGTGTGACAGACTGTTGAGTGTGACATACTAACTGTTGAGTGTGACAGACTGACTGATGAGTATGCTTTGTTGTGTAGTTGTTAGCTATGGTAGGCTGTGGCATCATAACACCCGTGGCACAGAACCTACAAGCGAGCAGAAGTAACAATAATGAGATAATGCATCTGTCACGTGTCAGCTTATAGATGTCAGTTATAGATTGTTACTCAGTCACTGATTTAAAAATTTCTTAGAGTATCGGGGACCAAGATGAAGAAAACCACTGATATTCTACACGATTTGAACATTGAGAAGATTAGGGTCATAAACAGAACTTGTTCAAAATAAGGTTTTTCCTCTTTGGTGTTTTACAGTAGAATCCCTAATGGCGTCCTGTTTGGTGACTTATAGTAGAGTCCCTAATGGCGTCCTGTTTGGTGACTTACAGTAGAGTCGCTAATGGCGTCCTGTTTGGTGACTTATAGTAGAGTCCCTAATGGCGTCCTGTTTGATGACTTACAGTAGAGTCCCTAATGGCGTCCTGTTTGATGACTTACAGTAGAGTCCCTAATGGCGTCCTGTTTGATGACTTATAGTAGAGTCCCTAATGGCGTCCTGTTTGATGACTTACAGTAGAGTCGCTAATGGCGTCCTGTTTGGTGACTTACAGTAGAGTCCCTAATGGCGTCCTGTTTGGTGACTTACAGTAGAGTCCCTAATGGCGTCCTGTTTGATGACTTACAGTAGAGTCCCTAATGGCGTCCTGTTTGATGACTTATAGTAGAGTCCCTAATGGCGTCCTGTTTGGTGACTTACAGTAGAGTCCCTAATGGCGTCCTGTTTGGTGACTTATAGTAGAGTCCCTAATGGCGTCCTGTTTGATGACTTACAGTAGAGTCCCTAATGGCGTCCTGTTTGATGACTTACAGTAGAGTCCCTAATGGCGTCCTGTTTGATGACTTACAGTAGAGTCCCTAATGGCGTCCTGTTTGATGACTTACAGTAGAGTCCCTAATGGCGTCCTGTTTGGTGACTTACAGTAGAGTCCCTAATGGCGTCCTGTTTGGTGACTTATAGTAGAGTCCCTAATGGCGTCCTATTTGGTGACTTACAGTAGAGTCCCTAATGGCGTCCTGTTTGATGACTTACAGTAGAGTCCCTAATGGCGTCCTGGTTGGTGACTTACAGTAGAGTCCCTAATGGCGTCCTGTTTGGTGACTTACAGTAGAGTCCCTAATGGCGTCCTGTTTGGTGATTTACAGTAGAGTCCCTAATGGCGTCCTGTTTGGTGACTTACAGTAGAGTCCCTAATGGCGTCCTGTTTGATGACCTACAGTAGAGTCCCTAATGGCGTCCTGTTTGATGACCTACAGTAGAGTCCCTAATGGCGTCCTGTTTGATGACTTACAGTAGAATCCCAAATGGCGTCCTGTTTGATGTCTTACAGTAGAGTCCCTAATGGCGTCCTGTTTGATGACTTACAGTAGAGTCGCTAATGGCGTCCTGTTTGGTGACTTACAGTAGAGTCCCTAATGGCGTCCTGTTTGGTGACTTACAGTAGAGTCCCTAATGGCGTCCTGTTTGGTGACTTACAGTAGAGTCCCTAATGGCGTCCTGTTTGATGACTTACAGTAAAGTCCCTAATGGCGTCCTGTTTGATGACTTACAGTAGAGTCGCTAATGGCGTCCTGTTTGATGACTTACAGTAGAGTCCCTAATGGCGTCCTGTTTGATGACTTACAGTAGAGTCCCTAATGGCGTCCTGTTTGGTGACTTATAGTAGAGTCCCTAATGGCGTCCTGTTTGATGACTTACAGTAGAGTCCCTAATGGCGTCCTGTTTGATGACTTACAGTAGAGTCCCTAATGGCGTCCTGTTTGATGACTTACAGTAGAGTCCCTAATGGCGTCCTGTTTGGTGACTTATAGTAGAGTCCCTAATGGCGTCCTATTTGGTGACTTACAGTAGAGTCCCTAATGGCGTCCTGTTTGATGACTTACAGTAGAGTCCCTAATGGCGTCCTGGTTGGTGACTTACAGTAGAGTCCCTAATGGCGTCCTGTTTGGTGACTTACAGTAGAGTCCCTAATGGCGTCCTGTTGGTGATTTACAGTAGAGTCCCTAAATGGCGTCCTGTTGGTGACCTACAGTAGAGTCCCTAATGGCGTCCTGTTTGATGACTTACAGTAGAGTCCCTAATGGCGTTCCTGTTTGGGTGACTTATGAGTAGAGTCCCTAATGGCGTTCCTATTTGGTGACTTACAGTAGAGTCCCTAATGGCGTCCTGAGTTTGATGACTTACAGTAGAGTCCCTAATGGCGGCCTGGTTGGTGGCTTACAGTATAGTCCCCTAATGGCGTATCCTGTTTGGTGACTTACAGTAGAGTCCCTAATGGCGTCCTGTTTGGTGATTTACAGTAGAGTCCCTAATGGCGTCCTGTTTGGTGACCTACAGTAGAGTCCCTAATGGCGTCCTGTTTGATGACTTACAGTAGAAACCTTCGCCGTCAGCATTTATGATATACAGATGTTTGCAAGCGGGACATGAATTTTGTAGGAATTCAGGACAAGATGTTTGCAAGCGGGACATGAATGATGTAGAAATTCAGGACAAGATGTTTGAAAGCGGGACATAAATGATGTAAGAATTCAGGACAAGATGTTTGAAAGCGGGACATAATATGATGCAGGAATTCAGGTGGATTCGTAGCAACAGGATGTTATGAACCGTGTTGTGTGTGGGGGTGGGGGGGGAGGGGGGGGGGCAAGAGAAATTGCAAATTTGAGAAAATTAAGACAATGATTAAAGATTTACTAAAATCTGAGCCTAAGAGAAAAAGCACATTAATTTATGTTATGGTTAAGAACGCTTCGGACATCTCTTGCTCTAACTGTTGAAGACTTTTTCTTCACACCAGTGGGTCTTGCTGGTCACACCCACCATCGACCATGGCAGGTAGGTAGGTAGCTGTACCCCACCAGGACATCACACAAGCGATAAACACTCGGTGACACAAGGTGCCACCATGCGGATGAGGATCACCCGTGGAGAGGTTCCAGAAACCCCTTTCAGTCGTTAAGTCATATCTATGGCCTATGCCATATTTAAGGCCCGGCTATATTCAGGGCCCCCAGCAGAAGCCAGGGTGGGGCTTCAAATAACAAAAAAAATTGCATAAAAGATCACAACAATCATCTATGGGAGGTCATTCCCATTTCTTGCCAGCCAGCAGCTGAGTGACTGACTGACTGACTGACTTTCTACCCCACCAGGACATCACACAAGCGATAAACACCCGATGACACAAAGTACCACCATGTGGGTGAGGATCACCGTGGAGAGGTCCCAGAAACCGCGTTCAGCCTCTAGGCCATATTTATGGCCAGGCTATATTGCGGCCCCTGGCAAAAGCTAGAGTAGGGCTTCAAATAACGAAAAACTTTATCCTAAAAAGAATGGGAAGTATAGCTCGCAGCTTAGTCTTTTTTAGAACTGTCTGTGGATTACCGTGGATAGAATTCCGATACCATTAGTCACAAATAGTTTATTGTCTTACCTAGCTTATGTAGCAATATTATCTAGCAGTTATATTTATTACCTAGTTAATACATCTCCCACCTCCCCCCACCACTGAACCTAATTAAGGATATGAAATATTGTACGTGCAATTTATGTCGTAATTATTGCTCTTTCTGGATATTACCGCAGTTATGGCCCTTACCACTCAATTGTGATCACTTTAACCGGATTGGAATTATTCCTAATGAGATGTTTGCATCCTTATATAGAACTCATTAACATTCTTCGTTGCTGTGAATATTCTTCTATAGGATAATACCTTCACATTCTTCTTTTTTTTTAAGAATAGTATTTCCATATTCCTTTATAACACAGTGCTACTAGCAGAAAGCGAGCAGGGGTTACATGAACTAGTGGACCAAGTCAGCAGGCAAATGATGACATTCAACCTCAACCAGGATATCACACCGAGTGACAAACACCTGGTGACACAAAGTGCCATCATTTGGATGAGGATCACTCCAGGACAGGTCCCAGAAACCACCATAGGTTGGCTTATATAGGCCTCAGGTAGCCAGGGTTGGGCTTTTAAGACAACAAACAAATGCGTCCGACATTGGGAACAGAGTGCAGAGTATGGTTTATACATTAACGATCGGGAAAAAAACTATAGTGATTAACAAAGGAAAAGAGCTTCAACAGTGAACATTGCAGTAAAAGGAGAGCTATTAGAACAAGTAACAAGTTTTTCATATTTAGGACACGTAGTAATAGATAAGGGAAGAAGCGAAACAGAAATCAAAAAAGAGAATAATAATGGCTAAAACGGTCTTCAGTAAGATGCGCAAGTTACTGATAGCTAGAGAGATAAACAAAACATTACAAATCAGAATCATCAAATGTTATGTATACTCAGTCCTGCTGTATGGTGCAGAAATACTTTAGCCACTTTAAAAGATATAATACGCTTATTAAAAACCATACTGGAGGGAAAAAGAGAGCAGGAGGTGGACAACGATACAAATGGGGGGACAATGTCAAGAGATGGACGGGCAGCAGTCTGACTGAGTTTACAACCAAGACAAGAGACAAGGCGTGTTGCAGATCCATTTCAGCCAACTTTCACTGTGGAGACGACACCTTACTGAGGGACTGATTCCTTAATTCAGCAATATCTTAGCATGAAGTAATCAATGAACGCTCCAAAAATGACATCGCTGAACTCGGAAACTTTCCTCCCACTAGGTGTCCGAACCATTTGAGTCTCTCATGCTCTTTAGTTGATGTCCAAGTCTGACCCTGGTAACCTAATTCTTCACTTGCCTAAGGTAATATCACGTCTTAATGTAGATAATTTAGTACTATGGCATTCTTTGCTATGTGTTGTTGTAGTTTATGTACTTCATTTGCCGATGAAAGCTTGTTACTGTTACTTCCTACATTGTCTAATCGCGATCTTGTAAATCTATCTGTATTCCTTCTTTTCTGTTTATCTGCATGCCCACAACTCTACCGTTGTTTGATCGACTTGTAGAAATCTTTGCAGCAGCTGTGAAGCTATTTACCTCCAGCTCTGAAGGTTGCAGGTTCGGATTCGGATTCCATCAGTGCAGATGTTTCACCGATCTTGGATCGTGGTGGAGTTGCCGAGTTCACCTGCTGTGCGAACACAATTATAAACTATCAACCATATGGCATAACGATTAAGCTAAGAGTAATAAAAGGCATCTCAATTAAGTCGCCTCTCCGGCCTTGAAACATCTTTCAAGCCTTTAAACTGTTAGCTGAGCTGCATTTACTGTCTTTGTTGATCACTCCGTTTGGTGTAGACCCTCAGTTTGAATAATGGGAAGTGACAGAAGTAATGGGAGTATCAAAGAAAAGAATTATTCCTAAATTTATAATAGAAGTCAAAGGTGTTATTTTGGGACAAGTACAGAAATGTTGGTATCTGAGCACATGGATAACATCAGATGGAAGATGCATAACTGAGATAAGAAACAGAATAGGACAGGCAACAATTGCATTTTATAAAATAAAGAACATGTTATGCAATATATCTTTGTCATTGAGGGTTAGAAGCAAGAATTCTTGCTTGCTACATACGTCCAGTCTTAACATATGGCTGTGACCCCTGGACAATCGGTAGGCAGGCCAAACAATTTCTTGAGGCCTCATAGATGTGGTTTTACAGAAGAATGCTTAGAATACATTGGACAGCCAAAAAAAGCAACCAAGAGGTTTTGAAAGAGGCGGGTGCCCGAAGACAGCTTTTCACAGACATCAGAAGGAGACAGTCATCATTTTTCGGCCATGTTATGAGAAGAGGTAAAGCCGAACAGGTTGTGACCACCGGAAAGATCTGTGGGAGGAGGGATAGAGGAAGACAGCGAGAAAAGATTCTTGACAGTCTTGTTGCATGGCATGGAGGTTTGTCAGTACAAACGAAGGCTAGTTACCGTATAGGTCTCGGAGGTTGATTTGCTACTAAAAATCTCACTTTATCTGCCCGTATTCGTCTCCTAACCTTATTATTGGCTTTTGTGTATGTTTTCTGAGCTCCATCTATGAAAGCTCTAGCTTTGGCAGCTCTAGTTTTGGCAGCTCTAGCTTTGACAGCTTTAGGTTTGGCAGTTCTAACTTTGGCAGCTCTAGCTTTAGCAGTTCTAACTTTGGCAGCTCTATCTTTGGCAGCTCTAGCCTTGTCAGCTTTAGTTTTGGCAGCTCTAGCTTTAGCAGTTCTAACTTTGGCAGCTCTATCTTTGGCAGCTCTAGCCTTGTCAGCTTTAGTTTTGGCAGCTCTAGCTTTAGCAGTTCTAACTTTGGCAGCTCTAGCTTTAGCAGTTCTAACTTTGTCAGCTCTAACTTTGGCAGCTCTAGCTTTGTCAGCTCTAACTTTGGCAGCTCTAGCTTTGTCAGCTCTAACTTTGGCAGCTCTAACTTTGGCAGCTCTAGCTTTGTCAGCTCTAACTTTGGCAGCTCTAACTTTGGCAGCTCTAACTTTGGCAGCTCTAGCTTTGTCAGCTCTAACTTTGGCAGCTCTAGCTTTGTCAGCTCTAGCTTTGTCAGCTCTAGCTTTGGCAGCTCTATCTTTGGCAGCTCTAACTTTGGCAGCTCTAGCTCTGGCAGCTCTAACTTTGGCAGCTCTAACTTTGGCAGCTCTAGCTCTGGCAGCTCTAACTTTGGCAGCTCTAACTTTGGCAGCTCTAGATTTGCTGCAGCTTAGGTCTGAATTTTTTCTTTTATTTTCTTTGATCATTTTGATGGTTTTTGGTTTTATCCATGGTTTATGTTTCCGTTCTTTTGTTAACAAACGTTCTACATTGTCTTCATTCGGTTCATGTAGACGCCAGGTTTGGTTTCACTAACTCCTACTCTATTCATGTCGTCGATTGCTGGAAAATAATTCTGATATTGTGGATCTTTCAGTCGATAAGGGTTTGTATCATTTGGATTACGCCAGCTTTGTCTACCACAATTTGTGGAGATGTGAACTTGAAACATTTATGGGTTAAAAACGATTATAACTTTAGTCAGCTGACACTGAATAGTTTTACTGCTGCCTTCATTAGGTGTACTTTTTTGGGGGTCATGGGGGTGGGGGGGGGGAGGATTTTTTATTTAAGACTGTAATTTCCGAGGTACACATGCAGGATTTGTCTGGTCATTTTTCTGTTTGGTTTTATTCTGTTATTGCAGTCTGGAATTAGAGACGTGATTGTTCCCGTACGGTTGGTATTGTACATTGAACTACTATCTTCTATTGTACTTTATTGTTTTTGTTGTTGCTTTTGTGACTTTGTTATAATACAAAGAGGACAGAAACGATAGATTACACAATTTTTCCTTCGAACCAAAAGAAGTAGAAGAAAATTACATAACGTATGTTTGGCATTTTCCACTGTATCTCGTCAGGTACATACTACAGTAACAATTGATTAAAATGAAGCAAATCAATGAATCTTTTACAAATAAAATACAGAATTCCCAGCACTCAAAAGCGAGATATGTCACGTAAAAACAAAATGTGCAATTCGTTATCTGCGTCTTCCTTGTTGAAATTTACAACAGGGAAAACTGCACGGTTGTTGTTGGTGGAGGTGGTGATGGTGGTGATGGTGATGGTGGTGGTGGTGATGATGGTGGTGATGGTGGTGGTGATGGTGGTGGTGGTGATGATGGTGATGGTGGTGGTGGTGATGGTGGTGATGGTGGTGGTGGTGATGGTGGTGGTGGTAATGGTGGTGATGGTGGTGGTGGTGATGGTGGTGGTGGTGATGGTGGTGATGGTGATGGTGGTGGTGGTGGTGGTGGTATTGGTGGTGTTGGTGATGGTGGTGGTGGTGATGGTGGTGGTGGTGATGATGGTGATGGTGGTGGTGATGGTGGTGATGGTGGTATTGGTGGTGGTGGTGGTGGTGATGGTGGTGGTGGTGATGGTGATGGTGGTGGTGATGGTGGTGATGGTGGTATTGGTGGTGGTGGTGGTGGTGATGGTGGTGGTGGTGATGATGGTGATGGTGGTGGTGGTGATGGTGGTGGTGGTGATGGTGGTGATGGTGGTGGTGGTGATGGTGGTGGTGTTGATGCTAATGTTGCTGTAACTGTTGCAGTTCTGCTGCAGTTGTTCGATTTTCTACCGCTGTTGATGCAATTGCTTTTAATGTTGTTCATAAAAACTACACAGTTGTCTAGATATAAAGCCTAGTGATAAATTTAGGCATAAACCAACTAAATTACAACTAAGGGCTTCATAATCTCCAGGGGCCTTCGCAAATTCTTGTTTTTTTTTTCACTTTTAATAAAGCATTTAGGAGAATTATTTAACATAATCTATGTGATTTTGCAAACACATTCTTCATTATTTCTTAAAGTAAAACAGATAAGTATATTAACAGGGAAGAAGAGATGTAACGTTAGTGGATGTTAAAAATCGAAAGAAGGCGAAACAATTATGGGAACCAAGTGACATAATTAGAAGAGGGACAGAGTACTTGGGGAATCTGTAGAATAGACCTCAAGTAAATTTGCAGGACACCCGTCAAGGGCCACCAGTACTGGCATCACATGAAGAAAGGAAGGATGTTTACAGCAGAACACCTGGGAGGTAAGCGAGGGGGAGATCAAGAAAAGTGTGAATAAGACCAGGTCTGGATTATATTGACAGACATAGAATGAAATGGTTCGACCATCTACTGAGAATGCAGCCAGGCCAAACTGCAAATGAGACCTTTTTTACAGCAGAAAATCTGGAAGGAGGGCGATCAAGAAAGATGTGGATAAATTGGGTAGTGCTCATTCCTTACGTCCTTCTTAGGACGCAATTTTTTGGTATTTGAAGTCACACTCTGGCTTTTGCCAGGGGCCGCAATATAGGCAGGCCATCAATATGGCCATTTGTCTGAACGCGGTTTCTTGGACCTCTCCATGGTGATCCTCATCCGCATGGTGGCACTTTGTGTCATCGGGTGTTTATCGCTTGTGTGATGTCCTGGTGGGGTAGAACGTCAGTCAGTCAGTTAAATTGGATAGCTGAAACCTGCAAAACATTTAACAAAGGCACTCGAGAATACCGAAAACCAGGACACTAAACTACAACTTGGGATCAGTGAGACGATAAAACTACGACACTCTTTTTTGTGCTTGATTGTATGTGGATCTAACTCTGAATAAATACACCTACATCAAAATCAATCCTGCTAAATATGCAAGGCAAAACATAGTACAATGTATTGTGTCCGCATTATTTAACAAAACAATCACCACTTTTTCTACATAGCAACAAGTCAAGCTTTGAAGGAAAGACAAAGACATGAGTGATCCCATCTACAAGACAGTGCCACAGGAACTACCGGTCGGGGACAAACAGCAGCAGTCAACCGGAGGCAAGCAGCAGGATGAAGGGGATACACGATGTGGGTTCTGGATCTACAGGCCAGCCTACATGCAACCTCTGGCAAGAATAGGGGTCTTTGCGGCTTTCTACAGCTTGGCCAATATGTTGACCAATACATTGACTTTTTATGTGAATTCGCAGGTATGAGGTGGTCGTGTGTGAATTCACAGGTATGAGGTGGTCGTGTGTGAATTTATAGGTGGATGATGATATGTAAGAGGAGCGGCTGGCCCAACGGTTAGTACTCTGGGCTCCCAAGCGAAGACCCAAGTTCGAATTCTCTGTAAGGTTGGGGATTTTTTCTGTCGGGGAAAAAAATAAAATCCTCATCTGCACAGTCGTGGCGACAGCACTAGCCATGCAGCCGTAAATCCTCAGGCTGAAAGACCCGCCAATCTACACCGCAAATGTGGTTAAATTAAAGACAGTAATTGCATTTGTGTGTGTGTGATGTGTGAATTATCAGGTAGGTGGTATTATGTGAATTATCAGGTAGGTAGAGTTATGTGAATTATCAGGTAGGTGGTATTATGTGAATTATCAGGTTGGTAGTATTATGTGAATTATCAGGTAGGTGGTATTATGTGAATTATCAGGTTGGTAGTATTATGTGAATTATCAGGTTGGTAGTATTATGTGAATTATCAGGTAGGTGGTGTTATGTGAATTATCAGGTAGGTAGAGTTGTGTGAATTATCAGGTAAGTAGAGCTATGTGAATTATCAGGTAGGTAGAGTTATGTGAATTATCTGGTAGGTGGTGACACATGAAATATCGATAGGTTGTGCTGTGTGAATTCTTAGGTAGGGTTGATAGATTATGTTCTTTATGTTCTCTGGGGAACGTTGGTAAGAGATGCCAAAGGTGTCGTGGTATGAAAAAGAGTGCGAAGGATGGAAAATATAGAGTAAGTAAATGAACGAGAACCTGTTGTGAAGCATAACCGCAACACTGATGATGATGATGATGATGATGATGATGACAATTATGATAATGATGATGATGGTGATCATGATGATGATGATGATAATGATAATAATGATGGTGATTATGATGATGATGATAATGATGATGATGGGGATCATGATGGTGATGATAATGATGATAATGATGATGATGGAAATCATGATGATGATGATGATAATGATGATGATAATGATGATAATGATGATGATGGTGATTATGATGATGATGATAATGATGATGATGGTGATTATGATGATGATGATGATGATAATGATGATGATAGAGATAATGATGATGATAGAGATCATGATGATGATGATGATGATAATGATGATGATAATGATGATAATGATGATGATGGTGATTATGATGATGATGATAATGATGATGATGGTGATTATGATGATGATGATGATAATGATGATGATGGTGATGGTGATAATGATGATAATGATGATGATGATGATAATGATGATGATAATGATGATGATGGTGATCATGATGATGATGATGATGATGACGATGATGATGATAATGATGATGATGGTGATGATGATGATGATGATGATGATGATGATGATGATGATGATGATGATGATGATAATGATGTTGATTATGATTATGATGATGGTGATGATGATGATGATGATAATGATGATGATAATGATGATGATAATGATGATGATAACAATAATGATGATAATGATGATGATGGTGATTATGATGATAATGATGGTGATTATGAGGATGATGATGGTGATGATGATGATGATATTGACGATAATGATGATGATGGTGATTATGATAATGATGATGATGATGATAATGATGATGATGATGATGATAATGATGATGATGGTGATTATGATGATGATGGTGATATTGATGGTGATTATGATTATGATGATGGTGATGATGATGATGATGATAATGATGATATTGATGATAATGATGTTGATGACGACGACAACGATAATGACAGTCTTATTCGTCTTAGCTTTCAAAAGCCATAAACAACATGGAGAGATTTTGGCTGTTCCTCGACTTTCGTCTTGTTTCAGAACTTGAGTTTTAAGTACATATCCGATTTACAGTTGAGCATATTTGTATGCAGACCTCTCAGACTTCGACGAAAACACTAGTCGCCTTTTGCGACATGCTTATTGTATGGACAGTGGATCTGTTCTTTTGCGGATCCCGGGACCCACACGAGCAGAATACGATGGTGATTAAACTGTCAAAAGATATTTATCTGTATGTTTAAGTTGTTGTCTATATGCTTATAGATCACAACACTGGAGCGACAGTTTGGCTTTAGTTCACACCAAACTGGCATCATTATGGCCGCCAACGACGTCGGGTTCCTGGTCTTCGTGCTGTTTGCAGCCCACCTGGCCACAAGGACGCATATCCCCAGATCGCTAGGTAAGTCATCAGGAAAACGAACACTTGTTACATTAAGAAATAACAAGTTACTGCAGTCAAACCCACCCATGCTCCCCTTAACATCAAGGAAACTAACATTATTACTGCCTGTGACTGATTGATACTTATATAAATTATGAATTGAGCGGGTTTCTCTTTTCTGGATTTTTTATTGTAAATTTAGAATGGCTACACTTCGGGGGTAAACCCCTAAGAAACAAATTTAAGAGCTGGAATGCAAATGCGGTTTAATCAGTGTTCCTGCAACCGCTTGTGCGCCAAACTGTACTCTGGTAACCTCGTCGCGAATTTAATTCGTTCCTGACTGTGGTTCGTATCTAGAAAAGTTCGTATCTTGAGAAGTTCGAATCTCGAAATCCCAATTTCTCATTACATCTCACGGGATAATCGATTTTTTTATTCTCAGATTTGATGCCCCAGAAATCAAATACTAAAAAAATCACTACCTTATACATAACTTTAAGAACTTCAAATAAACCTCGCTAGGGAAACAAGTGCACTAAGAACATGGTAAACTAGACACCCCTAAAAATTTTGTTTTCATTGGCCATTTCTATCGTACAACTTGAAATCCACAACTTTGGAATACAGACAGAATTCATCTCAAACCATTATGATGGCACCATAGGTTACAGAAATTTATATTAACCATTAACCTTGATCTAGAGTGGCATAGCACCCCCCCCCCCCCCACACCAACTCTTATTTTCTCGATCCTCTTATCCTTGACTTAGAGTGGCACCCCCCCCCCCCCGCCCCTTCCTCTTTTCTCGCTCCTCTTAACTTTTAACTTGCCTGGCATAGCCAAATAACACCCCCCCTCTCCCTAGGGCCCCCTGTATTCCCCTTAACCCCTCCGTTGCCGCGCTTGCACCATGAGACTGCTTGCACCATCATTGTAAAGAAAGATCGACACTTAGTTAGTAGATGTGTAGGCATGTAGGAGTGCATGTAGATAAGTAGATTGATAGGTATACAAAAATTGATTGCAATATAGGTATAGATATCAAATATGATAGATGAGGTGACTAAAATGTAGGTAGACGGTCTAGGGATTTTTTTCAACAGACTCATGGAAGAGAAAGAAAAAGGAGAGGAAATTGCCAAGTAGAAAAACAAATAAGTATAGGACGACCAAGAATAAGGATTGATGGAGTCACTGACACCTTGACACTCCACAACATCACAGCATGCCGGGCAACCAGCGTGCCCTAGCTCGGAAACCGATCATCTGATAACCTGTAACGCCTAATGGCACAAAGAAGAAATAGACACAAGAACAAAGAAGAGTTGACGACGCCCAAAAAGAAAATGTGGACAACATGTATATAATACTACATTATTCTAAATGTAACAGCAGACGTTAAAACATTGCAGTTTTTTGTTTTTATTTACATATACCTGCAGCAATTACAACAATTGTGTTCGGCATTTCCGGCATATTCTGTTCCCTCCCACACTTCCTGTTTGGAGCATCCGTCAACAAAGATCCAACAACAGACAACAGTACAGAATCCAACTTCAGCAAACAGTCGGCTGTTGCAGGCAGTTTTTGTGACATCTTCAACATCAGCGGGGATCCTTGTGGGATTAATACAGGTAGGGGCTTCTAACCTCTCCATAGGTAGGTTAGGTTAGTTGCGTATCCTTTACAGGACGTTGCAGAACCAACCCCATGTGTAGTTTTTTCTAGGCAAATTTACGTCCAGTAGTTTGCCATACCTCTCCATAGGGAAGTGGTAAAATTGTCTCTCTGATCTCTGAACGATGAAGAGAATACGTGAGTGAGTGGGTGAATGGGTGGATGCCTGAATGAGTAACTGGCTAAATATCTGAGTGACTGATTCAGTGGAAGAGAGAAAGAAGAGGTGCAGTGGAAAGAGTAAGAAGGGACAGAGTGTTAAAAAGAAAAAAAAATGAGGATAGAAAATACAGAAAGGAGGGAAAGGATACTGCAAGTGAGAGGGAAGCGAATGAGAAATTGTGGAAGAGAATGGGGAATCGACAGGGAAAGTTAAAGGCAGGTAAACAGTAAGAGAGAGACGAGAATAGGGAATGTGAGAGGAGAGAGATACAGAGTGGGACATAATAAAAATGTGAGAGAATGAAAGACAGAAGCAGAGAGAGGGAGATTAAGTTCCACATGATCTAGTCAGCAGTTTCACTCTAATGTCCAGCCCAGAACACAGCCGGCCAGAAAGACCAGACAACCTCGGAGAAAGTCTCTGAGATCTCTTTTGTCATCATCGTCCTCGGCATGACCCTCCAGGGATTTGGCAAGGCACCTAGATTGAGCTACTCTCTTCTGTATTTGGATGACAACACCAAGAAAGTCAACACCGGCTTCTACGCAGGTTAGTGTTCTATCAGTTGTCAATGCAGACTTTATTCGACCTTTAGATTATTGCTAGCAGTACATGCAACGCTTAGCGGCGTCCGTGACAGAGGCGTTGCGAGTCTGACTTGTAATCCAACGTACCGCGATCGAAACCCACTGCTGGCTGCGTGGATTTTTATCGTGGTATGGGACGTCACAGGTCGACCCAGCCTCAAATAGGTAACAGGCTGGTTGTCCTGGGGAAGTAAAGACGGCCGGCGTAATGCTGACCACATTACCAACCGAGTGCCGATTGGTCTGTAAAAATTTGGGTGCTCTTGCCATATGCCCGATGCGCCGAAAGGTGTGATAAGGGATCTTTACTTTATTTACCTGCCAGGCTTTACTGTGGAAACGGAAGAAACAAGAAAGTGTACCTCTCTAACGTGGTTAATATCACAATGATTCTCTGTGCAGATATAGAGATTGACTGGATCGCAGACTCTAGAAAACGCAACGTGAACATCTGTCCTGACATCCTCTCACTCTACTGTCCAGACATCCTCTCACTCTACTGTCATGACATCCTCTCACTCTACTGTCCTGACATCCTCTCACTCTACTGTCCTGACATCCTCTCACTCTACTGTCATGACATCCTCTCACTCTACTGTCATGACATCCTCTCACTCTACTGTCCAGACATCCTCTCACTCTACTGTCATGACATCCTCTCACTCTACTGTCATGACATCCTCTCACTCTACTGTCATGACATCCTCTCACTCTACTGTCATGACATCCTCTCACTCTACTGTCATGACATCCTCTCACTCTACTGTCCTGACATCCTCTCACTCTACTGTCCAGACATCCTCTCACTCTACTGTTATGACATCCTCTCACTCTACTGTCATGACATCCTCTCACTCTACTGTCATGACATCCTCTCACTCTACTGTCATGACATCCTCTCACTCTACTGTCCCAACATCCTCTCACTCTACTGTCCCAACATCCTCTCACTCTACTGTCCCAACATTCTCTCACTCTACTGTCCCGACATCCTCTCACTCTACTGTCCCATCATCCTCTCACTCTACTGTCCCAACATTCTCTCACTCTACTGTCCCAACATCCTCTCACTCTACTGTCCCAACATCCTCTCACTCTACTGTCCTGACATTCCCTGCAGGCATCATGTCGGCAGCTGCTGTCCTGGGTCCAGTGGCAGCCTTTCTCCTGGGTGGAGTCTTCAGCCGGATGTACGTCACACTGGAAGGTCAGTGTTCTTGTATCGTTCATCAGCAACCAGGCACGTCACCACGAAGAAATTTTGAGGGGTTCAAGACCCTCAAGTCTTGTTTAACTGCGCAATTATAATAATAATAGGTATTGTTATATTAAATAATATGTGTAAGAATATATATGTAGACCTAAGAGCACTTGCAGGGTGATCTGCTTGATAGCGAGGTACCAACAGGCTGCATACAATAAGGTACCGATGTAAGACGAATGTGCACACAAAACTCTAGTTATGTATCATGACCAAAGTCCATAAATGGACGTACAACCATGACTTTTAAGTGCAGTTTGCAGCAGGTGAACGCGAAAAATAAGAAGAAAAACAACAGGATTGAGAGTGTCGGTCACAGAGATGAATTGATGCGGGTACATCTGCAGCATTTAACCTCGAAGGTTTGGAATGCAAAAGAAGAAAAAGAATGAAGAAGAAGAAATGTTATAATGAGTCAGCTTTATTTGTGTATACCTTCTGTTGCCAGCCACTCAGTTAACGCCACGTCATCCTAGTTGGATTGGAGCATGGTGGTTGGGGTTTGTCGTCTTTGGTCTCCTGGCTGTAATTGCCGCCATCCCACTCTTCTGTTTCCCGCGAAAACTGCCCAGAAACAAGGTCAAGGACGCTCCGCTCACCCAAAAAACACCAGCTGGGTAGGTAGAGTGTTGTTGTTGCTGCTGCTGCTAATATTATTCAGTGCTGGATCTGTCCGAAATAAACTCGTCTCTCACCAGCTCTTTCATATTCAAGGAGTCACTTATATCTTCGTGTTGGTGGGTTCCTGCCCTCCCTTGCTGGTACTATGCCTTCTGCTGTTATTATTTTTTTAAATCCGCAATAGGTATTGTGAGACAATGCACTCCTGCCTCACTTCCTTTGTACACAGAACCAGTCCGATATTTCACCAGCTGCTCTCATGGCTGCTTGTTGTTCGTGATATAAATTTTCAATTAAATACACCAGATGTACTGGAAACCCCATACTTCTCATTACTCTAAAATATCTGATGTTGAACACAATCAAATATGTTGCTATAATATATGTGGTTATACCAGTAAAAGTAAAGCAAACCAAGTATTGGGACAGCTAGCCCCCCTCTTACAGCATAAGACAATCCCAATCAGCACAAAGAGACATCTTATTCAATGCATATTTATTCCAACTCTGTGCTACTAGTGCCAGACATGGTCACTCACAACAAACCATAAAAGAAAATTATTAACCATGGAAATGAGATGTCTGAGAAGGGCTGTAGGAGTGACCATAAGAGATAAGGTCAGGAATGAGATCATAAGAGAAAAAGTCGGCACAGAACCAATTCTAAATTACATACAAAGACAGCAAGTGAAATGGTTTGCCCACTTAGAGAGAATGCCTTGTGACACCATACCATACAAAGCATACATGGAAAGAGAAGAAGGGCGTAGAGCTAGAGGTAGACCAAGAACAAGATGGAAGGATGAGCACGCCAAAGGACATGACTCCATATCCCTGTCTAGACTGATGGATATGTGGGTATAGCCTGGATCTGCAATAAATGAACATTTCACTGAGGAGAAAAGACGTTTCATTAACCAACACAGAACAGGCGTCATCAGTCGTTTTACACTTGTGGAGGTTTTAAGGAGGAGGAGATCGGAGCACCTATGGATCTGTCCGGAGTACTGTGATGATAATTCTCTCTAATCACTAATCATTAATCTGACCAACTCTTACCACAGGACCACCTCGGCTTGCCGAGTGGTAATCACTAGATTACAATTTATTTTCACAACCATTGATTCTTTTCTCTTATGTTTATATTCTACAGAAATGATGTCCTAACACAAGTGGCTTTTTCCCGAAATTCCGGAAAACAGTTCCACGAAGACAGAGTCGTGGCTTGCTCCACAACACCCAGCAATAAACAGTTTAGGTTCAAATCCTTGATCAAGCATGGCAGAGGTACCTGTTCAGACATATTTTTATCTGAAGATGCTTTTAATTGATCTTTATAATGTCTGCTCGGAGAGTGTATGGGTGATTTAGTGTTCCGGTGTCTTTTATTTGTAGATAGTGTGATAGTGATCAAGTGATCATGGGATTGTTTGCTGCAGTAATGGCTGTAATAATAGAGTGGTAGCATCAGCAACAGTAATAGTAGCAGTAGAAATATTACAGGAAGCTGTATTCATTGTTGTCGATGTAGTAGTAGTTGTAGTAGCAGCAGCAGCCGCCGCAGTAGTAGTAGTAGCATTAGCAGCAACAACAGTAGTAGCAGTAGTGTTTGTTGTTGATGTTATTGTTCTTGTTGTTGTTATTGTATTTGTAGTAGTAGTAGTAGCAGCAGCAGCAGCAGCAGCAGCAGCAGTAGTAGTAGTAGTAGAAGTAGTAGTAGCAGCAGCAGCAGCAGTAGCAGCAGTAGCAGCAGCAGTTGTTCTTTTTGTTGTTCTTTTCCTTGCTGTTGTAGTATCAGTAGCAGCTTTTCTTGTGATGGTGGTGGTTGGGGCTGGTTAAGTCAGTATGGTTATGATGACTATTATTGTAATGTTACCCTTTACTTGTGTGTTCCCAGTTTGAATGCTATAGAAGACCGTTGTGCTATCTCCCCAGAATTTGTGGCGTCCCTATCGAGGCTTGCGGTCAACCCTGTCTACGGATGTTTGGTTGTCTCCTCCTGTTTCCACATTTTCATGGCTGCCGGAAGTACGGCATTTTACCCGAAGTACCTAGAGAGGGTATTTCATCTTGGGATTCATACAGCCAATTACATCACAGGTGGGACTCTAGCGTACAAGTATTGAATAGTCTAGCTGGTAGAATGTTTTTATTATGATTACTATTTTTCTTTTCATTGGTATTCCACTTCGTCTTCCTTTTCGTTTTCCTCTTCTTCATCCTCTTCCTCTTCGTCTTCCTCTTCCTCCTCCTCCTCTTCTTCTTGTGCTCCTTCTGCTGCTGCTGGGGCTACTGCTTCTTTTTCTTCTTCTTCTTCTTCTTCTTCTTCTTCTTCTTCTTCTTCTTCTTCTTCTTCTTCTTCTTCTTCTTCTTCTTCTTCTTCTTCTTCTTCTTCTTCTTCTTCTTCTTCTTCTTTTTTCTTCTTCTTCTTCTTCTTATTATTATTATTATTATTATTATTATTATTATTATTATTGTACTTCTGCTGCTGCTGCTTCTTCTTCTTTTTCTTCTTCTTCTTCTTCTTCTTCTTCTTCTTCTTCTTCTTCTTCTTCTTCTTCTTCTTCTTCTTCTTCTTCTTCTTCTTCTTCTTCTTCTTCTTCTTCTTCTTCTTCTTCTTCTTCTTCTTCTTCCTTCTTCTTCTTCTTCTTCTTCTTCTTCTTCTTCTTCTTTTCTTCTTCTTCTTCTTCTTCGTCTTCTTCTTTCTTCTTCTTCTTCTTCTTCTTCTTCTTCTTCTTCTTCTTCTTCTTCTTCTTCTTCTTCTTCTTCTTCTTCTTCTTTCTTCTTCTTCTTTCTTCTTCTTCTTCTTCTTACTTCTTCTTCTTCTTCTTCTTCTTCTTCTTCTTCTTCTTCTTCTTCTTCTTCTTTCTTCTTCTTCTTCTTCTTCTTCTTCTTCTTCTTCTTCTTCTTCTTCTTCTCCTTCTTCTTCTTCTTCTTCTTCTTCTTCTTCTTCTTCTTCTTCGTCTCTTCTTCTTCTTCTTCTTCTTCTTCTTCTTCTTTCTTCTTCTTCTTCTTCTTCTTCTTCTTCTTCTTCTTCTTCTTCTTCTTCTTCTTCTTCTTCTTCTTCTCTTCTTCTTCTTTCTTCTTCTTCTTCTTCTTCTTCTTCTTCTTCTTCTTCTTCTTCTTCTTCTTCTGCTTCTTCTTCCTTTTCTTATTCTTTTTTTTTCACGATTCGTTGTTGTATACCTGTACATATTATTGTTGACTTTCAGCCGGGACTTATATGTGTACATCGTTTTCTGGAATTCTTGCTGGTGGCATTTTGAGCAGACGATACAAGATGACAGCCATGACCAGCCTCAAGTTTTGCTGCGTCATGACCTCACTGTCTGTGGTCTTTCAACTCATGACCCTCATCTTTCGGTGTGACCACCCTACCGTTCACATCGGGCCAGGGTGAGCTAATATTGTAATGGCTAGTTGTCAATCAGTCACTCAATCAGTCAGCCAGTCGGTCAGTCAGATAGCTAGTTATTTAGTCAGTCCGTTTATTCGTTATTTACTGTCATTCAGCTAGCAAATCAATCAGTCAGCCAGTCAATCAGTCAGCCAGTCAATCTGTCAGTAAGTCAATCAGTCAGCCAGTCAGTTAGTTATTTAGTTAGTTAGCTAGTTTGATACCTGACTGGTTAGATAGCTGTTTAGTTAGGAGTTTTTTAGTTAGTTCCTTAGCTAGTTAGTTAGTTAGTTAGTCAGACAGCTAGGTAGTTGGTTAGCTAGCTAGTTAGTTAGCTAGTTAGTTAGTTAGTTAGTCAGTTAGTCAGTCAGTCAGAGAGTCAGTCAGTCAGTCAGTCAGTCAGTCAGTCAGTCAGCCAGTTAGTTAGTTAGTTAGTTAGTCAGTAAGTCAGTCAGTCAGTCAGTCAGTCAGTCAGATAGTCAGTCAGTCAGTCAGTCAGTCAGTGATTCAGTCAGTCAGTCAGTCAGTCAGTCAGTCAGTCAGTTAGTTAGTTAGCTAG
>CAJHNH020001484.1:0-45069 GCA_905116865.2 Candidula unifasciata | reverse complement strand
GGACAACAGTGTTTGACACTGTAAGGATTGAACATAAACTGATCAGATGGGAGGAATACAATGTTAACATGCACATTGATGAAAGAGGGACAACAGTGTTTGACACTGTAACGATTGAACATAACTGAACGGATGGGAGGAATACAATGTTAACATGCACATTGATGAAAGAGGACAACAGTGTTTGACACTGTAAAGGATTGAACATAACTGATCAGATGGGAGGAATACAATGTTAACATGCACATTGATGAGAGAGGACAACAGTGTTTGACACTGTAAGGATTGAACATAACTGAACGGATGGGAGGAATACAATGTTAACATGAACATTGATGAAAGAGGACAACAGTGTTTGACACTGTAACGATTGAACATAAACTGAACGGATGGGAGGAATACAATGTTAACATGAACATTGATGAAGAGGACAACAGTGTTTGACACTGTAAGGATTGAACATAACTGAACAGATGGGAGGAATACAATGTTAACATGAACATTGATGAGAGAGGACAGTGTTTGACACTGTAAGGATTGAACATAACTGAACGGATGGGAGGAATACAATGTTAACATGAACATTGATGAAAGAGGACAACAGTGTTTGACACTGTAACGATTGAACATAACTGAACGGATGGGAGGAATACAATGTTAACATGCACATTGATGAAAGAGGACAACAGTGTTTGACACTGTAAGGATTGAACATAACTGATCAGATGGGAGGAATACAATGTTAACATGCACATTGATGAAAGAGGACAACAGTGTTTGACACTGTAAGGATTGAACATAACTGAACGGATGGGAGGAATACAATGTTAACATGAACATTGATGAAAGAGGACAACAGTGTTTGACACTGTAAGGATTGAACATAACTGATCGGATGGGAGGAATACAATGTTAACATGGTCATTGATGAGAGAGGACAGTGTTTGACACTGTAAGGATTGAACATAACTGATCAGATGGGAGGAATACAATGTTAACATGAACATTGATGAGAGAGGACAGTGTTTGACACTGTAACGATTGAACATAACTGAACGGATGGGAGGAATACAATGTTAACATGAACATTGATGAAAGAGGACAACAGTGTTTGACACTGTAAGGATTGAACATAACTGAACGGATGGGAGGAATACAATGTTAACATGAACATTGATGAAAGAGGACAACAGTGTTTGACACTGTAACGATTGAACATAACTGAACGGATGGGAGGAATACAATGTTAACATGCACATTGATGAAAGAGGACAACAGTGTTTGACACTGTAACGATTGAACATAACTGAACGGATGGGAGAATACAATGTTAACATGAACATTGATGAAAGAGGACACCAGTGTTTGACACTGTAAGGATTGCGCATAACTCAACGGATGGGAGGAATACAATGTTAACATGGTCATTGATGAGAGGACAGTGTTTGACACTGTAAGGATTGAACATAACTGATCGGATGGGAGGAATACAATGTTAACATGGTCATTGATGAGAGGACAGTGTTTGACACTGTAAGGATTGAACATAACTGATCGGATGGGAGGAATACAATGTTAACATGGTCATTGATGAGAGAGGACAGTGTTTGACACTGTAAGGATTGAACATAACTGAACGGATGGGAGGAATACAATGTTAACATGAACATTGATGAGAGGACAGTGTTTGACACTGTAAGGATTGAACATAACTGAACGGATGGGAGGAATACAATGTTAACATGAACATTGATGAAAGAGGACAACAGTGTTTGACACTGTAACGATTGAACATAACTGAACGGATGGGAGGAATACAATGTTAACATGAACATTGATGAAAGAGGACAACAGTGTTTGACACTGTAACGATTGAACATAACTGAACGGATGGGAGGAATACAATGTTAACATGCACATTGATGAAAGAGGACAACAGTGTTTGACACTGTAACGATTGAACATAACTGAACGGATGGGAGGAATACAATGTTAACATGAACATTGATGAGAAAGAGGACACAGTGTGTTTGACACTGTAAGGATTGAACATAACTGATCAGATGGGGAGGAATACAATGTAAACATGAAATTGATGAGAGAGGACATGTTTGACACTGTAACGATTGAACATAACTGAACGGATGGGAGGAATACAATGTTAACATGAACATTGATGAAAGAGGACAACAGTGTTTTTGAGGACTGTAAGGATTGAACATAACTGATCAGATGGGAGGAATACAATGTTAACATGAACATTGATGAGAGAGGACAGTGTTTGACACTGTAAGGATTGAACATAACTGAACGGATGGGAGGAATACAATGTTAACATGAACATTGATGAAAGAGGACAACAGTGTTTGACACTGTAACGATTGAACATAACTGAACGGATGGGAGGAATACAATGTTAACATGCACATTGATGAAAGAGGACAACAGTGTTTGACACTGTAAGGATTGAACATAACTGATCAGATGGGAGGAATACAATGTTAACATGAACATTGATGAGAGAGGACAGTGTTTGACACTGTAAGGATTGAACATAACTGAACGGATGGGAGGAATACAATGTTAACATGAACATTGATGAAAGAGGACAACAGTGTTTGACACTGTAACGATTGAACATAACTGAACGGATGGGAGGAATACAATGTTAACATGCACATTGATGAAAGAGGACAACAGTGTTTGACACTGTAAGGATTGAACATAACTGATCAGATGGGAGGAATACAATGTTAACATGAACATTGATGAGAGAGGACAGTGTTTGACACTGTAAGGATTGAACATAACCGAACGGATGGGAGAAATACAATGTTAACATGAACATTGATGAGAGGACAGTGTTTGACACTGTAAGGATTGAACATAACTGATCAGATGGGAGGAATACAATGTTAACATGAACATTGATGAGAGAGGACAGTCTTTGACACTGTAAGGATTGAACATAACTGAACGGATGGGAGGATTACAATGTTAACATGAACATTGATGAAAGAGGACAACAGTGTTTGACACTGTAACGATTGAACATAACTGAACGGATGGGAGGAATACAATGTTAACATGCACATTGATGAAAGAGGACAACAGTGTTTGACACTGTAAGGATTGAACATAACTGATCAGATGGGAGGAATACAATGTTAACATGAACATTGATGAGAGAGGACAGTGTTTGACACTGTAAGGATTGAACATAACCGAACGGATGGGAGAAATACAATGTTAACATGAACATTGATGAGAGGACAGTGTTTGACACTGTAAGGATTGAACATAACTGATCAGATGGGAGGAATACAATGTTAACATGAACATTGATGAGAGAGGACAGTGTTTGACACTGTAAGGATTGAACATAACTGATCAGATGGGAGAAATACAATGTTAACATGAACATTGATGAGAGAGGACAGTGTTTGACACTGTAAGGATTGTACATAACTGAACGGGTGGAAAGAATACAACGCTAAATCTTATGTGACATGTGTCAAGAACAGAATAAGTTGTCTCCATCGCATTCGTAGTCTTTTTCATTCATTTATTTATTTGATAATTAATTCATGCATTTATTTGCCCAGCCATTTTGTAAGAATGTATGGATGATCCTGAAGATCGTATTGAATTTTTTAACTCCTGTTCTGTGTACACAGATCTACCAAAACTGTTCTTGCGTTCTGGGAGGCTTGGCTGCAATAGGAGTCTGTGATTACGGGTGTTCACATATGTATGGTTACGTCATATCCGGGGGTCTCCGACTGTTGGTCACGACACTTGGTAGCATCCCCAAACTGATTATTTTAATGAGGTAAGTCTGTTGCTCTTAAGGTTCCTAGTCATTTGGGGGGGGGGTGGGAGGGGGCGTGGCTGTGAGAAGATGTGTGGGGGTCCAGTAGAGAGTGGATGGGAGAAGGGGTTTGGGGGTCCAGTAGAGGGTGAATGGGAGAAGGGGTGTGGGGGTCCAGTAGAGGGTGAATGGGAGAAGGGGTGTGGGGGTCCAGTAGAGAGTGGATGGGAGAAGGGGTATGGGGGTCCAGTAGAGGGTGAATGGGAGAAGGGGTGTGGGGGTCCAGTAGGACATCATGAGGTTGTGTGTCAGAACTGATAACTGTCACTTGTGACAGTATTATGTCGGCGATGACTGCTCTAGCCTGGAACTCAGCATTAGGGGAATAACTTACTTAAGATGGCAGAACTGACAGGGAAATAGAAACCACTTGTCAGAAAGCACTTTTATACCAACTATCACCGTTATCAGCACATCCGAATATAATTATGAGTGCAAAAAGACATATTATAAACAGCATAATCATTCCAACATTAGGCTACCAGTGTCAAACATGTACACTATCTAAAGCTTACAAAATGCACAAAATCACCACCGGCGAGATGAGGTGCCTGAGAAAAGCAGCCAACCTAACCATACGAGATCGAATAAATAATGAAACGCTCAGACATATTGTGGGAACGGCACCTTGTACTTGATTCATCGAGAAACAGCAGATCAAGTGGTTTGGCCATCTCGTTAGAATGCAGAGAGATAAAATACCATCACAAGAACTACATCTCAGAGGATCAGCTTCAAGAGCAAGAGGACGGCCGCGAAAACTAGATCGACATCACTAAAGAAACTCTACACCTTTATACATGACAATAGCCAGTGGCAGTCATACCAATATGATATAACTATTACATTCAATCAATCAATCAGGTGCCGTCTCCACAATAAAGGTTGGCTGCAATGGATCTCCAACAAGCCCTGTCTCTTGCTCTTGATGTACACTCACTCATACTGCTGTTCGTCCATCTCTTGATGTTATCTTCCCACTTGTAACGCTGTCTGCCTCTTGCTCGCATACCTTGAACCTTTCCCTCTAGGATGATCTTTACAATACTGTTGTGTCTTTTAATGTGACCAAAATATGACATTATTATGCATGAAATCGCTTGGTACAGGCCAGTACTTGTAAATGTTGCTTATATATTGCACTCTAATCACGATCAACAACATTAAAGACACTACGCCTTAACGGCATGACAATAGCCAGTGGCAGCCAACGTGCACTGGATCGCACATTTTCCTCCCCACGCAGCTTAACAGCAGAAGTGGTTTGGGTGATGATGAAGATCCTTAATGTCGCGAGGTTTGCATCTAACTTTCGTAAACAAATCAAAACGATTAGCAGTACAATGTAACGAACGGCTGTGGGCATACACAATGACCATTACAGCATGGCGTGGACTTTTTGAAGGGGGACAACTGGTTAAAAGGTCACATATCTTTCTGCCAGGAGCTCTGTAGGTGACTATAGCATGATTATGGCATGATTATGGTAGGATTATGGTAGGATTATGGTATGATTATAGTATGATTATAGCATGATTATAGCATGATTATAGCATAATTATGGCATGACTAGGGTATGATTATAGCATGATTATGGTATGATTATGATATGATTATGGCATGATTATGGATTGATTATGGTATGATTATGGTATGACTATGGCATGATTATGGTATGACAATGACATGATTGTGGCATGATTGTGGCATGATTATGGCATGATTATGGCATGATTATGGTATGATTATGGCTTGATTATGGCATGATTATGGTATGATTATGGTAGGATTATGGTATGACTATGGTATGATTATGGTATGATTATGGTATGATTATGGTATGATTATGGCAGGATTATGGTATGATTATGGTATGATTATGGTATGACAATGGGATGATTATGGGATGATTATGGTATGATCATGGCATGATTATGGCATGATTATGGTATGATTATGGTATGATTATGGTATGATTATGGTATGATTATGGCATGATTATGGTATGATTATGGTATGATTATGGTATGAATATGGTATGATTATGGTATGAATATGGTATGATTATGGTATGATTATGGTATGATTATGGTATGATTATGGTATGATTATGGCATGATTGTGGTATGATTATGGTATGACAATGACATGATTGTGGCATGATTATGGTATGATTATGGCATGATTATGGTATGATTATGGCATGATTATGATATGATTATGGCATGAATATGGCATGATTATGGTATGATTATGGTATGACTATTGTATGATTATGGCATGATTATGGCATGATTATGGTATGATTATGGTATGACTATTGTATGATTATGGGATGATTATGGTATGATTATGGTATGATTATGGTATGATTATGGTATGACTATGACATGATTGTGGCATGATTATGGTATGATTATGGCATGATTATGGTATGATTATGGCATGATTATGGTATGAATATGGCATGATTATGGCATGATTATGGCATGATTATGGTATGATTATTGTATGACTATTGTATGATTATGGCATGATTATGGCATGATTATGGTATGATTATGCTATGATTATGGCATGATTATGGTATGATTATGGCATGATTATGGTATGATTATGGTATGATTATGGTATGACAATGACATGATTATGGTATGATCATGGCATGATTATGGTATGATTATGGTATGATTATGGTATGATTATGGCATGATTGTGGTATGATTATGGTATGATTATGGTATGATTATGGTATGATTATTGCATGATTGTGGTATGATTATGGTATGATTATGGTATGATTATGGTATGATTATGGTATGATTATGGTATGATTGTGGTATGATTATGGTATGATTGTGGTATGATTATGGTATGATTATGGTATGATTATGGCATGATTATGGTATGATTATGGTATGATTATGGTATGATTATGGCATGATTATGGTATGATTATGGTATGATGATTATGATTATCATGATTATATATGATTATGGTATGATTATGGTATGAT
Source organism: Candidula unifasciata (assembly GCA_905116865.2). Lineage (NCBI taxonomy): Eukaryota > Metazoa > Mollusca > Gastropoda > Stylommatophora > Geomitridae > Candidula > Candidula unifasciata. Next base: position 38,181 of record CAJHNH020001484.1, on the reverse strand, counting down.
TATGGCATGATTGTGGTATGATTATGGTATGATTATGGTATGATTATGGTATGACAATGACATGATTATGGCATGATTATGGTATGATTATGGTATGACAATGACATGATTTTTGTATGATTATGGTATGATTATGGTATGATTATGGTATGATTATGGTATGATTATGGCATGAATATGGCATGATTATATCGTGATTATGACATGATTGTGGTATGAATATAGTATGATTGTGGCATGATTATGGCATGATTATGGCATGATTATGGCATGATTATGGTATGACAATGACATGATTGTGGTATGATTATGGTATGACAATGACATGATTATGGTATGATTATGGTATGATTATGGTATGATTATGGTATGATTATGGTATGATTATGGCATGATTATGGTATGATTATGGTATGATTATGGTATGAATATGGTATGATTATGGTATGATTATGGTATGATTATGGTATGATTATGGTATGATTATGGTATGATTATGGTATGATTATGGTATGATTATGGTATGATTATGGTATGATTATGGCATGATTATGGTATGATTATGGCATGATTATGGTATGATTATGGTATGATTATGGTATGATTATGGTATGATTATGGCATGATTATGGTATGATTATGGTATGATTATGTATGACTATATGGTATGATTGTATGCTATGATGATTATGCATGATTATGGCATGATTATGGTATTATTATGATTATGTATGATTATGGTATGATTATGGCATGATTATGGTATGATTATGTATGATTATGGTTTGATTATGGTATGTATGATGATTATGGTATGATTATGGTATGATTATGGTATGATTATGGTATGATTATGGTATGATTATGGCATGATTATGGTATGATTATGTATATGATGTATGTATGGCATGATTATGGTATGATTATATGTATGATTATGGTATGATTATGGCATGATTATGGTATGATTATGGTATGATTATGGTATGATTATGGTATGATTATGGTATGATTATGGTATGATTATGGTATGATTATGGTATGATTATGGTATGATTATGGTATGATTATGGCATGATTATGGTATGATTATGGTATGACAATGATTATGGTATGATTATGGTATGATCATGGTATTATGGTATGATTATGGTGTATGATTATGGTATGATTATGTATGATTATGGTATGATTATGGTATGATTATGGTATGAGTTTATGGTATGATTATGGTATGATTATGGTATGATTATGGTATGATTATGGTATGATGGACATGTATTGTGGTATGATTATGGTATGATTATGGCATGATTATGGTATGATTATGTATGATTATTATGGGTGTGATGATGTATGGCATGATTATGGTATGATTATGGTATGATTATGGCATGATTATGGCATGATTATGGTATGATTATGGTATGATTATGGCATGATTGTGGTATGATTATGGTATGATTATGGTATGATTATGGTATGACAATGACATGATTATGGCATGATTATGGTATGATTATGGTATGACAATGACATGATTATGGTATGATTATGGTATGATTATGGTATGATTATGGTATGATTATGGTATGATTATGGCATGAATATGGCATGATTATATCGTGATTATGACATGATTGTGGTATGAATATGGTATGATTGTGGCATGATTATGGCATGATTATGGCATGATTATGGCATGATTATGGTATGACAATGACATGATTGTGGTATGATTATGGTATGACAATGGCATGATTATGACATGATTGTGGCATGATTATGGTATGATTATGGTTGATAATGGTATGATTATTGCATGATTATGACATGATTATGGTATGACAATGGCATGATTATGGTATGATTATGGTATGATAATGGTATGATTATGATATGATTATGGTATGATTATGGTATGATTATGGTATGATTATGGTATGATTATGGTATGATTATGGTATGATTATGGTATGATTATGGCATGATTATGGCATGATTATGGCGTGATTATACACGAAATCCTCTATTACAGCCTAGTGTTTTAAAAATATTTACTATATATTGTACAACACTTATTAGAATTATTGCGGAAAAGAGAAATTCAAAATTAAAGTGTTGTTCACATTTTAACTTCACGTTTATGTATTAGTTAAATGCAGGAAAATAAAATCATCTGACACGATAGCAACGTTTTGGCACAACAATGTGTTCCCTTTTTATTGCTACTAATTAATTTGTTTCAACCAGGCGGAATGATTCCTGGTAATAACGAGCCCGGAATAATCGAGAAATTTTTACTATGTGTATATAAGTATATGTGTTATGTGTTTATATATATGTGTGTATTGTATTGTATATATATATATATTATATATAACTTTATATAGTTAGGTATATTATATATAATATATTTATAGATATATATATATAAAACTGTAGTAGTCCACAATGTGTGTTAGTCATTCAAAGTAGTTGCAGTTTTTGTGTTTTGTATATATATATATATATTTTACTATATATATTATATATTATACTTATATATATATATATATATATATATAATATATATATATATTTCTGTTGTTTCCATTTGCAGGTGTTGTTTTTCCTTTTTTAAATATGACATATTAATCTATGGCCATAATATATATAGCATCGTTTTATGACGTCACTGTTTGGTAAAGAACTATTCTTATCTTATCCAGCCCGATTAGATCATTCACTGTCTAACACCAGTGGTGACTCAAGGGTAGGCCTTGCGGAACTGTAGCTTCTTATCTCGGACATGCAAACAACAGGTTGAACCATACTGTTCAACTGATGTACACATGCTTATAAAAAGCTGCAGTTTTATAGTGCCTACCCTCCAGCCGTTACTGAGTGGTAGATTATTGACAAGGTTTACAAGAAATAGAAAAACTTTTATCTTTCAATACCATGCGACGTGATATACCTAATATTTATTCCCCCCCCCCCACCCCAATAATTCCAGCCATCGCGGAATTTGTTCACCCCCAGTTTACTACTGGTCTGAGTGCACTAAAGAAATCTGGCTTCCATGCGTGCTACTTCTGTTGCCTAATTTGCCGGTTTGAAAGTTATTATTGGTGACTATTCGTAGTGGTCACTGATTTCCTGGTGCCTTTGTTGTGATATCCTCGTGGGGCTGAAAGAGTTTTAGTCTGTCCCTGAAGTCTTGCCTAACTTTGAAACTCTATAACTCAGTAACCATTTGGTGTAAGTTGCTGGAATTTGGCACGCAACGTATTAATAAGCATGTCATTGTAAGAATTTGCTATGTAAATACACATCTACTTTTCATTTTGCCTTATTTGCTATACAGGGGGAAAAAGACACCGTTTCAAATCAAACATTCAGTGTGTTTATGGTTAACTAAGTAACGGGAGCTTTTAAAAATATCACATCGCATAAATTTCGTAAGCTTTTCACTTTCTGGTTGTCATCTCCAGCATTAGCCTCCTGTGGATTAGATGAACACACTTTTTCATTGTATGCAGGATATGTTATCAAAATATCAATCATGCATCCTGCACATGTGAGTTGATGCCATATATTGGTCAATTTATTATGTGGCTTTTTGAGATGTGTCTTATCAGTTGTGCACTGCACAATCAGCTTAACATATATCGAACCGTGACATGGTCTCCAAAAAATCTCCGCACGTGTATCAATTACTTTATATTCTATTTTTAGGGGGTACACACATTATTAGTCAAACATAGAAAAAAAAATTTGCCGTGTTAGCACAGCCGCAGCATCTGTGCAATTATAAACTATAAAATCCTAAAGGCCTGGGAAATCCAATGCTGTACACCGCTTCCCACCAAAATTTAAAATTAGCCATGTGATTACCACACCAGTCTCAAATTTATTCTTCCTCTTCTGCGTTCGACATCAGTCATGCTAAACATTAAGTCCCATCTGGGTCAAAAATAGGATGGTGTGTTTATGGTCGCCACTGGTCTCCCATAGCTTCTCTTGCAATGTGGCTCCCTTGGGCCGGATCCACAGTCTTTGCTGGGAGAAGTTAGGGCAGTGCAGCTGTATGTGCTCAGGGGTCTTGTCCAAAGTCTAAAAATTGATGTTTGTTCTTTCCTGTTGAATGTGTTCATGCTGTCACTCTCTTGTCTGTAATCTCCATTCTGCCTTCTCTACTGCTGCTTAAAAGACAGCTTTAGGGCTGTTTTGGTTTCCTTGTAGCTGTGTGGTGAATGAGGTTGTGGAAGATTACTCTCAACCTTTGCCAACTCACCTGCTCTCTCATTTCCGTTTCAAATTTATAACATTCTCATTTTGTTTGCACAACGCGTGGAATATTCAACGGCATCTATAATTTATTTCTGCAGGTTGGCTGTTGGCTCCAATCGTCTTCGGCAGCCTCATCGATAACACCTGTCTAATCTGGGACATCAAGTGTCACGCCAGAGGGCGCTGTCTTCTTTACGACAACGACATGTTCCGGCTTAAATTCCAAGGTTATGCAGGTCTGTTTCTCGCCTGCTCTTTGGCGTTTCAACTGATCGCCTACGTGTATGCCAGGTGTACCAGGTGTTTGGATACCGACGCTAAGGGTGAAGACGGTGCCCCCACAGTAGAAATGACACTCGTTGTTAATGGCAACGCCACTGTGGACGCCTAATATTTAAATAATGTGAACATAAATATATTGCTCAATTTATTGCGTGGCTTTTTGTCTTCTATCTCGTCACCTGTAGACTGTACAATCAGCTCAACATATAACGAAGCATGACAATAAATCTCTTTGAATGAAGTACCTAAAACATGATGTCTATTGTTACACTGTGCATTACCCACATGTTCCTGTGGTTTTTTGTAAGATGTGCATTAACCACATGTTCCTTTGGTTTTGTTACACTGTGCATTAACCACATGTTCCTGTGGTTTTGTTACACTGTGCATTAACCACATGTTCCTGTGGTTTTGTTACACTGTGCATTAACCACATGTTCCTTTGGTTTTCGTAACACGTAACAGTCTAAGTTTATAGCAATTGCCTCCGCGAACTTTACCACACGAGGATGTCTCATAGTTACTGCGGGTCACTGTTAGTCAGGTGCTATGAAATAACAGTCAATGAATTATCAAATATCTGTCTGTCTGTTTGTCTGCCCACCTGTCTGTCTGTATCTGTCTGTCTGACAGGCTGAGTTACTGACTGCCTATGTTATGTCTGTGTATATTGCCCGGAACGCTAGCGTAATTGGCTGAACCTGATTTTGCGGCGGCCGGGTGACGAACTCCTTGTGGTCCGGGTTCACGCCCGGGGGTAGGCAGAAAAGCCACATTTTCCCCCAGATTTACGGTACCTATCATGGAATCAAGGCCGAAGGGTTGCGATATCCATAGTACCGAGCCATAGGGTGAAGAACTCATGGTTTTTGAATATTTAAAAAAATTTATGTTCATAAGACTAATTGTAAGGTCTGTCTAATCGTTTGTCAGTATGTATGCATGAATGTATTATGTATGTATGTATGTATGTATGTATGTATCCTGTATGTGTGTGTATGTGTGAGTGTGTGTGTGAGCAGGTTTATATGAACGTGACAATATTTTAATTTGTGGATAATGTTATACATGTGGTTTTGAAGCTAAGGTGTAAACATGTAAATATGCACAACCTCCTTGTAGTATCTACATGTGTGTGATAATTCGACATGAGAAAGAAAAAAAAAACCAATGCATTACATATTTCGACCTTCATATCTGCTGACTCATTTCAGCTTATGCTGTGTGTTTTGTTCCAGTTGATTTCCCTCATGTAATTTTTTTTTTAACTGAATCTTTACTTTTGTTCTATTTTTTTATTTTCTAACTGTTTTGCTTTGTAAGTAAACATTTTTTTTTTTACTGATGAGATTGACTGTAACAAAATAGTTATACCCCCGTGTGGGTTCCGGGCTCCCATTGTGGGGAAAACAAGAATAGACCCACTGCCTCCCCAAAAGCATGTCGTAAGAGTCGACTAATTGGGGAGCTTCCTTTGAAGTCGGAGTGCATCTGCCGGAGAGGCAAGGAACCAACAGTCTGTATTCAAGAGAATGAGATCTGTAAAACTGATGCACACGCAACACTCAGGTTCTGGAGCAGGACTGCAGTTCAGTAGTGGACGAGCAACCAGAACCTTCCGCCAGAGTGTACAGCTGGTGAACGCGAAGAAGAAGAAGAAGAAAATAGTTATATTACTGATTACTGATTTAGGAAACGAAATCATAGCACACCGGGCATGCCCTTAGTTGCTCCGTCTCCCGCAGTAAATGTCTTAAGGTGTCGATGCTAACTGTTCCCATAACACACTAGTTGTATACACAATGTTCTCTTCTTCTCATCCGTCCCTCCTTTCCGGATCCACACTGAATTCCTTGTTCCCACGTTCTTGCACATGTTATTTCATCTAATCTCGTGTCTTCTGTCAGCAGTCGTTCAGTTTTGGTCTTCAAAATGTCTCCTTTGTCCGATGCGAGTGTTTCTGTGGTTATCGCTTTTGCAGCCAGAAAATCCGCTCTTTCTTTCCTCACACTCCTGCACGTCTCGGACAGTTTATCCACAAGAGTCCCTGTCGTGTTAAGGTACTGATGCTTGGTATCCACTCATGCCACATTTGTTCATTCTGTACCTTCTACAGTGCCGACTGAGAGTGAGACACTAACTTCTCTGTTTACTCCATTATCAGCTTTACATTTTAAAGCGTTAGATCCACTCACAATAAACCAGCTGCTGTTTGCAGGCGATCAGTGCCTGTTCTACCTTGAGGGAAGTAGACTTCGAGAACATTTGAACAGGCCAAGTTCAACATGCAGAAGATATCACATGAAAATAAATACTACTAAAACTAAAATAATGAAGGTCATCAGAATTCCTAGTCCGCTACAGATCGGGTCGAATGGTACTTTTCTGAAGCAAGTTAAAAAATTTAAATACATAGGCAGCATATTCTCGGAGGACCGGAGAGCAGATCGGGAAATAGAAACAAGATGCCAACAAGCCAGTGCACCTACATACCAACCGACACCGTTATTGAGACATCCAAACATAAGTATGAGCTCCAAGAAACAGATTATAAAACTAAATACAAATTAAAACTTGTTCATTTGTTGGGTAGCAGTTTTTTTTTTTTTTTAAATCTTGCCTGAAAATATATAAGTTTTTATAAGGAGTAGAAAATTATAGCGAAGAGAAAAAGTTGGTAAGAAACAACAATTAGTTTATGTTAGCTTTACAAAATCGATCACAATAAACAAACAAAGGACGTTGCGGCGATTAGCCTTCATCAGCACCTAAAGGACAACACAGTACACATACACAAATAGGCTCTAACTATGAAGTGACTACATAGGACTCTAATGTATAAAATAAACGATACTCATCTAGTGTCCCTGGCGAAAAAACTTCGTTCAAATGAAACGACGGTCAGCCTATATACCTTCAACGCGCAGGTAGGGGCAAAAAAAGGGACGGGCTGGACGCCAACAGCGTACACTAGGTGTCTAAGGAGGGAGGGAGGGGTTGGCCTATAGGGCGTAACCGGGGTTGGGTTGTGGGGATGACCTTAGTCCATCCGCGTGGAATAAAAGTGGTGCCTGTGCTTGCAAACAAATATAGATAGATAGATAGATAGATAGATAGATAGATAGATAGATAGATAGATAGATAGATAGATAGATAGATAGATAGATAGATAGATAGATAGATAGATAGATAGATAGATAGATAGATAGATAGATAGATAGATAGATAGATAGATAGATAGATAGATAGATAGATAGATAGATAGATAGATAGATAGATAGATAGATAGATAGATAGATAGATAGATAGATAGATAGATAGATAGATAGATAGATAGATAGATAGATAGATAGATAGATAGATAGATAGATAGATAGATAGATAGATAGATAGATAGATAGATAGATAGATAGATAGATAGATAGATAGATAGATAGATAGATAGATAGATAGATAGATAGATAGATAGATAGATAGATAGATAGATAGATAGATAGATAGATAGATAGATAGATAGATAGATAGATAGATAGATAGATAGATAGATAGATAGATAGATAGATAGATAGATAGATAGATAGATAGATAGATAGATAGATAGATAGATAGATAGATAGATAGATAGATAGATAGATAGATAGATAGATAGATAGATAGATAGATAGATAGATAGATAGATAGATAGATAGATAGATAGATAGATAGATAGATAGATAGATAGATAAATGCTTCTCTCTTACCGTCAGCTATCAAATAGAGACAGTAAGGATGCTTGTTGTACAAAAGTAATCAGTCGAGCCCGAGAGTAAGACTGGTAACAACCAGAGTGTAAGGGAGCGATGAAGGGATAGATGGGAAAACAGCATGTGTGGATGGTGGTGTGGATAGGCGAGTGTGTCCTGGATAGATGGGTGGGTAGATGAATGGATGGAATGGTTGATAACTGTATTAGTGGATGAATGGAATGGTAGATGGATGGATGGGTGGGTAGATGAATGGATGGAATGATGGATGACTGTATTAGTGGATGAATGGTATCGTAGATGGATGGATTGATCGATCAAATATGAGATGAGGTAAAAACATGAGTCTAGTAACACAGTGCTTCTCTCTTACTGTCCGCTATCAAATAGAGACATTAAGGGTGATTTTTATACAAAGTATTGGTAGAGCCCAAATGTAAGGCTGGTAACAGCCAGAATGGAAGGAAGCGGTGAAAAATAGCATTGAGTGGATGGTGAGATAAATGGTGTGGGTAGATGAATGGGCGGGACGATGGTTACGTTCGTAGATAGATGCAATGGTAGATGGATGGATGGATCTGCCTATATGTATGCTGATATATTAAAATAGGTTTGTTGCTTTGTTTTAGTATCCAGAAGCCATGAGTTGTTAATCCTTAGGCTCGGTATTATGGATATCGCAACCCTTCGGCCTTGATTCCATTGTAAATACCGTAAAGCTAGGAGAAATGTGGCTATTATAAAATATATATCACCAATAACAGATCCTTTGCAGAACGTCGCTCTCATCACGGTCTGCCTGAAAGAAACTCGGTCTTTCGCCAGTTCTTCTGCCTTGTGCACTTTCCTTTCCAATGTGCCATTTATGCACTTATATCTAGGGGCCAACTTCCTGCTGGTCTGTCCCTACCCCTCCTTCCTGTTATCATGCCTTCTGTTATTAATCTTTTCAGTCGCGCAGCTTAATATGGCAAAAAAAAAAAAAAGTTTCCGTTTTCGAGACAAAACGCTATCTACTTTCAGTTTTTGACACAAAACGCTATCGACTTTCAGTTTTTGAGACAAAACGCTTTCTACTTTCAGTTTTTGACACAAAACGCTATCGACTTTCAGTTTTTGAGACAAAACGTTATCTACTTTCAGTTTTTGACACAAAACGCTATCGACTTTCAGTTTTCGAGACAAAAAGCTACCTACTTTCAATTCTCGAGACAAAACGCTACCTACTTTCAGTTTTCGAGACAAGATGCTAACTACATATACACAGTTATACCTCGGCTAAAGAAGATAATTCGTTCTAGAATCAAATGCTTTAGTCGAAATCTTCGTTAACCGAAACGTTATTGATGTGAAAATTCAGCTCCCACTGTGGCCGCGTTGCGTTAGGGCGGGCATCCACTAAAACATTCGGGAGCACTGTTCAAGTTAGTTGCGTATCCTTTACAGGACGTTGAAGAACCAACTCCAGCATTTTTTGGCTGTTGTGGTTTTTCTAAGCAAATTTAACTTTCACTAGTTTGCATTGCTGACTGAACGGTCAGCTCGCTGTAACACTGTTAAAACCACCGCAAGACTAATCGTCAGCAGCTGGAATCGAACCCGGCGCCCCGGCTTAGCCCCATACCCATTGAAAATTGGCAAGTTGATAAATGGTCCTATTAACTATGTTTAGAATTTCTCTTTGAAGTATTTATGCATTTTACATTCATTGGTTGAAACGGGTGTGGCCAGACAAGAGTACTATACGGGTAGCCAAAGCAGAATAATAAACCAACAGAGAACTGGTCGTCGTGAGCCGCTACACGCCGCGGGGTTTACTGAGGAGGGGATCCGAGCACTTATGGACTGAGTGGTTCGATGTGTAGTGATGAGGATTAACAGTCGACTAACTTGTAATTTTTTTTTTTTTTAGTTATATTATTATATTTATTACCATACAGCACACAATAATTACAATTATAATTAAAATTGCACAGGGGACCCGCGGTGGTGTAGTGGCTAGACGGTCGCCTACATATCCGAAGGTCGTGGGATCGAGTCCTTGGCTTTTTTACGGTCATTAACTATTGTGCACTTAAACAAGATTTAAGCCCCTTTACCCCGCACGTAAAACCTATTATTGGGCTGAAAAAGGATTTAGGGGGGGGGGGGGGATTTTTTAAAGTGGGATTTAGCCTTGACCGGATTATAAAGTCTTCTTCTTCCTCTTCTGTATGTGTTTGTCTGCATGTTTGCATCTGTATGTGTTTGTCTGCATGTTTGCATCTGTATGTGTTTGTCTGCATGTTTGCATCTGTATGTGTTTGTCTGCATGTTTGCCTCTGTATGTGTGTGTGTGTGTGTGTGTGCGTTTGTCTTCATGTGTGTCTATAGGGCTGTATGTATGTGTCTCTCTGTGTGCTTGTCTGTATGTTTGTCTGCGTGAGTGTGTGTGAGTCTGCGTGTGTGTCTGTGGGCGTGTCTATGTGTGCATGTGTGTGTCTCCATGTATGCCATATGTATGTCTGTATGTATGTACGTATGTTGAATGCATGTATGCATCATGCATGTATGTGTGTGGAAGTGAGTGGGTGAGCATGTGTATGTGGGTGTGTGTATGTAGTTGGGTGTATGGTTTTTGTGTGCATCTTTGTGTGTTCTTTAGTGATATTCATAATATGCAAATCATCATATCATCATAACATGCTTTATTGGTAAAATATCACTGCTGTGCGACAGATTGATGATTGGAAGGGCCGAATGTAAGACAGGCCTGCGTGCCCAATTTGTGACCCATGAAAATAAAGTTCGTTCGTTCGTTCCTCTTCACTTCCTCTGTTACTCCTTTGAGTGCCGAGGGAGATTAAGGTTCTGCTCCTGGCTCTTCTGGTCGCCTCTACCATAGACACATCGACTGTTGTAGAGTTTGTTATAAAGAGTGGATAAACTTCAGAGGAAAATATCATATAATAATTACAAGACAATAAAACCAGATGTTTACCAAGCGATTTGTGGAAAGCACAAGAGAGTGAATAAAGGCTAAGTTACTTTTTATGTCATGACCTGCATTTTTAAGTTTGGCATGATTTCTGAACAATGCAACTTCTAGATATGGCATGTAGCATGTAAAAACGTGCCAGGAGGAACGGTCAGAAATTGGTCATGGGCCTCAGCGCCTGCCAAGTCGCGCTAGAGTAGTGGCTGCACATTCGCCTGCGGGGTTCGGGCTGTTACATTGTTATACACAACATTATAACATTATGCAACATCAATGTAACATTACACAGAATCATTATGACATTATGCACAACATCATTGTAACATTACACAATATCATTGTAATGTTACACAACATCATTGTAATATTACACAACATCATTGTAACATTACACGTCATCATTGTAACAGTACACAGCATCATTGTAACAGTACACAGCATCATTGTAACAGTACACAGCATCATTGTAACAGTACACAGCATCATTGTAACAGTACACAGCATCATTGTAACAGTACACAACATCATTGTAACAGTACACAACATCTTTGTAACAGTACACAGCATCATTGTAACAGTATACAGCATCATTGTAACATTATACAGCATCATTGTAACAGTACACAACATCATTGTAACATTATACAGTATCATTGTAAAATTACACAACATCATTATAAATTGAAACCGGAGTGCTGTGTGCAGATTGGCTTGCATTACGTGATAGACTCAGATCGGGAACATATCGTAGAATTCTGTCCAGGATATTCAGGTGTGTGAGGTAACGAGCAGTCTGATAGATTAATTGCTACCGCTCCTCTCGGCAGTGAGCTACTTTATAATAAAGCGAACTCGGTAAAGGTCCTCTGGGGTCAAATGGACAATGTAATAGAAAGAGATCCATACACTGAAAGACTAATTTAACGGGAGTGACTGAAGATTCTGGAAGATATTCAACATTGAAGGGAAAACAGATGCAGACTTTTAATCAGGCTGCAACTGTGTGTGTGTGTGTGTGTGTGTGTGTGTGTGGGTGGGTGTGGGTGTGTGTGTGGGTGTGTGTGTTTGTGTGTGTGTGTGTGTGTGTGTGTGTGTTGTCCATCATTTTCATCAAGTATGAGTACGAAGATGACTGATGAGGCCGATGGAGACCTGCAAAGTTCTTGGACAGTGAGGACAGGGAATGAGCGTTGTGCCAGGGAGGGGATCTCCTGCAGTCGCCTTTCTGTCCACCCTTTTGCTAATCAGTCTTGCTGTTGCAACTGTACTGTTAACATGTTGTCTCTTCGCTGGCTATTGAAGAAGGGTCGATGCATGTATGGAATGTCCGAAGTGCAGTGTAATTATTTCTTGATTCCTTCAGTCATTCATTCTCTCGGGGGACCCGAAGGTATCAGGTTCAAGTCTGCAATGCAGCCTGAATTTTTTTTTTTTAAAGGGGGTGGGGAATTCAAAATTGACCTTGGCTACAAGGTCGACCTAGGATAAACTATGTACGGGGTAATGACCTGAAAAGTAAAGGCGGCCGGCGTGATCTTGACCTCATCACCCACTGATTGCTGAGTGGTCTATAAAGTGTAGTTCTAGCTGTATGTGCCCAATATGCCTGAAAGAGGGTTGGTCCTTTGGTTTATATACATATATATATATATATATATAGGCATACTCTTGTCATGAATGAAACATTTGTATAAACAGATACAAGTTATAACAGAGGAGCGACGTGCTGAAACAATACAACTGGAAACAGAGAGCAGATACCAACGCACATTCCAATGTAATTTCTTTCTCTCGGCGGGCCTTGTCCGAAGCATAATTATTTCAGCTAATGTCTAGAGTCTAGGCTGTTACATGATACATTAGAATAATTCGATGCGCCCCTGACCTTTGACCTCTAGCATTCATTACACTGTCACACCTCTGTCTAAATCAGACAATCCGTTACTGTCACGCGGACTGTAGGAGGCTCCAGTGCCACTTGCAGGCCACCCAAGAATCGATGGTTGGACGAGTACACTTCCACGGAAAACTTCTTTCGGATCTTTAGGTACATCTTTTAGTTTACTGGCACCTTTATGTTTGTCGGGACGGTAATATTTCATTGCCATAGAGGAGCAGCGGGAAATCACAGCCCATAGCGATGGCGAGTATGACTATTAGCAAGACCAGCTTAACAGTTTTCTTCAACAGCAGAGAGTGGAACTTCAGAACCCCTGTTGACTTCGTTCACATGTTTATAGACTTTCGTATTTGTGTAAAGACCGTTGTCATGCCAACAGCACATCTCTCATGATGCTAAACATATAGTATTGTACCCCATCGGTACCCGGTGGTCACAATTATGCTGGTCTTCTTTACTTTCCGAGACATTTCCTGACACCTATTTCAGGCTGGCTCCACCTGGGAGCTAAGGTCAGTTCTGATAAAATCCGTTTCTATGCAGATTTGAACCCACCACATGAGAACTGGCGAGCGTCGTGCTCCCAAGCCACCGCGGCTCTGTACTCCCCTTAGGCAGCATTTTACCAACTGAAGAATATTCTATGCGCTATTTCTTTGTCAGTTAAGGGAAGGAAGAGGTATCAAGACATATATCAATCCAATCTTGATAAACGGTGATGAATCATGGATAGGTGGCCGATTAGTCAAAAGTATGAGGAAACTGCGGAGATGTGGTTTCATAGACAAATAATGAGAAAGCATGTGTAGATGAAAGAATAATGAAGATGTCTTAGAAGACATTTACTTGTGAAGGAGATCATCTATATTCTTTGGTCTTGTCATGAGAAGGAGATAATGTATATTCGTTGGTCGTGTCATGAGGAGACAATCTACTTTCTTCAGTCATGTCGTTTAAATAGAACAATCACTCCTAATGGGCGATGACTGTAAAATGACGCCCCCTCCCCTCCAGCCCAATGTACTTTTGCAAATAAATCTTTTCCCTGTGTGGGTTCCAAGGTTCTGTGGTTTTTTTTTTTTTTTTTTTTTTTTTTTTTGGGTAGAGGGAGGGGGAATAGTGCCACCTCCCCTACCCCCTCCCCCAAGCATGTCATAAAAAGCCAATAACTATGAATCTGCTGAACTCAAATGACTTGGACCGAAAGGTGCAAATATCGCTTACTAGCTGTAGACCACAACGCAAAGTGACAACCTCTCTCTTAAGGTCAAACGCAAAAGAAGAACCGTACGTCAATATTCTTTTGTTCTAAATTAATCAATTGTTTACACAGGTGAAAGTGATGAAAGTAGGGACAGACTAAAACAGAACAACAAACAAGTCAATGAGTAACAACGAGCAGATTCCAACAACAAGCGACAATCAACAACTAAAAGATTACAACAGTCACCAACTTGCAACAACCAACAGCAATGTAACATCTCTCGTTTACAAACCAGAGTCCCTGAAGTTGCCTAGTAACGAGACGACGCCAAGCAAGATGGATAATGATCATGACATGGCTACACGATGTGGACTCTGGGTATGGCACCCAGACTTCATGCAGCCATTTGCAAGGGTTGGCGCCTTCACAGCTTTCATAAGTGTGGCCGGACTAATGACGCAGACGCTGGTAAACTATGTGAACTCTCAGGTAAATGGCTGTAGAGTTGGTTGTGTTGTTGTTTGTGCGAGCGCTGCTTTATGATGAAACTGAACACGGGAAATAGATCTGCAGGAATTCCAAGGCTTTGCTAAAAGTATATATGCAAACGTGACCTGAAAAATTCCAACACTGATATGAAGACACCTGGAGAAGATCACCTGCAGACCAACTCCCTGAAGGCAGACAGTCAAAGACGGGCAGTCGCACTTTGAAAGAGGCCAAACGCAGCAAACTATATAGACTAGATGTCTAAGAGAAAACTGGCCTCAGTATTAAAAGAGACCCCGTGTGGGTTCCAGGGTCCCATTGTGGGGAAAAAATTAGACACACAAATAGAGGTCGGAGTACACCTACCTGTGCATACAGAAATGACAGATCTGTAAAGCGTATGTGCAAGCATCAGAGTTGTGGAAGAAGAAGAAAGTCGAGAAATGGACGAACAACCAGAATATTCCATTGGAGTTTACAGCCGGTGAACGAGAGTAAAAATAACTCAAACTAGAAACAGAGAAATGATTGGCAGGAAAGCCAAGGCTGCTTTACAAGGACACATACAAACGCGTCCTAAAAGATATCAGCATTGACACAGACGCCTGTGAAAGGTCAGCTGCAGAGCGACTCCTGTGAAGGCACACAGCTGAAGATGGGACTTTCGCACTTTGCAATAGGTCAAACGCGGCAAGCTATAGCGGGGAGACGTCTGGGGGGAAACCAGCCTCAGTAAAATTTAAAAAAAAATTTAAAAAAATTGAACAAAAAGTATATTAGCAAGCTTTACAATATACCAAATACAAACAAAACGTGAACGTTGCGGCTATGGAGCCTTCTTCAGCACATATAAATCAAAAAGTTCCACATAAATACACAAAATCACTTAGCTGGTATCTCGAAGCAGCCGGGTCGATGGTTTCTCAACAGACATAGAGTATCAGCGTTCTCATGTGGACTATGTGGTAGAGAATGCCACTCCCTCATTCGACTTTAGAAACATAGCAGACGCTGTTCCAAAAACAAGCGGCACAACTCCTTGCTTTCCCAGGGACTGATGGTCGTCGGCTACAGTCTTTGTATACAGTGCTTAAGTTCCTGACCTTGCAACTCTTCTGCCTTCAACCCTCTACAAAAGGCAATATATAGATAGGCAGGCAGGCAGACAGACAGACAAACAGCCAGACCAGTGTTTCCCAACGTCCCACGCCACACGGGGAGGGAGGGACATTTTAATGGTCAAGGGGGCAATTAAAAAATAGACTCGTCCAGGGTTTAAGTTACTTAGCAGGGCATCAGAATTTTAGAAAGGCTTAGTCGGAACAGTCGGCTCTGTGGCTAAGTCGATGCGAACGCTTCGTAATGCCGAATTCGACCACAGCTGCAGGCCATGGGCCTTGCGTTGGTTTCGACAGTGGTATCAAGAAAGCTGACCGTCCATAAAGCAATGGCAAACTACTGGACGTAAATTTGCCTAGAAAAACCACACAACAGCAGGGGCTGTTGGGGTTGGTTTTGCAACGTCCTGAAAGGATACGCAACTAACCTAACCTAGGTGGGACATGGGACCTTGAGAAACACTGAACTAAACAGATAGATAATGATAAGATCTTTTACAGGTGACCACACTGGAAAGACAATTTGGCTTTAGTTCCCAGCAAACTGGCATCATTCTGGCAGCAAACGACATCGGTTACCTGGTCTGTGTTCTGTTTGTTGGATACCTGGCAACAAGGACCCACATACCCAGGTCGTTAGGTGGGTCATTTCGCTTCGTCAGCCTCTTCTATGTGTGTGTGTGTGTGTTTCATTTTCCCCCATCTTTTTCCTTCATCACATTATGTAGTCAGCAGCTTTAAACTCCGACGGAAACTAATTGTCTGGTCGTCTGGATCTTGTTGGTCTTTGATCTTGCATTACCATCCGAGTTATAATACAATTTTTGGCATCATAAATTATCATTTAAAAATAAAAACTGCTTCATCGGAATACTTTTACACATTGCATTGTCATTCATAAGGCGTGTATGTGCAAAATTTCATATCGATAGCTTATCGGAGAAAACTGTGTAAAATTCGACACAACATCCTACCCAGATAAACCTACAAACATACCAAAGCCAACTTAATAAAAACGTATAAAGTTGTATTTTAAGTTGTACAAGAAAATATAAACCATAGAAGCTAGTCGTCCTATGCGTGAACAGCCTTGTCTTGGTATGTGTTAACTGGCTTCCTTTTCACACCATCTTTATGTTTTTTCTATCACCGTCTGAGTTCCATGGCCCCATTTGGGGCGTGGGGGTGAGAATAAACCCCATCCCCCCCCCCCTCCCCCAACAAGCATGACTTTAAAGGCGATTTTTTAGGGTTGTATTCTTCGAAGTCGGTGTGCATCTGTCTGATAGGCGAGGAACCAGCAGTTTGCATACAAATAAGCCAGATCTATAAAACGGATGTGCATGCCAAACTCAAGTTTGGAAACAAGACCTACAAGTGGACGAACAACCAGAACTTTTCACTGGAGTTTACAGTCGGTACACGCTAATAGTAGGAAGATATGTTTTCTCTAGGATTATCTAATCTTGCATGCTGACCTCTGCGTTCCCGACTACAGGTGTCGCTGCGATCACCTATGGAGTGTCTGGTATTGCATGCGCCCTTTCCACACTTCCTGTTTGGAGCACAAGTCAACGCGGATCGAGCATCAGAGAACTCCAATAATTCAAGTTCTGACGTCAACCAACAGTCCAGCATCTTCGGCAGGTTGTGTGACGTCAACAATAGTTGGATTCCTTGCGCTAATTCTTCCGGTCAGTACGCACTTTCATAAACTCATTTCATTGTCTTTGCTTCATTATTTTCTGCAGTCACCAGCTGTAAACTCCGGTGCAACGTCCTGAGCTGATTCTCTAGGTGTGGATTTTGTTGGTCATTGATCTTGTTCCAGGACTAAAGTGAACATCCGTTTTCATTTTTAAAAACCTATTGGAGAGAAAGGTGGAGACAAGAGAGTAAAAGGTAGATAGCGATACAAATGGGAGGGCAATATCAGGAGATGAGCGACCAGCTTGTATTGAGTCATTTTTCTTCTTCGTATCTCATTTTAAAAAACTAGGCTTAGGTCGTCTTAAGAGTAATGTATGAGTGAACAGATTCAATGTCACATCGAGGCGAACATGAATTTTAGGAGGTGAACGAGGCTGAAAAGTCATGAAAAGAGCAGGAGGTGCAAGTAATGTGTGAGAACATTCTAGAACGAAAAGAAGAAGCTATTTAAGCCGTGAGAAACTGTTAGTCAAGTCTTGTTTTGATCGAGTCTTGTTGGATGTTGAAATTCGTGGAGCGAGTGAATCCTAAACTAAATGAATACTGCTTCATTGAGCGCCTGATATCTTTAACTTCCCAGCTTGAAGAAACCTAGCTAATGTTTTCATGACGTCACGGAATGGAGGAATGTGAGGGAGTTGTGACTGTATTTTTCTGATGCTATTTGTGAAATTATTTCTGATGTCCAGAAAGCAATGGCAAACTACTAGACGTAAATTTGCCTAGAAAAACCACACAACAGCCATGGGCTATTGGGGTTTGGTTCTGCAACGTCCTGTAAAGGATACACACCTAACACATTTGTGAAACACCTGCGTGAGATGAAGTGACAGTGTCAATCCTTATGATTGTCGTAAGTATCAATATACTTGTGAACATGGCTAAGACCATAGATATCCTTTTATCTGACATTATTTTGAGCTAGAGGACATCGTTGCAGAATAAACAGAAGTGTTATCAGCTGTTCGGGTTTTTCTCAACGTAAGTTCCAGTTTACTATGTTACAGTAAAAAAAAAGTAAAGTTCCCTTTTCACGCCTTTCGGCGCATCGGGCATATGGGCAGAGCGTCCCATATTTTTACAGACCATCAGCACTCTGTGGGTAATGTGGTCAGCATTACGCCGGCTGTCTTTACTTTCCCAGGACAGCCCATCCTGGTACTATGTTACAGTAGCCGAGAATATGTCATAGTAGACTGCATATGATTAGAGCCAGAGCGTTGTTGCAAGGTAAACATTATATTCCTTCAAATTTAATGTGCGGACATTATTTTCCTCCCAAATTACTGTCCCACCATTATCTTTCTCCCAGATTACTGTCAAGGCTCTTATTATCCTAAACTGAAACGTTATACGTAGAAAAGTTCTTAGCATACCATGGACCGAAAAAGAAAAAAAAACAAATATGTCATCACCCTAAAATACATGAACATCGAAGAAAACTGGCTCGTAAGCGGCATCTTGACTAGGAAACTGAAATATTTGGAGAGGGTGGGTTGAACACCTATCAACCCACCCTCCCCAAATATGTCAGTTTCCTAGTCAACATGCCGCTTGGAGGGATATCAAAAGCTAGTATGGACAAAAGAAATTAAAAGAAATACAAAACTAAAAACTTTTAATTCTAATGTCAAATCAGTACTTTTGTATGGGGCGGAAACATGGAGAACAACTAAGGCAATTACTAATAAACTACAAACATTCATTAACTGGTGCCTGTGCAGAATATAGGGAATTAAATGGCATGATAGAATAACTAATGTAGAGCTTTGGGAGAGGACTAAACAGACTCCAGTGGACCAAGAGGTGAGGAAAAGACACTGGCGTTAGATAGGACACACACTTAGAAAACAGGAGAACAGCATAACTAGAATGTCTTTGCATTGGAACCCACAGGGGTATAGGAATAAAGGAAGACCAAAAAACATATGGAAAAGAGAGCTGGAGAGTGAAGTTAGAAAGATGGGGAGGACATGAGGAGAGCTCCATGCAATGGCGAAGGATAGAACTACTTGGCGTGAGTTGGTTGAGGGCCTATGCTTCATTGGGAGATAGAAACGCGGAAGAAGAAGTATGGAATGAAAGGAACTGTAATGGAGGGTATGGTGACGCGTAGGAGAAGCAAGGGTCGACCAGGACGAAGGTGGGCACAGGACATTAGAGACACACTGGGCCAGAAAATGCATGAGGCAGAAAAGCTGGCGAGTCTAAACAACCTGCTGTATGATGACGATCTTAACTTTCATATCGCACAATATATAATCTTTTTCTTTTTCTCTTTCTTTAGCTTCAAAACGAGTTGATCTCGCGAGTGTTGCGGTCTCGGAAAAATTTGCCGAGATCTCCCTGGTCATCATCGTCATCGGCATGGCCCTGCAGGGTTTCGGGAAGGCGCCCAGAACTTCCTTCATCGTCACCTACTTGGACGACAACACAGCCAAACATAACACTGGCTTCTACATGGGTCAGTATTCTAAACATGACCAAACATAACACTGGCTTCTACATGCGTCAGTATTCTGGACATAGCCAGACACAACACTGGGTTCTACATGGGTCAGTATTCTGTACATGGTCAGGGTTCTGGACATGACCAACCATGACACTGGGTTCTTCATGGGTCTGTATTTTAGACATGACCAAACATAACACTGGCTTCTACACGGGTCAGTATTCTGTACATGGCCAAACATAACACTGGCTTCTAAATGGGTCATTAATCTGTACACGGCCAAACAAAACACTGGTTTCTACATGGTTCAGTATTCTCGTGTATATGACCAAACATAACACTGGTTTCTACACGGTTCAGTATTCTCGTGTATATGACCAAACATAACACTGGCTTCTACATGGTTCAGTATTCTCGTGTATATGACCAAACATAACACTGGCTTCTACATGGGTCAGTATTCTCCTGTATATGACCAAACATAACACTGGCTTCTACATGGTTCAGTATTCTCGTGTATATGACCAAACATAACACTGGCTTCTACAGGGTTCAGTATTCTCGTGTATATGACCAAACATAACACTGGGTTATACACGGTTCAGTATTCTCGTTTATATGACCAAACATAACACTGGCTTCTACATGGTTCAGTATTCTCGTGTATATGACCAAACATAACACTGGCTTCTACAGGGTTCAGTATTCTCGTGTATGTGACCAAACATAACACTGGCTTCTACAGGGTTCAGTATTCTCGTGTATATGACCAAACATAACACTGGCTTCTACAGGGTTCAGTATTCTCGTGTATATGACCAAACATAACACTGGCTTCTACATGGTTCAGTATTCTCGTGTATATGACCAAACATAACACTGGGTTATACAGGGTTCAGTATTCTCGTGTATATGACCAAACATAACACTGGGTTATACATGTTTCAGTATTCTCGTGTATATGACCAAACATAACACTGGGTTATACATGTTTCAGTATTCTCGTGTATATGACCAAACATAACACTGGGTTATACATGTTTCAGTATTCTCGTGTATGTGACCAAACATAACACTGGCTTCTACATGGTTCAGTATTCTCGTGTATATGACCAAACATAACACTGGGTTATACACGGTTCAGTATTCTCGTGTATATGACCAAACATAATCATTCTCGTGTATATGACCAAACATAACACTGGGTTATACATGTTTCAGTATTCTCGTGTATATGACCAAACATAACACTGGGTTATACATGTTTCAGTATTCTCGTGTATGTGACCAAACATAACACTGGGTTATACACGGTTCAGTATTCTCGTGTATATGACCAAACATAACACTGGCTTCTACATGTTTCAGTATTCTCGTGTATATGACCAAACATAACACTGGCTTCTACATGGTTCAGTATTCTCGTGTATATGACCAAACATAACACTGGGTTATACACGGTTCAGTATTCTCGTGTATATGACCAAACATAACACTGGCTTCTACATGTTTCAGTATTCTCGTGTATATGACCAAACATAACACTGGCTTCTACATGGTTCAGTATTCTCGTGTATATGACCAAACATAACACTGGGTTATACACGGTTCAGTATTCTCGTGTATATGACCAAACATAACACTGGGTTATACATGGCTCAGTATTCTCGTGTATATGACCAAACATAACACTGGGTTATACATGGTTCAGTATTCTCGTGTATATGACCAAACATAACACTAGGTTCTACATGGGTTAGTATTCCCGTGTACCTGTTCGAACAAAACACTGGGTTCTAAATTGGTCAGTATTCTTGTGTACATGGCCAATCATAAAACTAGGTTTCACATGGGTCAGTATTCCGGACATGGCCAAACAAAACACTGAGTTCTATGTGGGTCAGTCTCCTGGATACGAACAGCTGAGGCCCATTTCCTAATGTCTGATGGTCATTTGTTTCTGGATAATGGACACTGGTAGGCAGGAAAACTTGTCTGGTCACCCCGACTCTAGAGTATAATCTCTTGCTTCTAACTTTCTTTTAAATTACTGTCCTAATACTGTCTTCCTCCTGGGTTACCTGAAACGTTTTTGATCACCTGGACTCTACAGTATAATATCTTACTTTCAACTTAATTTTAAATTACTGTCCTTATACTTTCTTCCTTCTGAGCTAACTTCCTAATATTAACTCCATCCCAGATCACGCCCCGATGATTCATTCATCTTAGGATAATATTCTGATATATTTTCTACCAAGGATACTGTCCCATCATTATCATAATCCCATGTTTCCTAATATTATTTATATCGTAGGAAACTGTCCTAACATTATTTTAAACCTAGGAGACTGTCCTAATTTTACTTATATCCAAGGAATATGCCCTACATTATATCTATCCTGGGATACTGTTCTAATAATATTTATATCCAAGGAATATGTCCTTCATTATATCTATCCTGGGATACTGTCCTAATATTATTTACATTCCAGGATATTGTCCTAACATAATTTATATCCTAGGATACTGTCCGAACATTATATCTATCCCTTGATACTGTTCTACATTGTATTTATCCAGGGATACTGTCCTCATCTGTGAATCCTGGACAATCGGTAGGCAGGCCAAACAATTTCTTGAGGCATCAGAGATGTGGTTTTACAGAAGAATGCTTAGAATACATTTGGATAGCCAAAAAGAGCAACCAAGAGGTTTTGAAAGAGGTGGGAGCCCGAAGACAACTTATCACAGACATCAAAAGGAGACAGTCATTATTTTTAGGCCATGTTATGAGAAGGGGGAAAATAGAACATGTTGTGACCACTGGAAAGATCTGTGGAAGGAGGGATAGAGAAAGACAACGAGAGAAGATTCTGGAAAGTCTTGTTGCATGGCATGGCGGTGTGTCGGCACACGAGCTGATACATGCTGCAAGAGATCGTGGATTATGGAGAGGCATGATCGCCCATGCCAGTCGGCAAGGCACCTGATGATGATGATGACTGTCTTATTATCTATGTCCCATAATAATGTCCTACATTATATCTATAAAAGTATGCTGTCCTAGCATTATTTCCCTCCCAGGATACTCTCCTACCATTATCTATATCCCATAATACTGTCCTACATTATGTCTGTAACAGGACACTGTCCTAACACTGTTTCTATCTAAGGATACTGTCCTAACATTATTTATATCTCATGATACTGTCCTAAAATTATTTATATCGCAGGATACTGTCCTTCACTACATCTCTTCCAGAATACTATTCTAGCATTATTTCTATCGCAGAATACGCTGCTAACTTTGCCATCACAGGATACTGTCCTCTGCTACAGTGACTGTCCCAGCTGTTTTATGTTTCAAAGATTATTGTCCTGGCATTGTCTTTTGTTAAACCTGATTTCTGACCTCATCATTTCTAGCTTTATCGCCTTTTTATGCTTGAGTCCTCCTTATATCAACCCCCCCCCCCACACACACACACACACACACACACACACACCTATACACACTGAACAATGATTGTGATAATAGTTTTTTTTTTTGGGTACCCCAAGGGATCGTTATGGCCACGACACTTTTGGGACCCGCGGTTGCTTACCTGATGGGCGGAGTCTTCTCCCGGATGTACGTCACCTTAGAAGGCAAGTCAGCCATTTTGTCTTCATTCTCTTGTTGCCCTGGTCATCCCTGCTGTGGTTGTTTCCTGAATCCTCTGGAAACAATGGCGGCTGGTGTATCTTCGGTACAGAAATGAAGCACTCTCTATTTTCAATACATAATATTAAATACACGCCTTCTCCTCGACTTGCGACGTATGCGACTTGCGACGATGCGCAATTACAACCCCATTAAAAACAAATAGCAAGTCAAGAAAGGTATCTACATTGGTAGTGTTTAAAAAGTTCCGTAGATCAGCGGTTTTCAACCTGTGGCTGGCAACCCTTTTGAGGGTCGAACTACCCTTTCACGGGGGTCACCTAAAACAATCGGAAAACACACATTCACTGAAGTTATGAAGTAGCAATGAAAATAATTTTATAGCTGCGGGTCGCCACAAGATGAGGAACTGTATTAAAGGGTCGCCACAACATGAGGAACTGTATTAAAGGGTCGCCACAACATGAGGAACTCTATTAAAGGGTCGCCACAACATGAGGAACTCCATTAAAGGGTCGATACAACATGAGGAACTCTATTAAAGGGTCGATACAACATGAGGAACTCCATTAAAGGGTCGATACAACATGAGGAACTCTATTAAAGGGTCGCGGCGTTGGGAAGTTTAAGAACCTCTGCGCTACATGACGTCACGGGAGAATAACTTTTTTTTTTGTTAACTCGACTTACCTCAAATGAAAACTATTTTGACATCCTGTTTGTGTAATTTTTTTTTCCCCTTAGCCATATCAGTAAAAAAAAAAAAACACAGAGATAAATCGAATGCAACTTATTACGCTTTATCTATCAGAAACAATGCTCCAGCCACATGGATCAGATGTTCTAATACCAGTGCAGCAGTAAACATCGCATTAAATGGAAATTGTAATTTGATTACATTGGATTTAATAGATAAAGGACCTTTGTTTTATGTTTCTGTGTTTGGCTAGCTGTCAGACAATTTAGTCTCTTTTGATGGTCCACGGATGTTGAACAGCTATTGTGTAAAGGATACGCCATTAAAGTTTTGTGTCCAAAAATGCCCCTTTTTGTGAGTCTATCTGTCTTTCCCTATCTATCTATCTATCTATCTATCTATCTATCTATCTATCTATCTATCTATCTATCTATCTATCTATCTATCTATCTATCTATCTATCTATCTATCTATCTATCTATCTATCTATCTATCTATCTATCTATCTATCTATCTATCTATCTATCTATCTATCTATCTATCTATCTATCTATCTATCTATCTATCTATCTATCTATCTATCTATCGATCTATCTATCTATCTATCTATCTATCTATCTATCTATCTATCTATCTATCTATCTATCTATCTATCTATCTATCTATCTATCTATCTATCTATCTATCTATCTATCTATCTATCTATCTATCTATCTATCTATCTATCTATCAATCTATCTAATCTATCTCTATCTATCTATCTATCTATCTATCTATCTATCTATCTATCTATCTATCTATCTATCTATCTATCTATCTATCTATCTATCTATCTATCTATCTATCTATCTATCTATCTATCTATCTATCTATCTATCTATCTATCTATCTATCTACCTGTTTGTGTATGTGTTTGTGTGCGTGCGTGTGAGTGCGTGTTGTGTGTGTGTCTCTATATCGTTAGCACTTCAAATTTGGAAACTGTTAAGGGGTAGTATTATGTTAAGACGTGTGAATATATTTCCAGCAACAAAATTAACGCCACGTCATCCCAAATGGATCGGAGCCTGGTGGCTGGGTTATGTGGTCTTTGGAGTGATGTCTCTGGTGGTGGCGGTTCCTCTTTTCTGTTTCCCGCGAAGACTACCAAGAAACAAGGCCAAGGTCACGCATGCAGACGATGAGACAACAGCAGGGTAAAAAAAATAAAAAATGTTTTTGTTGTTGCTGTTGTTTTTTTGTTACCGGGTTTTTCCAGCGGGATTTAGATATAGTTAACGAATAGCATATGAGAACAAGAAACATTAATTGGAAGATTTTTTTTACCAGTATGTGCTAGTAGTGCTAAACGCGGCAGTTAACAACAAAAGAAACATAAAAAGATGAAATGATGAATCCTAAATATAACAAGAAGAGACTACATCAGAAATGATACCAAAAAGCATACTGGGACGGAACTAATGTTAAACTACATCAGGAGACAACAGATCAAATGGTTCGGACATGTGTCCAGACTACCACAAGGAATTGCAACACAAAGAACCCTGTCATTTAAACACACGAGCTCAAGGTTTCTGGCGCAAGCCATGGAAAGATGGAATTGTCCGAGATCATGAATGTCAGTCTCTACGTAGCTTGCACCAAGACTTGAACCACGAGTCTCTTCAAAATGGGACGCTGAAAAGCAGAACCGGATTTGGAGAAAAGAAGAAGACACAAGTTAGAAATTTAACTAGCTCCTGGTTTAGAAAGCAGGGTAATGCAAGCTACAATTTCTGAAAACCAAAGCAGAGGCAGATCTCTCCGAACATCAGTACAGGACATTGAAGATTTATTGGCTTGCTAAATGTGTTTGTCCATAGACTCAGAGACGTAGCAAGGTGAGGTGGGCGGGGGGGGGGGTGGTGGTAAAGGGCTACCATCATTGGGAGAAAAAGATGAGTGACAACGTGTGTATTTTCAACATTTAAAAAAACTTATGTCTGAATATGTTTGTGCGTGTGAATTGGATTATTTTCACGGCACTTTGGATACATCTAAAGATGCTCAGATTCATCCTTCAACATATTCATCGGCGTCGCGCGGTTAATAGTACCTGTCCTTTACTGGTTGACAAGACTTCGTGCTCGTCCGCTGTGTTTCTCCTGCTTGGCTGTGCCGATCTTTACTCGCAATTCTCGAATTCTTAGCAGTGATGTGGACAAATTGCTTCCAAAATCCTTGGAACGTCCTATCTCTGAAACAGCATTGAAAATGTCTGCGTGATTCATGGGCCTGCTATCTGCAATTAATGCGGAACCCGCCAGTCTATTAGCTTTTTCGTTGCCAACAACACCTGTACGCCCTAGGATACATATTAAAGTAACAGTACACACAGGAGAGTTTTGCAATGACTTAATCCGCTTCCTGCGTAAAGAACCTGCCATCGACCCGCCGGATCATGCTCAAAGAATCACTTAAAACATACAGTCGGGAATAGTCCTGTGATTCTAGCCAAAAAAAAAAGCTTCTGTGACCGTCATCACTTCCATTGTCGTGCTGGTAGTAGTCATGGAGAAGGCACCGCTGGCTTCTTGAACTTTTCTGCCTGAAGAGTGAGCTGTAATTGCCCATGCACTTTTATGTCCTCGTATAACGCACCCGTCTGTGAAGATCAACAAGCCTGTCTCATCTGACTTGTCGCTGATAGGCGCGCAGACCTCGGCGTTGACAGCAACGGGATTTTACTCCCGACAACTCCTGTCAAGCGTGATGACACAGAAGAAGGTGAGACTGAGACTGGAGGGTTGACGTGTGCGTTAGAATCTTCACACTACGCGAACAAGTTCACTCTGCAGTGAATGGACAACCGCTTGATGATCTCATTCATACCATTATACCAAGACGTCATCAGCAAAGTACAAAGGTATGCCAGTCCATTGCAACTGCAGCTCAGTTATCAGTATGTGGGTGTATATTGGAGGATGACAGCAAATACTCCGCACAGGGTACCCCCTGACCGTGCTACACCACTGCATAGACATAGACACTGCATAGACATAGACACTGCATAGACATAGACACTGCATAGACATAGACACTGCATATATCTTCCTTGCAGAACCAACAAGCTGCCATTTAGCCACCTGTCCGTAAAGAAAGCTGCACCTGTCGATCCTAGAAAGAACTACACAGCATCCCTCAGAAGTAAACTCAAGTTCGTATGGAGGCACTCCAGAGGTAGGTGGTATGTAGATAAATCATCCCAAGATTTCTTGCAGTATTGTTTCTGTCTATGGCTTTCAGAAAAATATTAACTCACCTGCCTAAAACCAACCAAAGAATCCAAAAACATACGAAACAAAAATTTAAGAAAAAAAAACTAGACAGCTTTGTTGCATAACTTGTGTACTTCAAGATAGGGAGTTATATGTAAGGAAATATTCTCTTTTATCAAAGCAATTCACTGTTTTGAGTCTCTGGTTTTCAAAATTTCAGGAGCACTGCCGTAAAAGAAGTACAAAACAAATGACTGAAGATGCAAGATCTATGGGGGGAAGTAGATCATCAGAAAGGTTTGTTGGCATAGAGTCAATGATTGGAGTACTGCTTCCCGTGTTAAAGAAGTTAAAAGTCCAGAGAATCAACTTCATTGCACACAGTTCTATTGCATAATGTTCCGCGTGTCTCTCTGTAGGGCAGATACCACCTGCCGAGAGCGTCGCACAAATAAAGAACTTTGTAGCTCCAGCGGCGAGCAGCAATGGTCTTGCTAAAAAAAAAAAACTCGTGAACTGAACGCCGGGTACAGGAAAGGAACTAACGACCTTCGAGGTCAACGGCTCGAGGTCAACGGCTTGAGGTCAACGGCTCGAGGTCAACGGCTTGACGACTTGGCCACGGAGACGTTTCGGTGTTGTTGTTCTAATCCTACAAATTGTACAAGAAACTGTTGATTGCATTGCACTCATTATTTATGACCCCTTAAAATTTAAACAGTGTTCTTCTTCTTCTTCTTCTTCTTCTTCTTCTTCTTCCACTACTACTACTTCTTCTACCACTACTATTACTTCTTCTTCCACTACTACTAATTTTTCTCCCACTACTACTACTTCTTCTTCTTCTTCTTCTTCTTTTCTTCTTCTTCTTCTTCTTCTTCTTCTTCTTCTTCTTCTTCTTCTTCTTCTTCTTCTTCTTCTTCTTCTTCTTCTTCTTCTTCTTCTTCTTCTTCTTCGTCTTCTTCTTCTTCTTCTTTGTATAGTCTCTGATTTCAATTTCCTCAGAAAGTTCTAGCTGTTCGTCCACTTTTGGATTTTATTCGTGCTCTAAAAGTGGAGTTTCGTATGTACGTCCACTGTACAGATCTGGCGTATTAGTATCCACACTGTTGGTTCCTTACCTCTCAGACAGATGCGCTTCGACTTTCTAGTGTACTGTCTAATTAGTGGCTTTCACGACATGCTTGTGGGGGAGGGGTTATTGGGTTTATTTACTTTTCCTCAAGATGGGGCCCTGGAACCCACATAGTGACACTACAACTCAAAGCTAAACGATAGAACATTCTTCATGAGTGTTCTTATTCTACATTCCCAGAATTTCTGGCCAGCATGTACCGACTGCTGACCAATCCTGTGTTCGTCTGCCTGACAATGGCTTCTTGTTGCACCATCTTCTCCCTGGCTGGAGCCGCCGCTTTCTCCCCCAAGTATCTGGAGAGCATGTTTCACCTGCCGGCTCACAATGCCAACTTCGTCATGGGTAAGACAGTATGTTTATGAAACTGGGGTGTGAACTGGCAAGTCTGGACACGTCAGCCAAACTGGCGAGTCTGGACACGTCAGCCAAACTGGCAAGTCTGGACACGTCAGCCAAACTGGCGAGTCTGGACTTGTCGGCCAAACTGGCAAGTCTGGACACGTCGGCCAAACTGTCAACACCAACTGTGATTACCACTTCCGCCGTCCAGGTGGTGGTGGCAAAGATTTATGTAGCCAACATAATTTATCAGCGTGTTACCACAAGGAAAGAAACGACTAAATGCTATCACTGCAGCCAATTATGCATGTCGTAGGAGGCGACACGGATTAGTGTGATTGTGACCACTTTCTGCGGCAGTAATAGTGAGCAACTAACACGATTAAAGTCTCGGCGACCAGCGTAATGCTGACTACATCCCCCGTCTTGTGTCGATTGCTCTACAAAATATAGTTCTAGCCCTATATGCCCTATACGCCTATTTTTTTTTTTTTTCTACTTTTTGAAACACAATTAAGTTTTGAGAGGGCTTGTCACATTTATTGGCTTCTGGTGGAAATCGTCTTGGCGAACTTGACACATGCAATGAAGTCATCTCGTAAATCGGCTGTAGACCAACCATGTCATACAGGCATACACAAGAGTGGTCAGACGAGTGGCCAATAAACATAGAATTAGATAATTTGCTTGATAACGATGTGCAGCCGCTGTGGTGTAGCTGCTAGACGCTTGCTTCTGGATCCGAAGGTCGTCGGTTCAAATCAGCATGAAGTAAGACTTTTTTCTAACAAGAAAAGGACCATTGCTGCCAAGTCGACTCCGCCTTAAATTAGTACCAGGTAAAGTCCTGGGAAATAAATGCGAACGGTTGATATTTACCACATCACGCACTGAGTGCCGACTGGTATAAACAATATAGGACTAGCCCTATGTGCCCAATCGGCCTAAAGCCGTGGGATGGGTCCTTTACTTGATAACTGTCCTGTCCCAAAAAGTCGCTGATCAACAAACATCGACGTTAAAGATTCGGGTTTATCAACACAAGTTCTAGGAAAAATGCCTAGAACAAATCTAGAATAGTTATCTTGATCACTATCGCGTCCCAAGGAGTCAATAGTCATTTTTTGGTGAACAACTAAGAACTATGGTATGAAAACCATTTCATAGAACGTCAAAGAATCGAATGGTTTGGTCATCGAGTAGCCAGTAGCTAAAGCGTACTATATGAAAACAGCATGTTACAGGACAAGAGGCAGACCAAGAAAGAGATGGGTGGAGGAAGTAACAGGGACACTACAAAAACGTAGTATGACATGAACACAAACTACACAACTGGCAGAGGAAAGGAAACGACATCTAACTCCTCTCTGCGACGCTCAACGTCATAAGCTGAGGACAAAAGAAGAAGAGAAAGATGCTATTGAATCAGGTTTATCAACACTGAGACTGCAACTAAAAAATAAAAACAAAACAGTGGATACCAGAACAAGATTGAGCGCAAAAAGAAATACACATTTATCATCATCGTCGGCAATGTTCATTTCTGTCATCAGGCTATGTGACGAGGACCCCTTTGTGATCCATTTCTTGATGGACAGCAACGGCTGTTGTCATTAAATGCAGGTGTAGAAGTCTTTGATATCATCAGTCCATCTTCTCCTAGGGCGACCTCATGCTTTCTCATCAGATCTGTTCACATGTAGCGCCGGCTCTGGTAGTTATTGTTGGCAACAAATTTAGGGACACTGTAGCCAGACCTTCATTACAGATAAGGCACATAAATACATATTCTGTATATTGATTCTCCAGTTAACTAACATTGCAATTTAAAATAGTAACTTGACTAGAAGCTCGTCTGCGGAATCGTCAATCTGGTTTCAGGTCCTAACGAAGCCGGACGTTTGATTTCAAAAATGACTTTGGCTTCCCGGGTCGACTTAGCCTTAAATGGGTACAAGGTAGAGTCCTGGGAAGAAGTAACGGTGACTGATGTAATGTTGACTACATCACCCACCAAGTTCTGATTGGTCTATAAAATATAGGCCTAGCCCTATATGCCCAGTATGCCAGAAGGCGTTGAAAGGAGTCCTTAGAACTTGGTTTTCAAACCAGTTATTCCTTTATGCGACAGTTGCCGGCAGAAGTGGAAGGTTATGATAGTGATGATTGATTCAGAAGGTTTATTCAACCACTTGTTGTTAAACCTGCAGCCGTACAGACTCTATGTACCGCCTGTGCTGGGTCGTTCCTGGGCGGGTACTTCTCCAGACGTCTGAGGATGACCGCCATGACAGCCATCTACTTCATCTTGGTGGCCATTTCCGTTTGTCTGCTTGCTCAACTCCTTGGGTTTATCTTTGGATGTGAGCAAGCGACCGTTCACAACCAGCCAAGGTGAGTTACCAGTAGTAAAAAGTGTGCATAATCCGTCGCATTTCTGGATTATTCCAGCGACTGGGTCAACAATAGAACCGAAGAGTGGACAACTGTCATTTTCGTTGCGTCAAGGATTATTTTGGTGGCCACTCGGTGGGTTTCTTTTCTTTTCGGACAGCTCGATGGTTTTATGGTGGTTGTTTATGATTTTGGCGACTCGGGACCAAAATGGCGTCATTTCATGTTGTAAACTGACGGTTAGACCGGGACAGTCGGTGACTACTGTCGCTCCCTGTCGGACATATTGTGTTTAAATGTAAATAGGTCAGGATGGTGGATGGTGTGCTGAGGATGGTCGAAAATAAAGGTTTGTTTATAATTCAAAGGGCTCCCTCTGAAGTTTATGACTTTTTATATAACTCCTTTGACAAGGCTGATGATGGCTTCCAGTCCTTGAGGCGGTTTACTATGGCCAAATGTTGTTTTTTTCAATCAAACCCAGCCTTCACAAAATCTATTGGTGGCGGTTTCAGCCTTGGTGGTGGTTTCAACCTTGGTGGTGGTTTTAGCCTTGGTATCGGTTTCAGCCTTGGTGGCGGTTTTAGCCTTGGTATCGGTTTCAGCCTTGGTGGTGGTTTCAGCCTTGGTGGCGGTTTCAGCCTTGGTGGTGGTTTCAGCCTTGGTGGTGGTTTCAGCCTTGGTGGCGGTTATAGCCTTAGTGGCGGTTTCAGCCTTGGTGGCGGTTTCAGCCTTGGTGGCGGTTTCAGCCTTGGTGGCAGTTTTAGCCTTGATGGCGGTTTCAGCCTTGGTGGCTATTTCAGCCTTGGTGGTGGTTTCAGCCTTGGTGGCGGTTTCAGCATTGGTGGCGGTGTCAACCTTGGTGGCGGTTTCAGCCTTGGTGGTGATTCAGAATGATGAAGGTGGTGGTTTCATTCCAAGATGGCGGTATATGGAGAGGTTAGATAAGGTGTATTTTTTTCTAATTAAAGAGGGGGTGGTGTTGTTTTATTATGTACATAAGGTTGTACCAGACACATTGAAGTAAGTTTAACAGCTCTAATGGTTTAGATATTGTATATTAGTCGTCTTAGATATTGATTACATATTGTTAGGTAATGTTTAAAGAGTTAAATTAAAAGTTTAAAAGAGGTGAAATGTTAACAAAGTTCAAATATTTAAAAAGTAAACAGTTTTTTTTTTAGTTGGAATAGTGTATTTTAAATTTCAACCCTCAAAAAGTTTTAAGTTCAAAACTCAACTTAACCCAAAAAAAAACTTCACAATTTATAAGTTTTAAGAAGTTTACCAATTTAACAATTGAAAGACAATTTTTTTTTTTTCAACTTTGAAAAGTTTTAAAATGGAGACAAGAAATCAGAACGTTTCATGTCGTCCACTTACCTGGTAATGCATTCGTCGGGCCTTTGTACACATTAAGTAGCTTGATGTCATTTCCCATTGAGACAGCTGAAGTGGTTCGATGCTTTGCACATGCGTAATATATTCGTTGCTAATAGGGACCAATCAGAGGTGACCTGTTGAGAGCCACGATTGTTTATTGTTGTTGCTTAAACCCACCCGGACCGTACATCTGGTGACACAAAGTGTCACCATTCAAATGAAGATCACCTGGGCACAAGTCCCAGAAATCCGCATTCAGCTCATAGGTTGGGTTATGTTAGCACCCCCGACTACAGTCAGGATGAAGCTTTAAAATAACGAAAAATTTCTTCCCCATCTTGGGACGTATGTAAGGACTCTTTTATTAACATTGTCTGCAAAAGATTTAACTTATCTAAAGCATTGTCAGAACTTTTGACTTTAAATATTGCATAGTAACATCTTTAGAGAGCCTCCTGAAAAACTGCTAGTTACTGCAGAAATAAAATAAGTTCTCTCTCACATACACACACACATACACATTCACATACACATTCACACACACATACACACATACACATACATAGACACACCTCAATCCCGACATATTTGCTTCTAATGTTGTGTATTTGTGTTCGTCTTTGTGTTGATCCACGTGACCACACATGGGTCAGTGAGGAGAGCAGCTGCAACAGGGGATGTAACTGCAGGGACAACAGTTACTTCCCCATCTGTGGAGACGATGGCAGGACCTACTACTCTCCTTGTCACGCCGGCTGTCTCCAGACGGAGCATGGGGTACGTATAATTGCGGCGTTATGTGCCAGAGCCTTCAAAACTATTCAGTTCGGTTATGTTTAGATACACAATTTCACAGCTTAGAAATTCAGTGATTGCAACCCAAGTATCATACCCAGTCACATTGTCCTACAGGTTACTTCGTATCAGATTCATACTGCCCCAGTATAACTGTGCTTTATGGCTATACGATTTAACATAGTGTGCGAGGTTTGTACCTGTTTGATTCTCATCATTGAGATTTTAATTCTACAGACCCAGAGGGTAACAGCTTAACAATTTTTACAGTAAAAACATATGTTTCAACCCTTAAATAAATTAATATTTAAGAGACTTTTACATCTTATTTTATAACTAAAGCCAGTAGCCGAATTAGGAACAAGGTTAAACATTCACACAGTATAAAGATTTAATACTCTTACTGGGTTGGGATTGTTCTGTTCTGTCTGCTTAGGTATGCTAATGTTGTGGGTTTAAAATGCTTCACATTCTGTAACAATGACTTGGGTTAACGATGTATATATTTGGTTGAGCCGCTTTGCTTCACATTCTGCAACAAAGACTTCAGTTAACGATGTATATATTTGTGGTTGAGCCAGGTGTACCAGAACTGCTCCTGTATCCCTGGTGGCAGTGCTAGAAGCGGTACCTGCGACTACACCTGTTCAGACCTGTATATTTACGCGGTGTTGATGGGCATCCGTTTGCTGACCAACACACTGACCATCATCCCCAAGACGATTGTGGTGATCAGGTAAGACAAAATTGATTGTGTCGATCCTGGAAAAACAGGGATGATTGTGTCCATCCGGTAAGACAGAGATCTTTGTGTCGATCCGGTAAGACAGAGATGATTGTGTCGATCCGGTAAAACAGAAATGATTGTGTCGATCCGGTAAGACAGAGATGATTGTGTCGATCCAGTAAGACAGAAATGATTGTGTCGATCCGGTAAGACAGAAATGATTGTGTCGATCCGGTAAGACAGAAATGATTGTGTCGATCCGGTAAGACAGAGAGGATTGTGTCGATCCAGTAAGACAGAAATGATTGTGTCGATCCGGTAAGACAGAAATGATTGTGTCGATCCGGTAAGACAGAGATGATTGTGTCGATCCGGTAAGACAGAAATGATTGTGTCGATCCGGTAAGATAGAAATGATTGTGTCGATCCGGTAAGACAGAAATGATTGTGTCGATCCGGTAAGACAGAAATGATTGTGTCGGTCCGGTAAGACAGAGATGATTGTGTCGATCCGGTAAGACAGAAATGATTGTGTCGAACCGGTAAGACAGAGATGATTGTGTCGATCCGGTAAGACAGAAATGATTGTGTCGATGCGGTAAGAGAAATGATTGTGTCGATCCGGTAAGACAGAAATGATTGTGTCGGTCCGGTAAGACATAAATGATTGTGTAGGTCTGGTAAGACAGAGATGATTGTGTCGGTCCGGTAAGACAGAAATGATTGTGTCGGTCATTGCTGGGGAAAAAATAGACCCACTGCCTTTCTAACAAGCATGTCGTAAGAGTCCACTAATCATGGGTGTTTCCTTTGACGACAGAGTGCATGTACCTTTGAGGCAAGCAGCCAATAATCTGCATACAAGTAAACCTGATTTGTAAAACAGATGCGCAAGTTCTAGAACAGGACTAAAGTCCAGAAGTGAATGAACAACCTCAACTTTCACCAGAGTTTGCAGCCGCTGAACGCGAAGAAGAAGATCTACAGTCTTTACGTTCAATATTATCACAGAACCAACGTTGCCTGTCTGTCTGTCTGTCTGTCTGTCTGTCTGTCTGTCTGTCTGTCTGTCTGTCTGTCTGCCTGCCTGCCTGCCTGCCTGCTTGCCTGCCTGTCTGTCTGTCTGTCTGTCTGTCTGTCTGTCTGTTTGTTTGTCTGTCTGCCTGCCTGTCTGTCTGTCTGTCTGTCTGCCATTTGTGTAAGTCTCCTCAAGGCTGCGACCTGAAGCTTTGACCACTTCTGAGACCTTAAAATGTCTTCTGGTGGCTTTCAGACAGTGGTACGAGATTCACACCGTTAAAAAAAGATTGAAGCCCCACTATGAAATATGCCAACAGCTAGCTGTTGCAGTAGAGAACTCAGGCGTCGTATACTAACACATTGTTATTTATTTTTTTGTGAGCCGCTGTGGTGTAGCGGGTAGACGATCGCCTGTGGACTTGAAGGTTGTGAGTTCGGGTCCTGACGGAGCCATACATTTGTTTTTTCAACAATGACCTACGCTGTCAGGTCAGCCCAGCCTAAATGGATACTGGGTAAAGTCCTAGGAAGTAAAGGCGGTCGGTGTGATGCTGATCACTACACCCGACGAGTGCCGAATGGTCTATAAAATGTAGGTCTAGCCCTATATGCCCAATACGCCTGAAGGCGTAGAAAGGTGTCCTTTACTATTATTATTAATAATATTATTATTATTATTATTTTATGTTAGTTGCGTATCCTTTACATCCTTTACAGGACGTTGCAGAACCAACCCCAACAACCCCTGGCTGTTGTGTGGTTTTTCTAGGCAAATTTACGTCCAATAGTTTGTCATTGCCTCTGGACGGTCGGCTTTCTTGATACCACTGTCGAAACCCACGCAAGACGCATGGCCCGCCGCTGGGATCGAACCCGGCATCCCGATATTACAAAGCGTTCGCATCGACTTAGCCACAGAGCCGACATTATTTAATGTACTGTGTGTCAAATATTTACTGATTTAATTATTTAAGAATTGACATCATAGCACACTGGGCATCCCCAAAGATTCTCTGTCTCCCGCAGCAAATGACGTAAGGTGTAGATAATAACCGTTCCCGTAGCTCAGTGACTATACACACGTCGTTCTCTTCTGCCATCCGTCCCTCCTTGCCGGATCCACACTTCATTCATCGTTCACACATTCTTGCCCGTGTTATTTCACCTAATCTGGCGTCTTCTGTCAACATTCTTTCATCTTTCATCTATGGACTTCAGATTATCTCCCTTGTCCAGTACGAGTGTTCCCGTAGCTTTCACTTTTGTAGCCAGAAAATCCGCTCTGTTGTGATAAATCTAATAATATTCTTGAATAATAGGAAATGTATAAACAAGTACTTTAAAAAGGAAAATGTCTATACATGATTAAGTGGGGTCTTGTATCCCCTTTACAAAGTCACGGCCTCCTCTTTACCTTTAGCTATAATTGTCATACTGTCGTCTTCTTTTCTTGTTCAACAATCTCTAAATGCTGTTTTCTCAACGACAGCAAACGGACTTTGGTGTTTCACAGTAGTTTTCTACAGTTGATTCCTTACGACCTTTTTAGGACGTAACGTTTTGTTATTTGAAGCCCCACTCTGGCTTTTGCCAGGGGCCGCAATATAGGCAGGCCATCAATATGGCCAATTGTCTGAACGCAGTTTCTGTGACCTCTCCACGGTGATCCTCATCTGCATGGTGGCACTTTGTGTCATCGGGTGTTTGTCGCTGGTGGGGTAGAAAGTCAGTCAGTCAGTCAGTGTTTCACATATGTTTTTTTTTTAACTGGTTCATTTCCAGACGATTGCCACTAACTAGCCTGATAGTATAAAGTGTACTATTTACATTCTATGGCAGCGTAGGACTTACTGAAGGTTGGATGGGTGTGGTCTTGAGTCTGAGGGATTAAAGGATGCATAGCTAGTGCAGTCGCCACAAACTGTGCAGGTTATGATGTTTATTTTTGCCCCTGACAGAAAAAGAAAAAAAAAACCCAATGTATAACCTTAACAAAGATTCGAACCTGGATGATATCCCATTGCGCCATTGGCACAGCCACGGGGCAGTTCGGAGACGACCCCGTCTGCAGTAGTGTTCAAACCTCGACTAACTACTAATAAATAAAGTCCCAGGTTTCCAACCACTCTGCCACTACAGTTACATTTCTGCATGAAAGCAATCATTTTCCAAAAATCCCAAACAACTTTGTTTAAAAAAATATGCTTTCTCTTTAACTGAACATTTGTTTTATTTGCAGAAGCGTTTCTGAAAAGGATAAAGCTATGGCTTTGTCGGTCATGCCGTTTCTGATTGCATTGCTCGGTAAGAAAATGTTTATACGAAGACCCTTGCTTTTATCTTAATTATCTTTGTTTGATTGCATTGTTTAATTTACCAGCTGTCGAGGTACCAACATCGCTGCAACATAGTCGCCCCAGAGCTTCTCCGTTCCTGTGCCAGGGAAAATCACACAAAATGTCCCTGAATCCATAGTGAAAAACTAGTGAAAAACTTGTCCCTTCCAGCGAACTCGTGAAGTTTTCACACGACACAGTAAAAATGCGTAAGACAGCCGTCAGATGTACCAACACTGTCGGTCCAAGCCAGAATTGCAGCTCGCCGTTGTTGCAGA
>CAJHNH020001483.1:107331-165254 GCA_905116865.2 Candidula unifasciata | reverse complement strand
AAGGTATGTACATTTCCCACCTCTGACAGCAAAAGTCCAACTCCTGGCCTTCTCGTGTCAGAACTGTTAAAACCAACAGGAGAAGGGGCAATGGCAAGTATCTGGTGCCGTAAAACCAGACGGCTCCTCGAGTATGATCACAGTCTACCCTAGTAAAACAAAGTGTTGAAGTTGGAGGCAACAGGCCAGGAGATGCACAACACCAAACAGGACGCCACGCACACACGCCATGGAAATATGTCTAAATCGGCAAAACATTATGATGCTCGCCCTGCGATGGATTCTCAGGCAGGAGCAGTGCCGGGCCTTCTACCACAAAGAGGCCCAACCCAAATTGCTGGAGGCCCTTCTCAAATGTCCTGTGGAGCCAGCGGATATGAGAATTAAGCATCTGGCCGAATTGAGAAAGGAGTCAAATTAATTCACTAAAATGTGGAGGGGGTTAAGAATAAAAAACTAGAGTTAGAAAATATTTTAAATGAGGAACAGATACATATATGATGTCTACAAGAAACCCACCTAAATGAAAACACAGTCTTCAAAATCAGAGACTATCAATGCTTCTGATCAGACCAGAAGGCAGAAAAAAGGGTGGAATATTGACTCTAGTAAGGAACAATATCACTGTGTGCCAGACTAAAGTAAATATGGATAAAGCAGAATATTAAGATTATGAATCTATAAACTGGAAATACAGATTTCCACCTGATCAATTATTACTGCTCAAATTATTGTCCTCAGGCATTAGGCACAATCCTAATAGAAGAAAAAGATGATTCTATGTGAAGACTTTAACTCACAAAGCTGGGGGTATGACCAACAGACCAGAGAGGAGAGAAACTGGAGGAGTGGCAGGACGAGAAGAGACTTCTGATTTATAGGCTAAATGATCCACCCACCTTTTACTTGAGATTGTGGCACACCACTACTACCCCAGACCTAGCATTTCAGTTTCCAGATCTGGAAAGGAACATTACACGAGTTGTTGGAAAACAACTAGAAGGCAGCAACTATAGACCGGTCATCCTGACTGTAGAAAATGAGATGGTCAGAGAAACTAGTACTCTGTCAAGATGGAACTATAAGAATGCTGACTGGACAATGTAAAAGCACTGTACCAGCATACTGGTTAGAAATCTTCTGATCAGGATATAAACAAAGAAGTTAAAGAGTTTAGGAAATGCATACTACAGGCAGGAAGAGAAAATCTGCAGGCTAAAAGGGAAAGCTGGCAGGAGAAAACAAGGTCCCTCAACTTTGAAAAAGACGCACGAAAGTTATGGAAACTCGTAAAACAAATTAATGATGAGGGTAGAGGGTGGAACTCAAAGATCACACTGCAGAAAGAAAGTCAGAAAAAAATTTGCACAGAGTCACTTGAGGCACCGATTACACTAAATGAACTGGAGTTAACCATTG
This sequence comes from Candidula unifasciata, assembly GCA_905116865.2. Classification (NCBI taxonomy): domain Eukaryota; kingdom Metazoa; phylum Mollusca; class Gastropoda; order Stylommatophora; family Geomitridae; genus Candidula; species Candidula unifasciata. The sequence goes on along the minus strand of CAJHNH020001483.1, from coordinate 163,835 downwards.
CAAAGCTAAAAATGCGGAAGTCACCAGGAACAGACGGTATATCCAATGATCAAAAACCTAGAAACAATAGCCAAAACGCTTTTACAGATATTTAATGCATGCTGGACAACAGGAAAGGTTCTACTGATCTGGAGAGAGACAATTATGATACCCCTCATAAAGCCTGGAAAAGACAGTTCTAATATCTTTAACTACCAGCCTCACCAGCTGTCTCTGCAAAACACTTGAGCGCACCATCAACCTCATACTCCATTGGAACATTGAAAGTGAAAACATCATTACATCACAGCAAGCGGGCTTTAGAAAGTCTTACTTTATGGAAGACCAGACAACATACCTCTTCCAAGAAATCAAGGATGCTTTTTGAGATAAGAAACTGGTAATCGCAGCATAGATATATTTCAAGAAAGCTTTTGACAAGGTTTGGAAGGAGGAGCTGTTGAAGAAATTGAGAAACTATAAAGTGAGTGGAAGAATGTATCACACCTACATGAAGAATGTAGCACACCTACATAACAGAAGAGCCCATTTGCATGTAGATTGTTTTAAGACTAAAAAAGTCCTGCTGCGATACGGCGTCCCCCAAGGCAGTGTCCTGTCACCCACACTTTTCCTCTAATACATCAATGACCTGGTTGCTGAGATAACAAGTGGAATCAAAATGGCAATGTATGCCGATGACCTGATACTGTGGTACACCAATAAACATGCAACAATAGCTACAATAATACTATAGCGGGCTACAGATGTACTTAGGGCATGGGCAAATAGATGGTGTGTCAGCATTAACACATACAAATGTAGCACCACTCTTCACCCTCTCCCCAGGCTGACATGGAGAAAACGCAACCACGGCAGCAACCAAAGCCAGGAGGAAGACAGCCATACTAAGAAAACTAAGTCGAACCACATGGGGAGCTAGTGGGAAAATACTCAATAAAGTATACAAACAGCTTACAACCACACTTAGAATATGTATCAACTGCTTGGTGTTCAGCATCTAGTACCACATTAAAGGAGTTGGACAAAGTGCAAAATCAAGCACTCAGAGTTATCACAGGAGGAATTAAATCAGCCCCCATATTAGAAATGGAGAAAGCTGGGAAAACACAGGCACCAAGAGATGTTCATTTAAAAGTATTCCAGAACAAACTCCATGGAAAGAAAAATGTAAACTAACAGTACAAATCCAGACAAATGTGAAGGGAATATCCGACAAGAAAGAGCAAGATAGTATACAATGCAGAATGGCCACCCTCAGCTATACAGATGAATAATACTCACAAGAACAATAGGTCTGAGCCTATACAGATGGGTCAGCACAAAATGCAGTTAGAAATGGTGGGGCAGGAGTGTACATAGAATTCCCAGATAGTAATAAGGATAAGTCCAGTGTGCCAACTGGGAAGTACTGCTATAACTATGATGCAGAAACTCAGGCTATCAAGACAGCAACAGAGAAACTGCTAAATACCAATCTTGGCTCACAGTCTGTGGTAAAGCTGGCAGATGCAAAACCTGTACTTGAAGCAATACAGTCTGGAAACTGCTAGAATTGCAAACACTACTGACAGAACTCAGCTGTCAGCAAAGAGTCACAATGTAATGCATACTGTCCCCCTGTGGAGTGCCTGGAAATGAGAAAGCTGACCAACTGGCAGAGGAAGGTGTGACAAAAGAGCAGCTGGATGTACCAGTTACATACCACCAAAAGAAAAGGATAATTAAATTGATCAGGAAACCACCAGCCCCAGTACAAGATGACTATTTTATTATGGGCAGATCAGAACAAGTCATTATCCTTCACCTGCAAACCCATACCGTAACAACGTGTACACATAATTCAAGATAGGCGTATCAGCCATATGTACCTGTGGACAGCAACACCAAACAGCATTACATGTACTCCTAGAACTGCATCAAATTTGAGAAATTAAGCCAAACCTTTTGACCAGAAAGAATAACAGTGGAACGCAAACTCAATGGACTACTGAACAAACTAAAAATGATAGTGAAATTTAGAGACTAAACTGATGATATAGACAACTTATTTCACGCCAACAAAAGAAGAAGACATTTTTTAAGGCATTTCTTTCAGCTCTACTGTGAACAACACTTTGTGGTCAGTACTGGTTTCTTTTTAGACACTTTTTGGAGGATACTGGCACCTTTTTTAGACACTTATCAGGATGGAATCAAAAAATTTGAATCTATGATTAAATAACAAAAACTCTTTGTGTGGTTTCTGAGGCACCATTGTGAACTTTCTGCCGGAACTTACAACCAGTGAACACAGAAGAAGAAGAAGAAGAATATATTTTAAAAAATCACCTGCGCTATACAACCTGATCCTATAGGCTTCTGCTTCTCTGTCAAGTGCAGCATCTGCTGCCAGTTCTCGCCAAATGCCTCCTTCAAAACTCTGACTGTGTGTGACCAAGCATGAGGGCGAACTTTGTAATTTAGACCAGAGAAAAGATCACAGAACTCTTTTGAGAACAAGTCTCGTCTGGTACTTGCCCACTGACACAGTTTGATGAAGGTGGCTCCTGAATGCTCTACACCAAAGTATAGGAGTCGTAACCACAAGCTGAAACATCCTGGGCTTATATCTGTTATAAAACAATGAAACAATAAGTGAAAACAATATTTTACATAATCGTGAGTTCTTTATTATTCCATCACGATCAAAATAAGTAATCCAATGTTTTAAAATACAACATAAAAACAAATTAGTGCAAATAATATTTTACATATTTATAAGTTCTTTATTATTCACTCACAGCGAACATAAATAATCTAAATGTTTAAAGCTACAACATAACAACAACTTATCACAAACTCACACAAATCAAGCATGGCTTGTAAAGAGAAAACATGGATCTTGTTTGACAACTGGAAAGATTTATTGCAAAAGAGAAAGAGGAAGATAATAAAAGAAGATTCTGAACAGCATATTCTTGAGTTATATAAATGTGTCAGCACATGAGCTGTTGGAAATCACAAGATGTGGAGAAGCTTGATTATTAATGTCTGCTAACAAGGTACTTGATACCGATGATGATCTCACTAAAAATATAGTAGACAATTCTTTATCTTTATACACTGACAGACGCTACATTTCCTAGCTATAATCTTGAGGACTTAACAGAATATATTTCCTTGAAAACTACTCTCGTCTATTTTGTTCCATTGCATTTATATTTCCTTATGTTCTTCCTGTGTAGATAGACAATTACGGTCTAAGGAGAATGGCGCTGTGAGGATTTACCAGGGAATCTGGCTGACGCTCAACACTCAGGGAAAGGATGAGATGGATATACAATCAGACAGTTACTGGTACCATTGGAATTGGAACTCTTCACGTGCTGCTGAAGATGGGGACTGAGCACTTATGGGAGTATCCTGAGTGCTGTGATGTCGATTCCTAATTCAACATTCATGTTCTTCCTGTCCACATATCTCAAACACTCAAATTTACGATCCAAGGAATAAAAAGATAAACAGTCAGTTTTATTTATGTTTTCTCTATTTTCATAGTGTGTGTAAAGTGTACAGTGGTGGTGGTGGTAGTGGTAGTAGTAATGCAAACATTAATATCCTGTTCAACCTATCTGGATTATAACTGTTATATACAGATTTTGTTCTTCTTCAATAATGGATATTTATGCCTATCTATTATGTTTGGTTATTATTGCATAGCTTATGTATTAACTGTACAAGGTTGTAGGAGTATAGATTTTCATGTTCAATATATTTTAAGTGTACTTTCAACAAATTTTAGTAATTATACTATGTATCTTTGTGGATATTTAAAGTTGTTCTGCCTTACAATATATTAACATTACATTATTTATAAATGAATGGTAGTAATGTTAATTTTCATATAAATAATATCCTATCCCCCCCTGTGTGGGTTCTGGGGCCACATTGTGGGGAAAACAATAATTCCCTTGCCTCCCCAACAAGTGTCAACTAATTGGGGGCTTCCTTTGAAGTCAGACCACATCTGCCTGAGAGGCAAGGAACCAACAGTCGGCATACAAATAAGCTACATCTGTAAAATGGATGTAACACTCAGGTTCTGTAACAAGACCAAAGTCTTGTTGACGAACACCCAGAAGTTTATGCCAGAGTTTACAGCCAGTCAATGTAAACAAGCAGATATTCTATTCAGCTATATAGGTTATTCATCATCATCCTGCTGTACCATTACATATCATATTGGGCTCCCAGTTTTTCCTCCATTCCATTTTATTATGTGCAATTCTCTGCCTGCTTCTTCTCAGGTTGTGCCTAATAGACCATCTTCTTTAGTTAGGTTATTTTTGTATATTATATTTGCAATGTATACTGTTTTTTTTTTTAATGTTTTACACATTACAGAAGTAATTTTCACCCCCAAAAATCCTGTTCAACCCTCAACATTATAATTTGGATATAGAGTGTTGCTATCCTCTAAATAACGGTCCTAAATTATCGAGGCGGAAAGTATACCCTAACAGGGTCTCAGTCACGTGTCAGTTGCGCACTTCTGTCGTCTTAAATTGCGCACTTCCGGCGACTTCTGCCACCGCCGAGAGTATCCCCCACGCCGCTAACGCAGCGTGGATTGGGGCTAAACTAGATGACTGGGACTCACGAGCAGCAGCTACCACATCTCCTGCAGCTTCCTTCATTTTATTTGAGTCCCAGCCATCTAGTTTAGCCCCAATCCACGCCGTGTAAGCAATTGACACGTGACTGAGGCCCTGTTAGGGTATATTTTCTGCCTCGATAATTTAGGACCGTTATTCGGAGAATAGCCTAGAGTGTTTATTGAGTTTTCATAACATATTAATTCATTTTGTCTTTTTATTATTTAAAACATTATCCTGTCAACCAATTTGGGTTGTGATTATGACAGATATTGTTGAATGAATAATTTCTCTCAGTTTATTATGTCATTTACTTTGTTTACATTACATAAAAGATGAGGGTTTCATTTCCACCTCTTTTGATTTTGAAGATCTTTTTTTTTAATTCAAGTATCCAGAAACCATGAGTTGTTAACCCTTTGGCTCAGTACTATGGAAATCGCAACCCTTCGGCATTGATTCCATGACAGATACCATAAATCTGAGAGAAATTGAGCTTTTTTGCCTACCCCTGGGCGTGAGCCCGGACCACAATCAGTTTGCCACCCGGTTGCCCCTCAGTCAAGTTTAACCAACTGCGCTAGCAAGCCGGGCTTTGAAGATCTGTCAGAGTCATTGCTGAAGCAAGGAATTCACCAAAATATCTAGTGTAGTTCTTGAATCATTTGTGCCTACTGGTAAAGTGTAATTTCATCACAGATTAATCCTCGAGATAACTGCATCTACTATGGGAAGCTTCAAGGGAAAGTCATTTCTTATCAAGGGCTAGCTATCTGATCCCACTACCTAAGACATCAGGATCATATATGAAATGAAACCATCCTAGGGAATTAGGTTAATCCTCTTAAAATTAAGCGTCTTTTCTGGTTAACAGAGGACAGATAAGAACACAGGGCTTTCATGCAGGAGACCCAAATTAAAATCCTTAGTATCCTTTCAGGCTCAAAGACCACATTACCTACACTGCAAAATTGATAAATTAAAGCAGTAATTGCAGTTTTCTACCCTTTAGATAGCAAAAGACAATACTGATAATGTTTTTTACTTTATTATAATCCTTATTTTTTAAATGGCTACTATCACTTACAGACCATCCTGTGTGGGTTCCGGGGCCCTATTATAAGGAGGGGAAAAGAATAGACCCACTGCCTGCGCAAAAGCATGTTCGTAAGAGTCGACTAATTGGGAGCTTCCTTCCAAGTCGGAGTGCATCTACCTGAGAGGCAAGGAACCAGCAGTCTGCATACAAATTAGTCAGATCTGTAAAATTGATGCACATGCAACACTCAGGTTCTGGAACAGGACTGCAGTCCAAAAGTGGATGAACAACCAGAACTTTCCGCCAGAGTTTACAGCTGGTGAACCTGAAGAAGAAGATTTACAGACAATAACTATCTCCTTAAAACTTTTTTTAAAAAAATTCCCTGCAAAAATTACAACTTACGTGTCACGGGGTAAATCAGCAGCAGGGGGAAGAATACAAGCAGCAAATGAATTGCTCTCAGATATGTGAGGATACATTCTTTCAATGTACATACAAGTGCAACAACCTGTGAGCTGTGTGAAGACTGTGGGATATCTTCAGGTACTGCAGGCCATGACGAAAACTGCCCTGGATGCAGACTTGCACATTTGCCACATAAGAGAAGTCTTTCCTTCAAATATGGAACACTGCACAAAAGGATGAAACCAGCTTGCAGTGGTACAGTAAACACACATGTCCAGCTCAATAGTGGATACTTCCTGAACAGTCTGCTACATTGTGTATAAAATGAAGTTGCATGCACACAACACTGTCTAAGCTCTTCGACATTGAAGAAACACTTCTTGACTAGATTGTGGGGTCTAAATGACTGCATGAATCCATTTGAACCATTACCCAACAAGACTGTAAAGCTTCTTGTCATACGAGATGGATAATGGTGGTGATATAATAAATGAAGGCACTTGAAATTGTTGAATATATGATATATTCCAGTACCTGTTTTAACACCCATGACTGGCTGTGTGAAGTCAACAGCAATTAAAAGTAGTACTAATGAAATATCGTAGATAGATCAAATTTGATAAATGCTAACAAAACAATATTATTATATTTTCAGTACGGATCAGGAACTTAACAGTTTGTGGTGTCACTAACTATAATCCCGTTAACGCAACGTAACTATTTTAGTTGATTGACATATTGTGACTAAATCATATTCATAGTAAATACACTAGTTAATTCATACAACAGAGGATGAACAACTGAATATGCGACTGTGCTAAGTAAAAATGATGAACCACCAGTTACTGACTCGTGAATCGGCTGTACTTTTAGTGTTATTAGCTTATATTCAGATCACTAGTTCCATATTTATGAATTTGTCAAGAGTCTCGTCTTTCCAAGCACATAACACAGACAGTATCGTATAATATTTAATCTTAGCGCTATCTCCACTAGTTATTTGTATAGCGGTATCTGTAGGGCATATCCTCCCTGACGAAAGTCACGTAAGGTTGTTCAGAGACAGTATGAGACGAGCTGTTGTGGTCACAACCAGCATGCTACAGTGAAAATATATACTGCAAAATCAACTCAGAGAGACTAAGCACTCACAGATGAGCCGGGGTTAAAATGTATTTGTATATATAGTTATATTACCTAGTAACTCAACAAAACGAGATGGATTTTGGTTTAGCTGGGTGAAAGAGAAAAACCTGGCTGTGGCGGTCTAGCTATGGACGCTGGCTAAACACAGATGTTGAGTTTGTTGCTGCCTGAAGAGTTGGTTGGGCTCACAGAAAAATAAACCGGTTTACTTACTAGTATTGCACAAGTGTAAGTTAAAATTCCGCCAGCAGTATGCAGATCTAACGTGGTTGATAACGCACTAAAACAAGCTTGCCACCTTTAACTAAACGCCCGGTAACGAACGACGCACCTCGGCGGTTCTGTGACTGTCTTCTTGTCAGATTCAATTTTGCCACAAAAGTGCAGACTGTTTTAGTTTCACCTTGATATTTTTACTTTACTTTTATTTCTTGTATATGGGTCTAGCCATGTTTATTTTTCCCCCGTAAGAAAATGTCAGTGTATAAAAATAGGGATGCTACTAAAGTATTATATTGTGGGTTTACTTATGAAACCATCACATCATTTTGTCATTGTAAATCCAATATATATATCTCATTGAAATCTGTAAGTCAGTTCTGAGAGGAGATAATAACATTTTAGTGACAGACACCACCATACATAGACAAATTATAATGGAGTGTGATAAAATTTGGATTCCGGGCTGCGGCCCAGTAAGATGAAATGACTAAATGTTAGCATGTTGTAGCAATGACTATTTTGTTTCTCAACACATCCTTTAGCTTCTTCTTCTTTTCTTCCACCTTGTACCTCATCGAATTGTTGGGGGGAGATGTAATGTTCGTTGATGGGCTCTGTCAAGAGCACTATTAAGACTGATGTTCATTACATCCTTTAGCAACTGTATATATCATTGCAATCAGGGCAGTGAAATATAACTGTACCTGCATTTCTTCTTCTCTTCCACCTTGTACCTCATCAAAGTGTCTGGGGGGGGGTGGGGATGTAATGTTCGCTAATGAGCTCTGTCAAGAGCACTATTTAAATTGATGTTCATTTCTGTAAGGCTGTTCTTAATGCCATCACTCAATATTTTCTGAGGTTTTTCGATCGCTCTATACCCGTTGTAATGTTTTAGCGAGGCTCAATGTAGCAGATAGTACCAGGGCATTCTTGTTAGGTGTCCAAACCACTTCATTTGTTGTTCTTTGATGACCTGTAAAACTCTATATTCCTAGCATTCGTGTGATTTCGTATTCTGTCTTTCCTTGAAATTAGTGCAGCTCTTCTTAGGCATTTCATCTCTGTTGTCACAATTTTACATTTATTGGAGGATGTAAGTGTCCACTTTTGGCATTGATAGCATAGTGTTGGCCAAAAAGTAGTTCTGATAAGATTCAATTTAGTACTCCGAGGTTTCTGCTTGTATGTCAACAGGGGAGATAGTTGTCCCATTACTTGATTAGCTTTGGCACATCTCGAGCTAATTTTTCTGTCCAGTTTTCCGGCTGATGTCCTGTTTATTTTCATATTATATTCCTCCTTTTTGTTACTAATTCTATTTAGGTGGTTCTGTAGGCATTCCTTACTTTTTGCTATGAGTACCTGGTTGTCAGCGAATAGTAATTCTGTAATATCTTCTTCATAATTAAAGTTTGTTTCTTTATATACCTTATCCATGTATGTTTTTAAAAAAAGCGGCAATAGTAGTACACAGCTCTGGCGCACACTAGAGTTAACTATAAAAGTTCTTGGCAATCCCACCTTCGATCTTATGCTGCATTTACTAAGTACTATATATTAATGAGATGATTTGCTGATTCCCTTTTTCCCATATATTCCCACAGCATATTCCTGTCGACTCTATCAAAGGCTTTTTCTTGGTCTATGAATGTTAACAAACATGTCCTATCGTGTTTTATTGCTCTCTCTCTCTCTCTCTCTCTCTCTCTCTCTCTCTTTGTGTAGCCATAAGGCCTCGTGAAGTTTGAATCATGCCCTGGATCATCTGTGCTATGTTTTTGGTACCAGGGCATTCTCATTACTTAGCCAAAGCATCTCATCTGTTGTGCTGTAATACATTGTATGACTGGTTGTGGTCCTATTCTTCTAATTGCTGCTTTATATAACTCATTTAAAACCTTTTGTTTTTTTCTTACACAGGTTTTACTAACCGGTAGATGCTATAACCGTCTTGCTAGTCCCGAAAGCAATGGCAGAAAAAGGACAGACAAGTTCCATTACCTCGGTTACTGAAGAGGAGATGTCTGCTGAATCCGAGTCAGACACCACAGAGTCATCATACTCAAACATCACCTCCTCAGTGCTCAGCAGCACGGACACTGATGACAAACTCACCCCTGGTCTGATCAGTATTTCAATATCAAATGTCACAGAGGAAGCTGACAGCGCGAGTAAGCGTAGAAGAATACTTCCCGCAGAGGCCAAAGGGGCTCGAGGAAACGAGTCTGAGAGTGTTGTCCCTCACAGACAAGATTCTACAGAGACAGTTGTAAAAAATAATAATGGGAAAATTCTTTCTCAAAATGGTGGTGTTCAGACAGGGATAGCTACGCCAGTTATTCAGTTTCCTTATGGTACAAATCCCCTTCCGCTGAAATATGCCAGAGGTCAAGGAGCAACAAAGGGGAAGGGTGGCCGCTCGCACCATCCAGGTTTGAATCATCAAACGTCAGAGTCTTTTCATGAGAATAGGAGTGTGAATGATGCAACCAGCAAATTCAGTACAGATTTTTCTGAAACAAGCAGTCTGCAAATGTGTAATGACAGAAATAACAATAATGAACTTGACGAGGAAGATGCAGATGAATCGGCCGAGGGTCAGAAGCAAACATTTCTGCCCGATTTCTCCTCAACCAAATGGTACCAGGCATCATGTTTCAACCGATACTGGTCTCATTACAGATTTGTTATGGAATGGTATCACGTGCATGTTCGGGCGGTGAAGGCGCTGCAGGCACAAATGTTTGGTGGCTGGGGTTACCCCCAACAGTGGCATCCACAGCAGGTAAATGAAAGAAACGCCAAGAGAAATCGGAGGTCTAGGAGAGCCAGGTATGATTCTCGCTGTTTTGTTTTAGTGTACGGTCTTTACCATCATCGTCATCATAAACCGCTTCTGCCGTTAAGCGTCGTGGGGAGGAATAATTTGTGATCCGGTGCATGTTGGCTGCCACTGGCTATTGTCATGCCATGAAGGCGTAGAATGTCTTTAATGTTGTCGATCCATGTTTTCCGCGGCCGTCCTCTTGCTCTTGTAGTTGATCTTCTGAGATGTAGCCCTTGTGATGGTATTTGATCTTGCTGCATTCTAATGACTGTCTTTACCAGTTTGGGGAAATCCAGAATGTAAAACTGTCTAGTTGCTACCTAAGACCATCTGCCTGTATGCTGTCACACTGAATGTCTCGAGGCATCTATGGAAAATGTGGGCACGGAAGTTTGCCATAATAAAAGTCTTAACATGTTGAAGCACTCATTGTGTATCATTATCAGGTGCCTTAATCGTTCATGCATCTCCACAGATCTCGGTCCTTAATGTTCTGAATCGAGTCCACTGCTGATATTCCTCCATGCCACTGTCTGTAGCCATCCACCATCATTTCTCTTTGTCTGTCTCATCTATCAGTGATTTTTCCAGTTGTCACAATATTTTTCCATTTGTATAGGTAATAGAAATCTCAGATTTGCAAGCTGCCACCTGTTGGCTTCAAAAAAATGAAGCCTGCTATGGATGAGAGAGTCAGCAAATGGAAGTGAGGTTATACAGTCATGAGTAGGACATGACAGAGAGGCACCGTTAACCTGGAGTTCAGGTTCATTGAGGCCCTTTCCCACCTCCCAACCAGGCTGTGGCACTGAACCACTGCCTCCCTTTTCCCCCATATGTATGTATGTGTGTGTTCTCTATCTAGGCTTGTATTTATATTAATAATAATAAAATGTCCCTTGATGAGATGACAATAATCTTTCTGGGAACAGAGCCTGCGCAGTATTCCAGTGGAAACCAAGCTTTGTGGTTCAGTGGAGGACATGTGTCGCAATAAAATCTTCATCGAAGCCTTCTCATTTGAAAACCACTGGCAGGGAGAGAAAGTAAAGGGAAGTGGTTCCATTTTCAGCAAGGATATAAACTTATGACAATTTGGCATCCTGTGACAGTTGTAACAGAGTGGGTCATAGCTTGTTTGTTAGTAGGCATAAAGCTAGGATATAAGGAAATCAACAAGTTTTGGCAGCCTTGACATCCTTTTCTAGAAACTTCATTTGTTATTAACAGAGAAATGTTTTGCAAAAGAATCATCTTTAAATAGTATTTGACGTCATTGTCTGGCCTTGGCCTTCTTTCTAGAAGTTTTGAAATGCATTCTTTTCATCATGTGACCCAACCTTCTCGTACTAGTGAATACCTTGTTGATGTGCCCTATCAAAGCAAACGCAATTGTCCTTGTTTTTCTAGAAGCTTCTATGACCTCAATTGTCAGTATAACTACTATATCTGCGTAGAATAGGATGATGAAATCTGATCCAATCGAGATATAATTAGCAAATCCCACATGAGAACCTACCTAGTAAACAAGTTGAGGCGTACTAGAATATTCTAGAAGCAGACAAAGCGAGAAGAAAACAAATACCTAGCATTCCAGCATCCAGGTATAAATAGCTAGTAACAAAGCACTTTAGAATTCTTCAGTCCACAAGACTCGAGAGAGAGGAGAGGCCAGTCACATGGGCTCTCAAGACAGCCTTTATTTGTGAAGATGCCAACTCAACACTAGAAGAACTAGCAGCCAGTCTTTGGAGCCTCGAAGACAGTCGCTACAGAAGAGACATGAAATGAGACAACGAACTACAGAGACAACACACACGATACATGGATCCATGGTCAACAGAGACATATTAGGAACACTGTAGAGATGTTAGAGTCGACGATCAAGACGTTAGTACCAAACAGCACTAGAAGCCAGGTGGCAGTTAGGGACACTAGAACTAGTTAACAAAGTAACTAGAGATGAAAAACACAACGCAAATTTAAGAGTATGTAACCATAGGGAGAACCCAGCGCTATTCAAAATATTATTGATATTGTTTGTGTCATTGCTGAAGTGTCACAATAAAGACTACAGACAAGAACAGTTGTTTCCAGATGTTTTGTTATACAAGCATCAGAGTCACATGAGAAGCATGCAGCTAGCAAGACATCATCATCACCACTATCGACACGACCATCTTTCTCCACTCGTCTATAATCTTCCAATCGACTCCTCCTGTAGCAAACCTAAAGGCGAACCTGGGTGTGACATCAACATACGAAACAAAGAAGAGAGATGTGCTACACAGTCTGTATTATGTAACTTCTGTTTCTTTTATTATAATATAAAACCAGAGCTTTCTTTGATATCGTTACAATAATGTTTAGATCTGTTTACAAATGTGCAATTAAACTGGCATCTAGCTATTTGATATAACAGCCTTTTTATCTTTCTAGCAGACGGAGAAGGCGAAGGCGGTCGGAATCTTCCTCATTTGCAGCCAGGGCTCAGGACCCTTCCTTAACCTGCAAGACGGCTAACCACGAATCAGATGACGAGGATATAGAAATGAATTTCACAAATGAAATGCTGGAGTTTTTCGCCACATCCTACAAATACAAACTGGAGAGAGGTAATATACATTTATAGTGTGTTTCTTGAATTAGTTGTGGATGTTTTTGTGTTGTTTCGTTTCATCTGCTTATGAAAGCATCATAGAGGAAAAAGGCCATATTTCATGCCTTAAAGACAAAAAGGGCTTGATCTATATTTTAAACATTGGGCCACTTACAAATGCACTTCTTGGGGCAGATCTAATTCTCCTTCATGACAATTTGTGCCCTCACGCAAGTCTGGCAACAAGAGAAGCAATCAATAAATTGGGTGGGACAGTACTACAGAATTACCATAAACTGCAGCATATTTGTAAAAGCTAGTAGCTCTCGTTGGGGAATCTGGTCACTTTCTTATTGATGGCCTTTACTTCCCATGACATCTGCAAGTATTCATTTAGGGCTAGTTGACCTGGGATACCAAATGAAACCAGCAGGTATTCAACTGCCACACCTGTCTATAAGTACTTTGTGAAAAGGCACAATCTCATCTGTATAAGTTCTGAGGCCTCCCTAACAAGCATCTCATGAAAGGTAGCTATATCCAGTTTCAGCAAACCAATAATTTATGTTGTGATGAAAAATGCAGATATTGCAGCTTTGCTGTAAACCATAACTAGGGTGAACATAAAGAGCAAAATAATCATATGGTTTGACTTTTCCATAATACACCATGTTATATAAACCATAACTAGTGGGCCAACAATTTTAGGGTGAACATAAAGAGCAAAATAATCTGGTTTGACTTTTCCATATACACCATGTTATATAAACCATAACTAGTGGGCCAACAATTTTAGGGTGAATGTAAAGAGCAAAATAATCATCTGGTTTGACTTCCACATTTGGGGTGTAATTTTCATTTGCTTTTTTTTTCAATAACCATTTTAATATTTTTGTTGTGAATTCATATTTTATTTAAATCAACAGACAAAGCGGAAGAAGACGAAACCATTTCTTCAGCTCCTACAGAACGGCCTGGAGTTAGAAGGACTGAGGAGATGAAAGAGCTGTATGGGATAGGTGCCCCAATGATACAGGGAATGGAGACAGCCATGCAGATGACTTATGACAGATTTCTCGACAGGTTTCAGCCAAGTCCTTGGCCTAACATGCCACTTAAGATCACTTTTGCATAGTAACATGTCTGGTTGTTTTTTGTTCTGTTTATCTAGAAAGTATGAGTTCATATACTGTTTTGTGTGTATGGGATATTCTAAGAAAGAATTAGCCTATATCATTCATATTTTGGTTATTCATTAAATGTCAGAAAGAAGTGCTGAAGTGTTTTGTTGAATCTGTTTTACTGTGTCAGTGAATCTTCTAATGTGAACAAATTAGGAATAGCTGAAAAGTAGCAGAGGTGTGGTTTCCGAAACAAATCTGGATCAGCCGGATCGGAGTAATTGGCAACACTTGCCTGGAAAAATATGGCAGTCGATAATTGTTTTCAGCTGTAAGAAACAGACACTATATAGGTCTTGTAGATACAGCATTATCTTTATCAAGTGCCTCTCCACAGTTTGCGATCTTCAACCAAGTTCATGTGTTGACACCCTTTCCATGCCATGACAGAAGGCAGTCAAAAATAATCTTATGTTGTCTTCCTCTGTCTCTTTTTCTACAGGTGTGGTTCCTTCTCATAACATTACCAAACAATGATGACTCTCTGATGTTTATGATAAATTGTCTTCAAGCTCTCACCTCTTTCAAAACATCTGGGTTGTCCTCTTTGGCTGTCAAAGGAATTCTAAGGATTCTTCTGTAAAACCTCATCTCAGGGATATATGATTTGTGTCTTTGTTATTGTAATTCCTAACAGGAAAACATTGTTTTAAATTGAAATTATCCATGCTAGCAGAGGCAGACAAAAAGAAATGATCCTGAACAGTCATAAAGGAATGTCAGTAGAATAACTAATCCAAGAAACCAAAGCCTGGCATCCGTGACATGAATGCCTTAACCATCAGGCAAGGCACATGGTGGTGATGTAACGAAACAACATTTAATGAGATGCCAGTTTTCTTCTCTTTATTCTGTTTATTTTCTATACTGAAATGTCTTGCGGCTTCAGAGGAGGAGGAGATCTCTGGACAATGGCCCTTCTGTTTGCTTCGTAAAAAAGTACTTTTCAGTGTCTCTGATATTTGTGCGGTCCATCTTCAGCTCTGTTACCGTTGTATCTGTATAACATTGCTCTCTGTGGTGTCCTGTCTGATGCCAATCTTGTTACATGGCCAAACCATTTGATTTATTGTCTACCTATAAAGTTCAGTATTGGTTCTGTGCCGACTCTCCTCCTGATATTTTTCCTAAGTCGATTTTTCCTTGTTGTGCCTAGTACAGTGTAAATATTTCATTTCCATCGTGGCTATTTTCCTTCTGTCCATGTTTGACAATTATAGCATAGTGTTGGTGAAATTACTGTCTTGAACAGTGTTATTTTAGTGTTCATATTCATATACATGCATTTCAAAATTGGTGCTATTGGGCCTAAAACTCTATTGGCTTTTTTGCATCTTTGTTAGATTTATTTATTAATTCCTTTTCCTTCATCAGTTTTGATATTCGTGGTTCTTCTTTTTCCGGAGAATGTCATCACTTCTGTTTTGTCTGTGTTGATCTTCATATCTTAGTTGTCACATTCTGAATGGAGTCTATATATTCTTGTAGCTGTACTGCTGTTGTGTAGTTGTAGATTTGGTGCTATAGTTGACTGGTCATCTGCTAATTGCAATTCTTTTAGTGATTCTCCAATGTTGTCCCTTCGCTGATGTTATCTGATTTGCAAATTTGATCAACGGATGAACAGTAGTGGTGATAGAACGCACCCCTGTCTCACTCCAGATATAATGTAGAACCTTTCTGACATTCCTGGATTACCTTATTGCACATTGACTGCTCTCCTATACACTCTTGGACAATTTAATAAGGTGTTAGTTTTCTCAGTAATCAATGTAGTACCTTCCATTCTTATTAACTCGATCGAAAGCTTTCTCTTGGTCTACAAATGCGCTGTGTAATTCTTTATCGCTTTCTCTTGGTCTACAAATGCGCTGAGTAATTCTTTATCGCTTTCTCTTGGTCTACAAATGCGCTGTGTAATTCTTTATCAAATTCTACCGTCCTTTCCACTTATTGTCTAAGTGTGTATATTCTATCACTACAACTTCTCTTCTTCCGAAATCTCATTTGTCCTTCACTAAGTTGTGGTTCGATAATAGGACGTGGCTTTTTTTGGGTTTTGTTTCAAGGATCTTACCATATATTTTACCGGTGTGGCTCAGTAACGAAACTCCTCTATACTTCTCTTAGTCTCTCTTGCTGCCTTTCTTCTTCCAGATGGATACTAATATTGCCAGTTTTCAAAGATAACAATTATAAATGTTAGTCTGTTGTCATCAAAATAATATTTGAATCAATTAATGGGTACCGCTTGGGGCAAAAGATGTTAATTTCGTTTACAAATGGTGGTTATATGGTCATCAAAATAATAGCTTAATCGGTTATCAGGTATTTGACAAGGGGGGCGGAAGTTATTTACAGTTTCAGTTTACCAATGGTAAATGGAATACCACTAAGAGAGGATAAGAAGCCCACATACCTTGGAGTCACGTGGAAAAAACACAGCAACAAAAGCAAGCACACTTTGAAACTGCATGGAGTTCAGCATCAAAATACATACAGCTTGATTTTGCACTTTTTAACTTCTGTATTCAGTCAAAACAGGTAGGAAGGATGAAATCACCACCTATATCTGTGATGGCACTGACAGAAAACATGAAAGTTTCTAAGCCTGCCTAGACACCACCATATGAAAAAAAGAAAGATTCCAAAATCTAGCACTAGGGCAACTAAAAGGAAGCAGTTTCATTCACCAAGCACAAAGACCCTGCAACTGACAGCCCCATAAATGTCATTTCAGATTGCGCACTCTGGAGAAAGGAATGTAAGTTCCTACTACACGACTAGATGGAAGTGAAAAGAGTAATCAACAAGAAAGAACAAAACAGTGCAATGAAAAAAAGGCCACACTCGGCTTCATGCTGAATGCCTTCAGGATTCTAGGTTTCCTGTCTACAGAGATGGGTCAGCACAAAATGCAAGCAGATGCTCAGTTTGGATGAAGCATTCAGATAACACCAAAGGTTCAGCGAAAATACCAATAGGAAAGTACTGTCACAACTATGATGCAGAGGTTGAAGCCATCAAGATTGCAGCAGAGAAAGTGCTGAATACCAGTCATATTTCATAACCCATACTGTTCCTGATGAATGCAAGAGCAGTGCTTCAGACACTCTGTTCTGGAAAATTACCAGGTATGCTAACACAACTTTCTAATCGATATCATCCCCCTGGAATTGCTGGAAATGAGAGAGCTGATAAACTAGCTAGGGAACCTTCAAGACAGCAAACGAAGAACAACCTGATATATTAGTCTCTTATCAACAGAATAAGCCAAAATAATTGGAAATCCACCAAAACCCCCACAAGGTGATAGATCAAAGCAAGCTATAGAATTGAATTCTGTTTTCCAGTCACAGTTAGTGCTGTATTCAGTACACAGTTAGTCGAAAAATGTAGTTGTATTTATGTTTCCATCCCTCGGTTGAACTTTCTAGTCACATTCAGCACTTATTGTTATTAGCTTTTCCATTCCCGCCATTAAGGTTTCTAGTCATATTTCACACTCGGAGTACATGCCCATGCAAGGAATTCATTCCTTATGCATGCTTCCCATAAATGCTGAACAAAATGCCACAGGGCATCTGTGCCAAAGGTTAGTTAGTTAGTTAGTTAGTTGGGTTATCCTCATTGCACTCCGGACATGTCCATAGGTACTCAGATCCTCCCCTCAGTATGAACCCCAACGTCCGATGGCTAATAGTACCAGTTCTATGTTGATTAACAAGTCTTCTGGCGTGTCTGGTGTGCGTCTCGTTTTTTGCTGTGCCGATCTTAATTCCCAAGTCTGCCATTCTGGCGAGTGATGTGGATTCACTGCCACCAAAGTCCTCTATCCTTCCCATTTCTCGGAGGGCATATCAGCATGATCCATAGGCTGACTGTCGGTAGTGATAGCGGATCCAGTCAACCTGTCAGCTCTTTCATTTCCATCGACGCCTGCGTGTCCCGGAACAAAAGGTGCCACTGGTAAAGTCTTAACAAGCTATTGGAGCCAAGTGCCTTTCTGTAAAGGTAATTGAAGTCTCAGGTCTACGGACTGCTTCCTAGGTCTCTAAAAGGGGTACAGCCCATAAAGAGGGGAATATGATGATTCTTTAGGTGAGCTGTGTATCAGCTCTGCACTTATGGAAGCCATCTTGAATGATATGGAAGGCTCATGTTCTGCCCTTGAGGACCAGCCAGTTTAAATATGGCTGTCCTGGAAAGGACAACACCATAGATCAGGGGATGACCAAGTCACCTTAAAAATGACTCAATTTTTCGCTTGAAACAGGAAGGTTAACCCAGAAAACAGTTGCTGGATGTGTTGGTATATTGTATCTATGAGGTAAGCAGGTTGTATCACTTAAATGGACACTTAAGGAGATCCTTTTTTTTAATTACCTGCTGCTTGTAGGACAGGTGATGAGATATTTGCTTGTATCATTTACAGGTATATAAGATAAGAATGCCCTTCCCCTTATAGCATTTTTTAATGAACACAAAAGCATTGGCCTTCCCAGGTTTTACAGCTGAACTGTTCACAGAAGCAACACTGCAGAAGATGCCTGAGCAGTTGTGTCCCTTGTATTCTCTTGAAATTGGAAATCAGTTGACATCCCCAGATCAAGTTTTTTTTTCAAATCACATGCCTTAAATAAAAGAGAGGGAAACGTTTTTATGCAAATCTGTAAACATATCTAATATTAAGTATTGTTTTGATTGTATTGATTTTTTAAAAATTAATTTATTTGTTTTTAAGAAAAACCAAATCTTGACATCTGTGACATGAATGCATTAACCATATGGCAAGTCACATATTGACGATGTTGTAACACGGGTAAATAATAGATGAATCGATTAATGGGAGTGGAAGATATTAACTTTATTTTACAAAACAATAAAACAATAGTTGAATCACCATGGTCAGGACGCATACTTGTTAGGATCCCCCCACAGTTGATCTGCAAAACTATAAAAATAACTTGAATAAGTGTGTGTTTTTTTTTTTGGGGGGGGGGGGGGGGGTGTGGGTGGGAAGGGGTTAAGCAGAGTCATTGTCCTCTAACAATAGACCAATCAGTAGGTGATGGAGTCAGCAACATGCTGACAACTTTTACTTCCCAGGCTACTTCTTAATCTGTCTGGGCCGGCAGGCAAAGCGATCACTTTTGTGCCCTCTCCATAACATGGATGTGTATCGGTGGAAGCATTAGCACACAAGAGCCATCTTTCTCTGTCTTCTGCTTATTTAGTCATATCCATTTCTCGATGTTGTCATTCCGGTTCCTTGTTTGTCCAGCTCACCTTTGATTCCCCCCCCCCCCAATGTTCCTTAAAGTCTTTGCAGTTGAATTATCTCTCACCCAGTGTCCAATAAAACTAGCTTAAGACTTTACAACTGCCAAAAAAGACTTTAAATTTGCTTATTCTTACATATTTGTTACTTGTATGTTCTATATAGCATTCGTCTATAGCATTGTTTCACAAACTTTTCTTAGTCACTGGGCTTTTTTTTTTTCAAGTAGAACTTTTTCACGGCGCCCTAACCTAAATAAAGGTATGACTTTTCGTATGTTAGAGATTTTTAAAAAAAAATTGTATATCTTCTAATATTTTGCGGTGCCCCCTGTGAAGAGGTCGCGGCTTCCCGGGGAGCCACGGCGCACAGTTTGGGAATCACTGGTCTATAGCATTTATATTAGAAAGCCTTAATCCTTCTTTCTATTTCCACAGTGAGAGTCCAACTCTCACATCCATATAAGATAGATAGATAATGACTGATTTGTAAATATTAACTGCGTTGCTGATTTTGATGTTCCACTTTATATTCATCTGGGACGTCGTCGTAGCTGTTGCCATATCAGGTCTTGTCCTGATCTCTTTGGCACAACTACCATCGTTACATATGTGGGTGCCAAGGTATTTAAAGGTTTCAGCTTCTAGTTTTTGTTTTTTTATCTGTGTGTTGGTAGGTACTTGATTGTCATAGCTATTTATATTTACACTCTTGCTTTTTTGTGCCATATTTACCACTGTTTCTAGTTAGGTAGTAACTTCTTGGAGTTCTGCTTCAGAACCAGTCATGGAATCAATGTTCTCCATAATGCAGATCAGCTGCAATGGATCTCCAACATGCTGTTAATCCTGGATGCTGCAATGGATCTCCAACATGCTGTTAATCCTGGATGCTGCAATGGATCTCCAACATGCTGTTAATCCTGGATGCTGAAATAAATCTCCAACATGCTGTTAATCCTGGATGCTGAAATAAATCTCCAACATGCTGTTAATCCTGGATGCTGCAATGGATCTCCAACATGCTGTTAATCCTGGATGCTGAAATAAATCTCCAACATGCTGTTAATCCTGGATTCTGAAATAAATCTCCAACATGCTGTTAATCCTGGATGCTGAAAATTTATCTCCAACATGCTGTTAATCCTGGATGCTGCAATGGATCTCCAACATGCTGTTAATCCTGGATGCTGAAATGGATCTCCAACATGCTGTTAATCCTGGATGCTGAAATGGATCTCCAACATGCTGTTAATCCTGGATGCTGAAATGGATCTCCAACATGCTGTTAATCCTGGATGCACTCCCTCAAACGAGAATTTCCGTTTTGTGAGGCTGGCGTGGCTGGTAACAATTGTTATCGAGTAGATTTATACACAAATTGAACTACAGTTTAATTATTCTGCAACATGTGTTATTGAATGAATTATTATCCTGAAGAAAATAAATGGGCTATTAGAAAACATTTACCTTCAAAATAGTAATTCATTTATTATGTTGCAAAATAATTAAACTGTAATTCAATTTGTGTATAAATCTACTCGATAACAATTGTTACCACCGGCCACGCCAGCCTCACAAAAAAAGGTAATTCCAAAAAGAATTAATTGAAATTGAATGGGTCAAGTAGAAAGCAATTGATGTCACTGGTGGCACATGATTTTTTTTTCAAAAGTTAATATCGCAGTATGTGTACATAGTTTTATTCTAATACACGCAACCAAGCGTTTCCACCAAACTTTGTTTTCTTTTTCTGAATTCAACTGCCAACTATACTTAACAAAAAACTTAAACAATAAAGAACATCCAATGACAGAAAAAAAAAAAGGTAATTCCTGTTTGAGCTGTAGGTCCTTATATCTGGAGCTGGCCGTATTTTCTCATAATATTTATATCTTCAGAAGCTATGTGAAATTCAGTCTAGGTTTCACAACAGACCTCACCCCTGTAACTTACGGGGTAAAAATACAAGCTTTTGCAGCCATGCATCCAACATTAAATATTGTTTTGAATTATTTTTTTTTACCTCATTCATTTACTTATTTTTATAAAAAAAAGTAATCTTTGCAAAGAAACTAGTGAGGCTCATTAAACTGTTTAAACATCCACATTTTAAAAAAAAAAGTAATCTTTGCAAAGAAACTAGTGGGGCTTATTAAACTGTTTAAACATTTTCGTACCGGACCACTTTGTTCTATTTACTGCTTTTAGGCTCAACACCTTGAGATAGAAGCAATTAAAGCAGTAACTGCCTGACGCAATTACCTTTCATTCAAAACAAAGAATTTGAATTATTCCTTATAAAAACATTTTTTAAATGCAAATATTTTTTTTAACTGTAAAACACATATTTTTTTTTCAAACCAAGTAAGTTTTTTAAAATAAATACAAAAGTACAAATCAGTAGTTACAGTAGCTCATTAAAATCTTAAATTGCTGAAAAGCAATAAACTGACTACTGGTCTAACAGTCAACCTCACAGCAAACAAGTGTTGTCGATGCTCTGTATCAATGCGTAGAAGCTAACTGTTCCTGTAGCACACTGATTATTCACATATCGTTCTTTTCCTCTCGCACATCACTCCTTTCCAGATACACTTCTAATTTCAAGTTCACACATTCTCACGTATGTTATTTCTTCTGACCTCATGTCTTCTTTCAGAATATCTCCTTTGTCATGTATATGAGTGTTCCTGTAGCTTTTGTAGCCAGAAAATCTGCTCTTTCATTTCCTTGGCCTCCTGCAGTGCCTGGACATCCATATTGATTCCCTGTAATGTTGAAGCGCTGATGCTCACACCACATTTTTTTAATTCTGAACCTTCCTCAGTGAATACCTCCACCCCCATGCTTTAAAAAAAAAAGCATTTTGTCCTGCCACAATCTTTCCCTCCATTGTAGCCCAGCAGTTTCATCTATCCATGTATCTTGCCTGGCATGCTAGCTAAGTTGATTAAACTAGTTGCGCGGCGACCGGGTGACAAACCCCTTGTGATCCGAGTTCAAGCTTGGAGCTAGGCAGAAAAACCACATATTTCCTAGATTTACGATATCTGTCATGAAATCAAGCCCTGAAGGGTAGCGATATCCATAGCACCAAGCAATGGTTTCTGAATTTTAAAAAAAATTCCATGTACCTTCTAGTAACAAGAAGCATCAAGCAAAATACCCAAGCTGATTATCTACTTCAGAATCATTTGCTTGAATCATTCAGTATTTTCTCTTTATTTTTTTTTTTTTTAAGCTCACATCCATAAATTTCACAACTGGCAGGAAAAGCACAAACCATGTTTAGTCATTCACAACCACTCTGTAAACCCGACTGTAGACTGATATGTAGAGACTCAAGCAATGAACGGTGCTGCTATGGCTATGGAGGTTGATTTTGGAATAGCCCTCAAATAAGCCAGTAAATATATACCCAGAATGGCCAAGAAATGCATGATAAGTTGTTTAGTATTTAAAGAGTCAAGGCCAACAGGCAGGCATCTAATTCCCTGTAAAGGCAAAAATGAAATGAAACAGCTCTCCTTTACAACACTATATATACATAACTAAACTTAGTAAGGCAAGGGACTGGCAACCACAAAATATTTAACACAGAAGAAAACTAATTAATTCTTACGAAACAGTGCAGGTTTAATGCGGGATTTTTGTCTGTGTTTTCATTTACTGTTAAAGATTAAGCATGAATTATTCTCATGTATTTTCAAACCAACTGGATGTTACAAGCGGTAATAAATATGATATTCAAAACCAACCAGGTGACCACAAAACAAACAGTTCACCAGAAGTTTTCCTATTATTATGTGCATCGCCGGGTTGCTTGTCATACATGACAAGGCAGATGTGGTCAAGGCCCTTTGGGAACAAGCAACAGAATCAGTAGAGAAAGAAGATTATTACAGCATGGAGAGAATGAGGCACCTGGGTGTAACCAGAAGGTCTGATCGGCTGACTACACTCAGAGGAAAGGCAAGACAGACATATAACCAGATTGTGACCGGTACCAGCAGTATTGGAACTCTGCGCTGGCTGCTGAAGATGAGGATGGAGCATGCATGGGAATGCCCTGAGTGCTGTGATGTCAATTCTTAACTTAACTCATGTGCCCTGCAGATAAGCAGATGTGTACCATCTTACTCGTACACTGCTCATCCTACATAAGCCTTCCAGGTATTCATCTCTTTGCCTCTTCCCAATCAAATTTCTCAAGTCTATTTCTTCTCATATCCTCCTTATTTATTTTACCTCCTTCAGACTCAAAATTTTCATCATAATTCTCAAGCACCCGGTTCAATTCCAGTTTTGAGTGATTTGGCAGCAGACTGCCTTCCATTGATTTCGACCATTAAAAAAGCGATGGCAAACTACTGAGTGTAAAACTGCCTTGAAAAACCAAAACAGACAATGCTGGGGTTGGTTCTACAACATTCTGTAAAAGATATGCAACTAACTTTATGATGATTTACAGTAACAACTACTAGGACTGAAAAATAGTCACATTTGTCATTTACCGCGCTTTCTTCTTGCTCAATATTTTTATTAAATTAATAATTCGATAAACAACAACCATTTAGATGTCTATGAATCTGCTGCACACTGCTTGAACTCTTCTCCCTTTTCTTCATTAATTCTTTCTCCACTTACTCTTTCGAAGGCACTTAACAGATCATTATGGTCTGGAGTAATCAGGGAGATCTTGATACTCTAAACTCAATGGAAATGCAAAATGGACAGTATAATCGCACTGCTACTGGTATCCTCGGAATTGGAATTCTTCACTGGCTGCTGAAGATGAGGATGAAGCGGAGCACTTATGGGGATGTCTCTATTAGTTCAACACCCAGAACAACAACTGAATCGAAAAGTAGTCTTGTATGCTCATTATTTTGCCTTTTCCAGATTGCTTTGGGTTTAGAACCGACATCAGAGAGCACTCGGGTAAATTTCCATAAACATGCAGTCCCTATCTTCAGCAGCCAGTTCCAATTATGATGGTAGCAGTAGCAGTTTAATTACATCATGGCTTTAACCTGAGTATTGACAGACGGCCACTCACCGCTGCACCATTTTCTACCTTTAGATTCAAAACATTTGTTAAAAGTATCAACTCTTTATAAGACAGATCAACTGATAGTTAACACAATACTGACAACAGTCATCATCATCAAGTGCCTTGCCAGCTGGCGTAGGCGATCATGCATTTCTACAGATCTCGGTCTTTAATGTTCTGGATCAATTCCACTGATGATATTCCTCCATGCCACTCTTAAGCCATCCACCATAATTTCTCTTGGTCTGCCTCTTCTACCAGTGATCTTTCCAGTTGTCACGATACTGGCAGTGAAAGAGTCAGTTAGCCTAGGTGACCTGCTAGGAACACATCAGTTAACCTAGGTGATCTGCTGGGAACACATTAATTAGCTCAGGTGACCTGCTAGGAACACATCAGTTAACCAAGGTGACCTGCTAGGAACACATCAGTTAACCTAGGTGATCCGCTGGGAACACATCAATTAGCTCAGGTGACTTGCTGGGAACACATCAGTTAACCTAGGTGATCTGCTGGGAACACATCAATTAGCTCAGGTGACCTGCTAGGAACACATCAGTTAACCTAGGTGACCTGCTAGGAACACATCAGTTAACCTAGGTGATCCGCTGGGAACACATCAATTAGCTCAGGTGACCTGCTAGGAACACATCAGTTAACCTAGGTGACCTGCTGGGAACACATTAATTAGCTCATGTGATCTGACGAGAACACATCACTTAGCCTAGGTGATCTGCTGGGAACACATAAGTTAGCCTAGGTGATCTGCTAGGAACACATCAGTTAGCGGAAGCATCATGTCACTGACAACAGCATCAAAACTCAACATCATCAAACATTCCTTCTTCCTGCTCTAGTTCATTTACTTCAGCAACATGTGGGAAAAGAACAGCCAGATCTTCTCCCTCAAAAAGACGTCCATTGCAAAGAATGCCTTCCACTTTGAAATGACTGTATGGGTCTCTTCTGGATATAGGGTCACCGCATAAATAGCAAAATTTCTGGCCACAGATATAACAGTACATTGCATTACATCCTTGTATTTTCTGGGAAGGACAAAAAAAGAAAATACCAGTTGTTACAAATGTTTATTTCAAATACAAGTTTAATTACAGTGAAAAAGGACAAGCGTGTGACCCTATATTTCGTTACGTCCTGCCTCTTGTATTTTCACGCTTTGTGATAGGTAATATATGCTTTTCTTCAAAGAAACCATGGCTCCTCCCCCCACCCCCCAAGAACCATGTATGTTTTTTCCCCCCAAAACTGCCTTTTTTCCCAAAGAACAATGCTCCATTTTCCAAGAACCTTGCCTGTTCTTCTAAGAACACTACCCCCCCCCCCCCCCCTTTCCACAAAACCATACCCCTCCCCCCAACACTATGCCTTTTCACTCCTAGGAACAATGCCCCCCTTTTTTTCCAAGAACCTTGCCTCTTTTTCCAAAAACTATGCACCCCCCTCCCCCCAAGAACCATGCCTCCCTCCCCCCAAGAACCATGCCTCCCTCCCCCCAAGAACCATTCCTTTTCCCCCAAGAGCCAAGCCTCTTATTTCAGGGACCATGACTGTTTTAAACTGGGCTGTCTAAACCGCTACAGTAGGTTTAAAGCATTATAAAACAATTAAAACGATAGTAATGTCTCTCAAGTTCT
Source organism: Candidula unifasciata (assembly GCA_905116865.2). Classification (NCBI taxonomy): domain Eukaryota; kingdom Metazoa; phylum Mollusca; class Gastropoda; order Stylommatophora; family Geomitridae; genus Candidula; species Candidula unifasciata. The sequence continues at coordinate 137,782 of CAJHNH020001483.1, read as the reverse complement.
CCTTACTTTAAAAAAAAACTACAAAATTAGGTAACGACAGATGATGATGATGATGATCATTTTTGTAATCCATGCCGTGAAACATCTTTAGCGACAGGCTTTTTTTAAAATTATGTACTGTAAATTCAATTCTGCTTCTTTTTCTTCCATTCGCTTTAAATAGATTATCTACATCTACAATTTTGTCTCTAGTATGAACTTAACTGTCTTTTGTAATTCCCCAGAGAACCGGTAAAGTTTGACTTGCACCGGTGTTTCTCTTGGCCAAAATTTTTGCTTTGATATGTTGTATTTAGGACAGTCTTGAAGATGTGATCTGTTGTCTCAGGTGCCAAAAGTTTTGCTTTGATATGTTGTATTTGGGAGTCTTGGAGATGTGATCTGTTGTCTCAGGTGCCAATCCACGTATGCACATGGCTGATTTGCCGATTCTAAATTTTGTGTACTTGTGGCTGCACAGTTGATTGTGTCCTGTTCAAAGTTGTAGAATAATAACTTGCTCTGGTTTGTCCATAATATGGTAATTGTCGTATACCGGTTTTGGTATCTTTCTGACTGATATGATTATTCTCTTCTTCTGTTGATAAGAGATTATGTCAAGTTGTTCTTCATTTGCACCTTCCTTATCTAGTTCATCAGTTCTTTTATTTCCAGGAACTCCACAGTGGGATAGTATCCACTGCATAGTTTACCTTACACTGATTGCCTAGTTTGGAGAGAAATGTTATATACCAGGTAATTTTCCAGAGTGGAGTGCCGGAAGTGCCGCTCTTGCATCTGTTAGGAATAATTCAGTTTTGATACAGAAACATTTCTTCCATGCCAAGCTGTCTATTATCTTCTCTCTTAGTCTCCCTCGATATGTCTTCCATTACAACTTTGCCATTATCACGGTGGAATCAAGTCCTATTTTCAAGCTGTGCCCAAAAGATGTAGACTGTCTTCAGTTCTCTTCATGAGTTTCTTACAAAGAATCTTCCCTATACTTTAAACTCTATGTCCTAACCAGCGTGCCTAAAGAATATAGACTGTCCAGTTCTCTTTGTGTTTCTTACAAATAATCTTTATTACAGTCCCAACCAAATGAATCATGTGCGATCAGCTACTGCACATGTGTCTCAAACAACGCATAGTGTGATCTGATTTGTATTTGATAAACATTTGACCAAAAATTGTTTGTTCTAAGTTATATGCTGCCCTGGTTAAAGTAATGCATGTAGGCTTTATTCCTTGTGGCTAAGTACTTGTTAGGTATCTGTAATGAGATCTTATGGGACTAAAAGAGTTAATCTGTCCATGGTTTTTCTAACATTCTTCTACAAAACCATGTCTCTGCAGCTTCCACATAATTCTCTGCTAACCGGCAAACTATCCATGATTCATTCCCATATCTCAAGATTTCTTTTTTACAGCTTTCTTAAATGAAAGCCAGTTACATAAATATGAATTTAAAAAAAAAAAGAATACTGCATTATGAAGAAATGTATGTAGAAGGTTACAATGCCTGAAAATGGTTCACATTTTTAAATGCCTGAAAATGAGCCTAATTTTTACCCCCCCCCCCCCCTTTTTTTTTTCTTTTCAGGATTGCGGTCTGTAGGATTAACCCCTCAAGAATGAGAATCAAACAGGCAGAAATCCCAGAAACCCTGTTAGAACAGTTATAATGGGGCACCTGCAATCCAGAGTGGGTGGGTAAATGAGTCAAATGTTCACACAGAATAAATGTAGTACACGGATGACTGGTGATGAAAACGCAGACCCACCTCTGGATGTATATCTAGTCTATTAAAGGCTACAAGTGATCAACATCAACATCATCATCACTCTCGCTGTCAAACTCGTCGTCGAGGAGTTCAAACAGGTCATCATCATCTTCCACCAGTTGCACACCCTCAAAGAGGCGATTGGCACAGAACGATGTTGGATGTTGGTAGTGAGCATATGGATTAGATTTAGACAACTCCTGCTGACACAGCCAGCAGAAGAAGGTTCGGCAGTTGGTACAAGTCATCTTGTTGCAGCCATCGTTTTTCTGCAGTGCATTTATAAACGGTTTCATGTAGTCCAAATGACAGAAAACATCAAGAGATAAAGAAAAGTACAGTGGAGAAGCGAAGAAATACAAGAAAATACAGAAAAGATAGCAACAGACATTGTTGCATTATTGAAAGAAACACAGTGTAAACGCTGCATATTAATATGTGTCTAGTGCCATCTTCCTGTGCTCCTTTTTCTTTTTCTTCGTGGGGTCCACCGGGAACCAACTCTGGCAGAAAGTGCTGGTCGTTCAGTTGTTCGTACACTTCAGGACTTATCTTGTTCCAGAAATTGAGTTTTGTGTACAGCTCTGGCTTATTTGTGTGCAGACTGTTGGTTCTTTGCCTCACAGAAAGATGCAGACTGACTCTGAAGAAAACAACCCTAATTGGTCTACTTTTATGACATGCCCATTAGGGAGGCAATGGGTCTAGCCCCCCCCCCCCCCCCCCCCCCCCCCCCCCCCCCCCCCCCCCCCCCCCCCAATGTCCCTGAAACCGAGGATTCCTGTGGTCCTGATATCAAATCCCATTTACAGATGTTTGAGATTTTCAAGCCCATAATCCTCCACATCTACAAGGGTTCTGCTCCCGTGGTGTATGGCTTAAAAGAAGACATTAGTTGGTACATAAGTGCATTGGCTCATTGACATCTTGTTTCTAATTCCTGATCTATCCTTCCATCCTCCGTGAATTATATTGCTAAGATATTAACCATTTTTTTTTACTTGCATCAGACAAGCATAAAAAATATCGCGCTAGCAACATCTATCGTGCTGTGGTGGTTCAGACATAAGATAATCTCTTCATTAGTGCAGTTCTGCGCTCTGAGGTTCGTTAATGTATTTAATGTCATTATCCTCAAGTACTGGGGTCTCTTCTTCTTCGCTGTCACCTGCTGTGAACTCCGGCGGAAAGCTCTGAGTGTTCTGGACATTGGGCTTGTTCCAGAACCTGAGTGTTACATGCACATCCATTTTGCAGACTTATTTGTAGGCAGACTGTTAGTTCTTTGCGTCTCAAGCAACTTTGAAGGAAGCCCCCCCACCCCCAATCAGTCGACTTTTATGACATGCTTGTTTCGAAGGCAGTGGGTCAACTCTTGTTTTCCCCCACAATAGGGTTATACACAGCCAGCTCCAGATAAGGCTGTACAGCTCAACGTAAATTCCAGTTTTGGGGAGGCTGACCGATGCTCACTGATATTACAGAGTAGATTTATAAATAAATTAAACAATAGTTTAATTATTTTGCAATTAAGTGGGCTATTATTTTTATTATTATTATTATTTTCTAATAACCCACTGATTTATCTTTAAAATGATAATTCATTCAATAGCACATGTTGCAAATTAAGTAAGCTTTAGTCTAATTTATGTATAAATCTACTAGGTAACAATGATGAGCACTGGCAGGCCTCCCAAAAACGGGAATTCCCATTGAGCTGTACGGCCTTATCTGGAGCTGGCTGTGGGTCGTACCACGGTTTGATTTACTCAATGTTAATAAAATAGAGGTGACTGCAGTCAAGCTAATACCACAAGATTAATCAAAGGAACTGTGACTGAAAAGCTTCTCCATTCCATTAAGCTTTTCAGTCAGTTCCCTTTTGGTTTACTCAGTATGGTTTTTTTTAACTGTTCTTATGGGTTTTTTTTTTTTTTTTTTTTGCTTTGAACAAAAAAATCTAACGTGTAAGCATCTGGGAGTATCACCCTTTAATATCCTCCACCCAACTGCTGTTAGTTCACTCTGATGTCAAACTTCACTGTGGGCAACACATAGGTTTGTTCAATATTAATGTGATTTTGTGAATACAGTGTTGTATTCTGTCACCAAAGTTCTGTTACTTTGTTGTACTGTTGGATAATAAAAGTATCCTGTTAGAAGGGCTGAAAGGTCACAAGTGGATAAATGATAGCATGCAACTTCTTGGCAACAGTAACATGAAAAATTCTGGTAACACAATTGTCAAACTTAATTTTTTAAACGCAAAACAAACTGCCAAGAAAGGAAACAAGGTGTGGATAAAACTATTGCAATTGAACACTTACCTGTATAAATGTACTGCAATTCGGACACTGTTTACTGTTCGTTTCCAGCCATTTACTGGATTTGGTTTCATCCAAGGCTCTCTGGATAACTTGTTTTCCGTATCTCATTTCTAGTTCCAACCTTCGAGTGGCATTACCTGACTCGTACTCCTCACACAACTTCCCAAGCATTTCTGAAAACATAAAACAGCTTTTCATATAATTTTATCCATATGTTCAATTCAGTGTAATGCAATAACAACAAAAGACTTTGATACCATTGGACTGCTGGCCAAAAAGTGCAACTCTGTCATCTGTGCTGAAATAGATCCAGTGCAACCGCTGACCTTTTTTTTTTTTTAAAGTATGATCGAAGAACCCATCAAAGATGCAAACAGCGGTGAATGGAAAGTGAGAAGCAACAACGAAATTCAAAATCTGCTTAAATCACCACTGATCACTGGCCCCATGAGAGCTAATAGACTGAAATGGTTGGGGCATATTGAAAGAATGTCAGATGACAGAGAAGTTAAAAACTGTATACACCAGGGAAATGAATGGTCGTAGACCACGAGGGAGACCAAGAAGACGATGGAGAGATAATATTCAGACAGAACTGCAAACACTTGGTGTTACCAACTGGAAAGAGAAGGCCAATCAGAGAGATGAACCTCAAGGGCTCGGAATGCTGAAAAAGAAGAAGATGACCGAAGAGTAAAATACTTTTATTTATTATTATTTAAAACATTAATACACATTCTCTGGTGATGGTTGTGCACCTATCTGTTTGAATCTATTGCATTACCAGTAAGTATTGTATCACCAGGGACATGTATTGTATTACCAGAGACAAGTATTGTATTACCAGAGACAAGTATTGTATTACCAGGGATAAGTATTATATTACCAGGGATAAGTCTTGTATTACCAGGGATAAGTCTTTCCCTTCTTGAGGGAATAAAATGGGAAAGTAGAGATAATGCTAATCAGGCAATCAACATGTCCTTTACAGAACCTCGCTCTCTTGACTGCATGCCTGAAAATCTCTCTTTCTCTAGCTGATTCTCCAACACTGTGTGCTTTTACAGCCAATGCATCTTCAATGTCCTACATCCATCTTCACAGAGGTCGGCCTCGTACTCGTTGTTGGACCTTCATTGTTTCTTACTCTTTTTTTCCATCAAGAGGATTCAATTATTAAACCACTTTGTTTTTATTTTTATGTTTTTACAGTAAAGTTTTTTTTTTTTTTTTTATATAAATACTTTGGCTGGAACTTTCACTTTTTGTAAGCTTCTAGTAGCTTTAATTTTAAATTATTATTTTTTTCCTTACTACTCTAGTGACCCCAAAGAGAAAAATTTTAAAGAGTTCAAATGTTAGCTGCATATCCTTTACAGGACATTAGAGAAAGCACCAACTCCGGCATTTTCTGGCCGTTGTAGTTTCTCTAGGCAAACTTACATTCAGTAGTGTGCAGAGTTCACATGATGAAACAGCACAATCACATCACTCACCAGACTTGAGCTTGCACGGTGAGTGACCATGGTATGTATTCTGACATCTCCCACAGAATGCATGATGACACTGTTGGCATAACCCCAGATTATCCTCTAGGACTACAGGAAATCCACAAAATGACCGGGGACAGTTCATGACATCAGGCATGACATCAAAAGCAGTCTTCAAGAGAAGGCTGTCATATCTTTCATAAAGTTCTTTGGAAACAACACTTGCAATCTAGAATTCATATACAAAAACAAAACAAAAAGTCAGTTGCACATCCCTTATAGCAGTGGTTCTCAACCTTCCTAATGTTGCGACCCCATAATTCAGTTTCTCGTGTTGTGGTGACCCCCCAATTATAAATTATTTGTGTTCCTATTTCAGAACTTGTGTTTTCCTATGGTCTCAGGCGACCCCTGTGAAAGGGTTGTTCGACCCTGAAAAGGGTCGCGACCAACAGGTTGAGACCAGTTGCTTAATAGGATGTTGCAGAACCAAGTCCAGTATATTTTGGCTGCTTATGATTTACTCAGCAATTTTACATTGAGTATTTATATTCAAAATGGATTGTACAAGTTTAAAGCAAAAATTGTGTATGGTCTGAAGATATAACAATTAAAAAGTTAACTAGCTGCACAATAGCAAAAGACAAAAAACTTCTAGTTTCTTTTTCTTTACATCCACTGAAAGTCATGGTTGTTCACCCTCTTCAGGACCTTGGTCTTGTTCCAGGACCTGTGTTGTGTGCATATCTGTTTTACATATCTGATTTATTTGTGTGCAGAATGTTCATCCCTTGCCTCTAAGGCAGATGCACTTTGACGAAAAACTAGCAAATATATGCATCTTCATATCCCCTACCTTTACAAACATAAAATGTCACTCAAACACTCCTATTACAAGACATGATTAAATGACACCTAACTTAATGGCCTAATTATAAACATATATGCCACATATTAATTCTGTGGCAGAATTGAACCAAGCAACAATAACAAAGCAACCATTGTAGGGGATTAAATCTAACTGACTCCAAAAAAGCTCGCAACAGAACTTTCTGGGAGAAAGTTTCACGTGAAAATTCATATTACAAGATATGATCATATGAAACCTTGGCAGAAAATTTCACTCAAACACTCCTATTACAAGACATGATCATATGAAACCTTGGCAGAAAATTTCACTCAAACACTCCTATTACAAGACATGATCATATGAAACCTTGGCAGAAAATTTCAATCAAACACTCCTATTACAAGACATGATCATATGAAACCTTGGCAGAAAATTTCACTCAAACACTCCTATTACAAGACATGATCATATGAAACCTTGGCAGAAAATTTCACTCAAACACTCCTATTACAAGACATGATCATATGAAACCTTGGCAGAAAATTTCACTCAAACACTCCTATTACAAGACATGATCATATGAAACCTTGGCAGAAAATTTCACTCAAACACTCCTTTTACAAGACATGATCATATGAAACCTTGGCAGAAAACTTCACTCAAACACTCCTATTACAAGACATGATCATATGAAACCTTGGCAGAAAACTTCACTCAAACACTCCTATTACAAGACATGATCATATGAAACCTTGGCAGAAAACTTCACTCAAACACTCCTATTACAAGACATGATCATATGAAACCTTGGCAGAAAACTTTACTCAAACACTCCTATTACAAGACATGATCATATGAAACCTTGGCAGAAAATGTCACTCAAACACTCCTATTACAAGACATGATTAAATGACACCTAACTTAATGGCCTAATTATAAACATATATGCCACATATTAATTCTGTGGCAGAATTGAACCAAGCAACAATAACAAAGCAACCATGCACATGAGGTAATAAAAAGCCACAAGCATTATAACTCGCCGCCTGTGTGTCACCACGGGCCTCACAGGAAGCAAAGAATAGTAAAACTGCACCCTACCAGGCATGTTGTAAGACTCGACTAAGGGTAGGGTTGGGCTTGGGGTTAGCTACCTCATCCTGTAAAAAACAATGCCACAAAAACCAACCAACCATGGAAAAGTCAAAAAGAGAAAGAAGAAAAACCAAGCCAACCAAGATAAAGGGAGGCTTTTCGAGTAGAAGACGTATGACATGGTGTGGAGAAAGCCGACGATAGTGCGGATCGTTGATGTACCTCCTTTTACTTAGGGCATCGGAACCCACAAAGGCATAGGAATAAAGGCAGACCAAAAAACACATGGAGAAGGGAGCTAGATAGTGAAGTTAAAAAGATGGGGAGAGCTGCATGCGATAACATGGCATGAGTTGGTTGAGGGCCTATGCTCCGTTGGGCGTTAGAAAGGCAGAAGAAGTAGAAGATTAAAACTTGTACCCCACCGTATGGGAAAATGACAGATTAAGTCTTGTGAAGAGATATTCAGGTTGCTCGCTCAACCATTTTTCATAATTTTGTAGACCAATCGGCTCTGGTAGAGTTATATGGTCAAAAACACACTGGCGACTTTTACTTCCCATAGCTTTACCTGTTACCCATTCAAGGCTGGGTCGACTACGGAGCCAAGATAATATCAGAAAAAATCCTGCTCCATGCAAATCGGAACCCTTGACCTTCCAATCCCCAGGTTAGCATCTAGGCACTACACCATTGCAACTTACTAAAACAGTTGAAGTATTTTGGCCACATCAAATATGGTGGCCTGGAAAAGACGGTGCAGTTTGTGGAAAACAAAGACGGATACAGGACATTGAAGACGCACTGCCACTGAAAGCTCATGGGACTGGGGAGCTGGCTATGAAAAGAGACACTTTCAGGCGTGCCGTGAAGAGAGCAACATTCTGCAAAGGACTTGCTGATTAATGATGAAACAGTTGGTGCATACCACATTCTGTCTTACAGACCGGCAACAGAAGATGACTTTCCAAAAACAATACAACTCATTCATTATTCAAAGCAATGTTTCTCTGTTGTCAATCTGAACAAAGAAAACAAAAACACATCAGCTAATGTCAGATCGCTAAGATTTCTTGAAGCCACCGCAATTTGTTACCTCTATCCTGAACTTTGTAAACAAAAAGAAATGATTGTGACACTGCAACTGCCCTGGTAAAACAGGCAGTTGCGTTTGCTTGTTGAATTTGCACTTTGGTTTTAAAGGATTCACTTTCTTGCTTTAATTGTTTAACTGTTACTGTATTATGCATCAGAAATACAGCAAAATATGCCAGGCAATAAATTGTGCAATCTAGTGTTTGTGTCTTCTTTGTTCATTCATTAATGCCACAACAGTGCTAAATCGACTCCAAGATCTTACCTCGGTAGGCAACAGGTCCTTATCACATTTGTACCCAGGGCACTTCATTTCATTGACTGCACCTTCTTTGATCTGGGATTCCACCCAGCCCTTCATGCATGACTTGCACTGCTGGTGGATATCACAGCTGATAAGTCTCAGAAACTGATCGCCTGGCTTCTCTTCGAAGCAGATGTCACAGGTGACAATGTTAAAGTCAAGCACCTGCACAGAAATTCAGCCAATCAGGACAACAACGTATGTGCACAGAGTTTGTAAATAAAATTTTTAAAATGGAGTGAAGACTCACTGCTGTTTATAACGAAATTGTTCACTATTAATAGGCTATGCAATATACATAATCAACATATAAAACTCCCAAAAGATCAAAAGTTGGGCCACACATAAAAAACCAGAAGAAAATGGAGTATCCGGCAATCCGAGTGCACATTTATATGTTTCTTCATCATGCATTAAGGGAGTCGCTGTGACGTTGGTGGCTAGATGTCGGCCTGCGGATCAGATGATCATGGGTTTGCGCCCTGACAGAGCCTAACTTTTTTTCAAAAATGTCCTTGACTCTTAGGTCAACTCAGCCTTGAGTGGGTACCAGATGCAGTCCTGGGAAGTAAAGGTAGCCAGCGTGATGCTGACCCCATCACCCACAAAGTGCCGACTGGTCTATAAAAAATTTAGGTCTAGCTCTATATTCTCAATACGCCTGAGAGGGTGGAAAAGGATCCTTTACTTTTCATCCATCAATCTTATATATAATGCCATCAAACTTATATATAATGCCATCAAACTTATATATAATGCCATCAAACTTATATATAATGCCATCAAACTTATATATAATGCCATCAAACTTATATATAATGCCATCAAACTTATATATAATGCCATCAAACTTATATATAATGCCATCAAACATGGATCAAAAGGATAGAAATGATCAACAAAGTTTTCAGCAAGATAACTGGACAAACCAGTTAGGCGCTCTTGCTTTTTGTTGGTACAGACTTTCCAATGTGTGTTCATTTCGATAATAAGTGTAAGGAGGGGAAGGAAGAGAGAAAAGAGATGTGTGTGTGTATGTGTGGAGGGGGGATATGCAGAACTAAGGCTGTACATGAAACGTCAGCTGGCACTTTGATAATTTAAAAAATTCAGTGCCACATGATCCTGAGAGTTGTCTCATAGCTGGCTACATACAGCCCCAGCCATGTCGTCGACACTAGGCCAAGGTCAATTAAGTGTAACTGTGGCTATTTCAAGTGATTTCAGGGTTGCTTTTTGTCACTTTAGAATATTCTAGTCATGCATGCGAATTCCTCCTCCAAATAAATCAAAATAAGTATTCATTTAAATGCAATTCAATGTTCAAACGTGATTTCCTCAAAATAAAGATCTAGTATTTAAGTGACTCTGGTATAGTGCCAAAGATATGACAGCCAAAATTAAATTGCCTCTAAACTGTATGTATCTTTTTTTTCTTCAGGATCACTGGCTGTAAACTCTGGCCTAAATGTTTTTTCATCCACTTCTGGACTTTGGACTTGTTTCAGAACCAGAGTTTTACATGCATTTCCGTTTCACAAATCTGGCTTGTCTGCTTGGTTCTCATCTCTCCGACTTTGAAGGAGAAACACCAATTAGTCACTTTTTAATGACATGCTTGTTAGGTGGGGCAGTTGGTGTATTCTTTTTTTTCCCCCGAAACAATGGGACCCCAGAGTCCATATGTAAGTAAAATTGTAAGCATAAGAAACAGGACAGCTCGAATAATCTAATGGAATAAAAATAAGAAGCATAAATATTCACAACTAATTAAGCTATCTGTACTCACCTTTGCAAGTACTTCATCAAGGTTTGCAAAATTCTGTATCCCTCGCTCGTCAAATGGCCGTGGTTTCAGTAACATTTTGTTCTGGCGATGTGGTGGATGAGTAAATATGTGAACATAGACTCTGCCCAAATCATATGGGGACTTAATTCCTGCCAGAAAAAATTGATGTAAACACTTAATTTATTTTTTCACTTGGCATGCATACATTCAGATTATAAATTCAAAGCAATATTTCTGCATTGTATATTTCTTCTTCTTGTTCACTGGTTGTAAACTGTGGTGGAAAGTTCTGGTTGTTCGCCTAACTCTGGACTGTAGTCTTATTCCAGAACTTGAGTTTTGTATGCACAGATCTGGCTTACTTGTTTGCATGACTGCTGGTTCCTTGCCTCTTATATAAGTCGTCCCCGTGTAGGATGCAATTTTGTGTTTGAAGCCCCACCCTGGCTTTTGCCGGGGTGCCCTGAAAAAAGCCGGGGCATAGATATGGCCTAACGGCTGAAAAGGGTTTCTGGGACCTCTCTGCGGGTGATCCTCATCTGCATGGTGGCGTTGTGTCACTTGGTGTTTATCGCTTGAGTGATGTCCTGGTGGGGAACAACTACCAACCTACCTCCTTGTCTCTTAGGCAGATGCATTCCAACTGTAAAGGAATCCCTCAATTAGTAGTAGAATTACATCTGCAAATAATGGAAGCCATGTTTTTGTTTTTTCACTCTACAATGGGAGGTTCTAAATGTAAAGACAAAATACACAAACAGTAGATTGTGCAATCTACTGCCCGGCATATTTTGCTGCATAACTTTAATGTTTCCCTACCAGAAATTTAGAAATTGTGTGAAGTTCTTTTACTAGACAACCTGTCGCATTCATGCTTTTGCCCCTAAAGGGCTAAAAATCTGGCCACAGTTACTTCATGGCTGTACTGTTGTGGGAAAGTCCCTGGCCATATTTCTTTTTCCAGATGTATGATAGACTTGGTCTATGGCAACAGCTTTTTAGGAGTGAGGAGTTGGTCATTAGTCAAAATACTCTTAGCACCATCATCATTTAGAGGTAACAGGTTCGAGTACTGGTATGGGCTCAATTTTTTCCATTTTTATTTCTTCTTGTACACCCTCTTGCCTCTACTTCTAGCTATAAGTGCCAGTCAAAACATTAATTTGTTTATCAAACTGTAGATAAATTATTTGTTTTACTCCGCCTTAGAACTGAGCCTCGACCACTAATTCCACCTGAAACTGCAGAAACTACTTACCTAAAAAACTGACAACACTGTTGTAAATGAAATCATGCCAGACTGATATCACAGGTGTTCCTGCATGCTGGGACCACAGCTCATCCAGTTTTTCACACAACCGACTCAACTGAAATAAAAATAGGTGCTCATTTAAACTACACATTTCACTGGCGAAATCATTTGTGTTTTTCAGCATCTTCTTCTTCTGCGCTCACCTTCGAAGAGGTGGTTGGCATATTGTGCTGTGGTTTACAGCTAGGCTGTGTTTGTTGTTAGTGTTCCCTGGCTGTCAATGCCTGTGGAAAGACCTGGTGGTTTATCCATTTCTGGACTTCTGATTTGTTCCAGGACCTGAGTTTTGTGTGTGCATCCGTTTTACATATCTTGCTTATTTGTATGCTGGTTAGGGAGGCAGTGGGTCCATTTTTGTTTTCTCAACAATAGAGCCCTAGAACCCACAGGTGGATGTGGGGAGATAATATACTGGCAGACCTAAAAATTGTTGGAGTCACCAAAGGCTCTGAATGCTGAAAATAAAAACAGAATTCAACGTCTGGATACAATGGCTAATGTATACTTGAAAATATTTTAGGTTCTATTTATGTTTTCCGCCCCAGAAAGAGAGGACCTCCCTTGCCATTCATAAATCGCTGTGTCGCATGGCTTTTCCTTTGTTGCGGGGGTGCCACACTTTGCCACCAGTCAGCGAAATACATCCCTAATGTCCCACGACTGCACGCAGCCTATAATATACACTGCATACAGTCGTGGGACACAAGCTGCACTCTTGTAGGACGTAGGGTGTGTAGGGTTAGGGCCAGTTCTTCATGTTTTGGAACCCTTTCGCTGGCCAGTGGCAAAGCGCGACACCACTGCAACAAAGGACAAGCCCTGCGACACAGAGAATCATGAATGGCAAGGGAAGTCATTCTCTTTCTGGGGCGGAAAACGTAAATAGGACCATATTTTATTTGATACCATAGCTCAGATAACTTGTACAATGTGGATAACTTTTATAAGAGAGTATAGGTCAGTGACAGTGCAGAGACAATATGCAGGTCGACCTTACAACTGAATGCTGAAGAAGAAGAATAGTTCAAAGTCTACATATAATTGGCTAATGTACCCTTGTAAATATTTTATGTGTTTCAACTTCTTCTTCTCTGCGTTCACCAGTTATTAACTCAGTGAAAAGTTCTAGGTGTTTGCCCACCTCCAGACTCTAGCCTTGTTTCAGAACGTAAGTTTTTACAGGCACATCCATTTCATACATCCAGATTATTTGTTAACAGACTTGCCTCTCAGGTGAATGTGCTCCAACTTGGAAGGATGCCCCAAATTAGTCGACTCCTATGACAGGTTTGTTGGAGAGGCAGGGGGATTATCTGATACAAAACTTCTAATAATATGTACAATGTGGATAAGTGAACTGCTTACATGTTTCTTCTCCAGCCAGCAACAAGACAAAGTAAACTCTGGTGGATTAGTTGATGGGTAATCATGAGGGTAGGCAAAGGTCAGAGTAATGGGAGGCAATCTCTTCACCAAAAACAACTTCTCTTGTGCCACTGCTGCTGCTGCTCCAGTCTGCTTCTTCGACTGTTTCTCTGCAACTTTCTGTAAGATTTTTTCACTTCTGCCTCTCCCAGTAACTGAAGCTGAAATATAAGGAATATGTCACGCAAATAATTCTTGTAACTGAACCATGCACAAATGCGGAACAGTTCAAGCATTTCACAGAATTACTGCAATCTACCTTGGCCAAGTGGGGTGGAAAAAAAAAGAGTTCTTAACAGCCATATAGAACCAATCCTGATGTACAGAAGCGAAGCACACAAAATGAAAAGGCTCTTCTTCTTCTCTAGTCCTGTATTGCCTTTCAGCGTCAGGTTTTGAAGAGATATCTGGTGAGATCCTTGGGATGTGCTACGTAGTATTTCGGGCCTAAGATATTCTCTCTCTCCGTCGTTTGTGTGGTCGACCTGTATTATGTCCAATTAATCAGAAAATAATCAGCAGAAATGAAACTTATGTGGCAGTTGCAGAGTTGTGGTTTTATAAACAAAATATGAGAACACCACGGCTACATACAAAGTGTAAAAAAGATGTCTTGAAAGATATTAACACAAGAAGAGACTTGATTATCCAGATCGGAAGGAAACAATCAAGATTCTTTGCTCACATCATGAGAAGAGGAAAATTGAACTATGTCATGATATGAGAAATGGAAAGTGGAAGGTGAAAAGAGACACTGCACAGTTTGGCATCAAGGCAATGGAGAAACATGTACATCAGACTGACATAAAAAATTAGACATAACAGAAGGCAGAGGATAGCCATGACTACAAATGCCACAATTAATTCAAACATCATTCGGTCCTGAAAGATATGGAATAAAGATGTTTAAAACAAACAATGCTCGTTTTAGTCTGCAGCAAGGTTGTGTAAACTATAGCCATGGCCAAAACTGGCCTGCTTAGCAACTGTTAACTAGTCCTCGAGGCTGGTGTAAATTTACTTCATAATCTAACTCTCGAGCCCACAAAATAGTAGCACACAAAAATCTACTCGTATTCAGAAAGCAATCACTGAAATATCAACATTTTAAAAATATGATAACCTAATCAATGATGACCAGAAACTGTTTTTGTTGGTCCTGGTACAACTTACCAAAGGCTAATTTCTTGATCTTCCAAAGGTCTTTTGTCAGTTTCACATAGAAGTTTTCAGGTGTAAAGATTGGGATGTTGAAAATGCCACCTGCACAAAACACATATACGTACACTTTTGGTTAGAATATCGAAACATACTTGTGTATGTAAAGAAAAATGAACATTTAATTAAGGGAAATGAAAACATACTTCAACTTCAAAGTTAAGACAATGGTTTATTTTTATTTTTTTTTATAAACCAAAAGATCTTTAAATGGTATTCAAAACATCCAGGTATCAACAAAATAACAATAAATCCCTGCAGTATCACAAAGAATAAGATTTTCAGTCGTTTCCTGTGAAACTTCTCATCCTTAGAATGGTGGTTGACACATTTGTGAGGAGATTTACAGCTAAGCTGCAATATCCGCCTTCTTGTCTGGCCCAACACATCCTATTTCAGGAAACCTCTACCTCCAGGTGCTTTCTAGTCAGATGGTTGGCCTCTGTGACTCAGGTGTTGCGAATGAGCTTCATAATGCCTGGCTGCTGGGTTCAATCCCAGCTGTGGACCATTTGTCTTATGTTGGTTTTGACAGTGGTACCAAGAGCTGACTGCTGAGAAAGTAATGACAAATATTGGATTTACAATTGCCTAGAAAAAAACCACAAAAGCCAAAAAATGCTGGGGTTGGTTCTGCAACGTCCTGTAAAGGATACACAACTAACTTTTTAACACAGTAAAATTGGCTTCTGGGAAGCCAGATTTTCTTTAGTACGCTCTAGCCAAATGTAGACATTAAGTGATGGAGAGACCCAATCATATATCATGCACTGCTTGAGACTGAAAGAGTTCATGCTTACCTGGCGTATGACCATGAGGATTGTCATGCTTGCAGATTTCAAGATCTTCATTTTCAAATATGGCCTGCAAGGCAAACAGTTCATTCTCCTGCTCTTCCCGATCTTCGCCTTCTGCAAGTTTACCTAGACAATTTATTGATGGAGATATGTATTAAATATTTCATCAAGGTATCCTCAAACAGGATGTCCTTTTCTTGGCATTCACTGGCTATAAAAAGCAAAAGTTCTGGTTTTTCATCCATTTCTGGACCTTTATCATTACCTGAGTTGTGCATGTACATCCGTTTTGCATATCTGGCTTAATTTTAAGCACACTGCTGGTTCCTTACTCTCAGCCAGATGCACTCCGATTCTGAAGGAAGCATCCATAATTAGTCAACTCTTATGCTGTAGGTCTATTATTTTTTTCCACAATGGAGCCCTGGACCCCACATGGGGATAAATAAGATGTGATATTTTTAGAATCAAGCAATCTATTTACCCAATATTCTGACAGCCACAACAGCAATGGCTTGCATATCTGCTAGCTCAGTAATCATAGATTTAAGTCTACATTTTCCCTGAGTGGATTCCTAGACCCCCATACTGGAGAACCCAATAATAGACTGACCACTTCCTCCCTAACAAGCAAGTCATAAGAGTTGACTAACTGGGGTCCTTTCTTCAAAGTCGGAGTGCCTGAGAGGCAAGGAACCAACAGAGTGCATATAAATAATTCAGATTTGTTAAATGGATGTGCACACAACACACGTTCTGAAACAAGCCTAGAACTTTCTTCTAGAGTTTACAGCCGGTGGACATGAAGAAGAAGCTCAATTATTAAACTGAACCGATCAACCCAAACTAAAAAAAGGATACCAGGAAATAATTTGGGAAGTAAATATGGCAGTGTGGTATAAACAACAGAAAAACTGAAATATTGGCATTTAAAAGTAAATATTCTACCAGTGAATGGGGCAAGCAAGTTGATATATTCAAGTACTTAGGTACCCTGATATCAGAAAGTGGAAAATGTATTAAAGAAGTTAAATGTAAAATGGTTCAAGCAAAGGCAGCATTTCAAAAATGAAGAATTTTCTATAATGCAACCTTTCTTTGTCAGAGGGGGTCAGAAGACTTCTTAAGAGCTGTATAAATTCAATCCTGGTACACCGAAGTAAATTATGGTCAGTTAGCAGATTAGCGAAACAATTGTGTGGAAGTGGCGAATGTGCGGTTTTACAGACAAATGATGAGAACACCATTGACAGGATTAAATCATTTATGAAGATGCCTTGAATAAAATTCACACACAAACTCACATCTGAAGAAGACATATCTACCTTCTTTGGTCACACCATGAGAAGGAGAAAACTGGCGTATATTATGACAGTTGAAGATCTGGAGGGGAAAAGAGGCAGAGGGAGACTGAAAGAGAAGAATGCTGAATAGTTTGACATCATTGCAAGGAAGGTGATCTGCGTCAGAGTTGACTGAAAGTACACGAGAGAGAAGGTTGTGGATAGACATGACTACCAATGCCACACAGCGTGAACAATAAGAAGAAAAAATTAGCCCCATCATTTAGGTAGTGCTGATTTGTCTATAAAAATGTGGGGCCAGAACCATATCCCTAAAATGCCTCAAAATGTGGAAACCATTCCTTCACTTTAAAGCACTTGCTGTTCTGATAAACACTCATTTGTCAAACAGTTCAAAAATTCTCATTCTTCCCTGACCATCACGACAGGGATGTTGAAAATGTGCCATTTATAAGGTGGTGACATGGTATCTGTACCACTGGTCTCATATATCCAACTTCAGAACAAAGCTATCTTTCACTAGGCTTGCCTCTTCTCTTCAATCATCATTCTTTATACCAGACTGCAGTTTTTTTTTCAGAATTACCATATGAGGATGTAGTAAGGTCAGCTCCAGTTTGCTGAAACAGTCATAAGCTCTTAAGCTGTGAGTTCCTGACTGCACTCCTTTCTAATGCTTCATTTTTGGGCCTTGATGCAGAGATGAACAGGTGTTCCATATACACATTAATTTTCAGCATTTTGGTCTGCTGTGATAAAATCTAACACCTAACAAGAGATATAAATGTTGCATGCAGCATGCTTGCAAGAAGAGAGTCAATACTGCCCATGAGATAAGAGTGATAAAATTATCAGTACCCACATACTGCACACCACTCCACATTGGTAGTGTTACTTATCAGCTCAGAACTGATTTCATAAGGGGTACCAAAATGAACAGCCCAATGTAAATGGATTACAAACAATAACATAAAAATAATCAAGACAAACTGTCTATCCCTCCTTACCTTGCACAATGTTTGTTCTTCTAGCCTCAGCCATATTCACCGCAGCCCAGTGTATTTACCGTTAAAACAATTATGGTCCTTCCATAAATTTAGTTCAAACACCAAGGGTTAAAATCTTCCAATGAAAGCAGCTGCGGAGGAAAAAACGCACAATTATAGTACAATATCTCTGATAAATCAATGTCTGATTTCCACAGCATGTGGTTTATTTTGTTAAAACCATTCTTAGCACACAATATTCCTAAAGACACTGTAGCCAACCTTCAATGTACAGACAGCACACGATTGTTTGTATAGTAGTACTTCTGTGTTCGCGGCGTCCGTGGCTAAGGCGTTGCGAGTCCGACTCGTAATCCAACGTACTGCGATCAAAACCCACTGCGGGCTGCGTGGATTTTTATCGTGGTATGGGACGTCGCAGGTCGACCCAGCCTCAAATGGGTACCAGGATGGGCTGTCCTGGGAAAGTAAAGACAGCCGGCGTAATGCTGACCACATTACCCACCGAGTGCTGATGGTCTGTAAAAATATGGGCGCTCTTCCCCTATGCCCGATACGCTTAAAGGCGTGAAAGGGATCTTTACTTTACTTTACTTACTTCTGTGTTCATCCAAAGATGTAAATGTGTTGTGCCCATTTACAACATGGCTGCGATATTTGCACTTTTCAGCCAATACATTCGACTTCTACAGACATTAGATGCCAGAGTGACAAAACAATCTATACAAACAATATCAGTGTTTGAGAATACAAGTTATGCAAAGATGTATGCAAAAAGGTTGGCATTCACAAATCTGGCCATCAATAATCTGGTTCCTTCAGATTTCTGTACAGCCCAGAGAGAAAGAAAGCTTTTGCAAGGAGTATAGAAACAGAAAAATATCTCTGTTTCTAAACTCCCAAACCGTCGCGCAGGTAGCAGAACCTGAAAATAATCACGCAAGCGAGCGGTGAGCGGACAAGAAAAGAGGCAACAGTTACATCCTTTACAATAAAGAAAACATGATTCCCCTGCGATATATGAGAGGTCCAGCAACTTGAGGAGGTATGAATGGCAAGGGGAGCTACTCTAATACTGGGCCTGAAAATGTGAACAGCACCCATTATTTTATTTAGCTGAATTCAAATTCTAAAGCATATTTTATTTTGTGGAATTAAAATTCTAAGAATATCTTAGAAGGGTACAGGCAGTCATTTTCTGTTAAATATATACAGGATATATAACCATAAAAAAATCCAGCTAGCCTGAGGTCTTTTTCACAGATTATGACTGTTATTATATAGAAATAAGACAAGAGATTAAAACATTCAAAGCAGCAGTCAACTAATGCTCACATCTAGGCAACAAATTTAAACTGAGTAATCAAGTGTTACATTGACTCTATAACTATTGCATGTGCAAGAACATGGATGGATAAAAAATGAAAAATATGAAGGTAACATTAAACGGGTCTGTTATTTTATTTCACCCCATCTCAGAGACAGAGACTTAATGAGGAGTTTCCAGAATGTATAATATTATGGGGGAGGGTGGGATTAAGGTTAGGGTTAGTGTCAGTCAGTGTTAATTTCATACCCTAAATAGGGTAATATTAACGAAAAGAATCCATAAAAACTTTTGAAACGTAGTTACAGGTAGAGTGTCTGGAAAACGGGGTGGTACAGCATGTCGGGGGGGGGGGGGGTTAGAGTATATAGCAATGGGAAAGCTGAAGGGAGACAAAGAGACAAGATACTTAACAACATATGTGTTGGCAATTATGAGACAGAAGGCTGTCGATGTCACATTTTCTGGACTATAAGGTAGTATAAGAAGAAAATTAACAATACCAATATCATTCAATATGCTGAAGAAAAAGACTACTATCCTCCGAATAAAAGTCCCAAATTATCGAGGCCTAAAATATACCCTAATAGGGCCTCAGTCACATGTCAATTGCGGACTTCCAGGGACTATACCGCCACCGCTGAATTGCAGAGTTCTGGGGACTATACCACCACCGCCGAGAGTATCTCCTACGTCGCTAAGCACGGCGTGGATTGGGATGGAAGAAGCCTGTGTGAATGCATGATGACACTCACAAAGATACAGGACAGGTGATGGTGGACTTTTAGTGAGCAGCTGGAACTGGACGACGACACTGACGATACAACAATGAAGATCTTAATCAATATCAAAAAATGAAAATTTGCTAACTTATTCTAGCTAGTATCACTCACACTGACTACTGTCAGGGAGGTTATCGTTATCAGTGCACTTGAATTTACCTGACTAAACTGACTTCGTCGAGTAATTAAACTTTATTCGTATACTGATTCGTAAACACCACCGCAGACGGAAAAGCGCTCTGTGATGCACGACAAACATTGTATTAGAATAGCTGAATGCAAATCTAAATTATCAATTATCAGATGACAAGTTCAAGTACTTTAAGTACTACTACTACACTAATAAATAGTATGACTTATTTATGTAATTTCGGGCCACGTTGAACAAGAGAGGAGTTGGACATATTTTCACGGTTCACCTTACTGTGTCGCTCTTACCTCCTACACAACGAAGATACCCATAATACTACATCATTAAACTAACAGGTGTGAACCTCATACTTTTTTGTTTCATATTAATTATAACAGTGAACGAAACGGTAACGACTGACTGGAACCATCCTCTGATACTCACCTCTCAACTGCAGACGAGAGATTCAAAACATTTGTTTTAATCGATGCCAACTGTAAACGACATGTGAAAATGTCGATACTGAGTACACGTTTCTTTCACGTTGTTAGAGTGTGTTCGATATCTCACAGGCATAATCGGTGACGCTGTTTTCACGACTCTGACTCAGGAAGTTCTAACTATTGCAACTGTAATGGTAATCCAAGAGTGTGGTAAGCTATATATATTAAGTAAAGCAAAGGACATTTTTCAACGCCTTCAGGTGTAATGTGCAAATGGAGCTAGACCTATATTTTAACCAATTGGCACTTGGTGGGTGATCTGGTCAACATCACAACCGCTGTCTTTACTTCTCGGGACTTAAGCTGGTAACCATTTAAGGAAAGGTCGACCTGGAAACCAAGTAGCAGTGGTAAATTTGTTATCAAAAATATCATGTTCAACCCTTAGGGCTTATGGGATATATAGTGTTAATCCAGTTCTCAGATAACATTTTTTTTAAAAATATCTTGCAATTATTTATATGACTAAAATGTAATTTGTATTGTTTCACATTTTGCTTTGATTTTGGATGTGATTATGATAGAAAGTGTACTATCAATAATTAACTCTTTGAGTCCCAAGAAATGCATCATACTTTCGTAGGTTCCTACCTAGAAGCCCAATGAACGCATGATGCGCCGATTTATTACTTTCTTTACTATCCCCTGGGCCTGTGATGCTAAATCCCCTAGGACTCAAAGAGAAGCAATCTTACAAACATTGTGTCATTAACATGGCGAATATATTTTTCCTTAGTATGCAATCGATTTTATCTTTAGGGGAAACTTCTTCAAAGATGTCATGGCGCTCTATATATGGATTTTAGTCCTAGTAATAAATTGTTTGACCTTGCCACGCCGCTCTCTGGAGTGTTTGTATGCAGCAAGTTTTCCATCGTCACAGTTAATTTACAGAAGTTCACGTAGTTAATGGTTTCTTTTGGTTTTCATATTTCCCAATCTCCGTTAGTGCTTAGCATTGTATTTCTGACTTACATTACAGGTCAAGTCTTTCATTGTAAAGCAAGACCATCCAAGTTGTAGTCTAAGCAATTTACGATTTGACTGGGAGCCAAGGATTTTTCTGAAGAAAGTTGTCTCAGTCAGGACTTGAACTCCTGACCTTCGGACTCTGAGACAAGCGTCTAGCAGCTGCACCACTATTGAATGGATCGTTAGATACTTTGGATAACAGTCTTATAGCGCGTCTATAGAGACATAAAAGATACAGCAATGGAGAGTGAGAAGCAACAACAAAATTTAATCTTCTCGAATCACCGGTTATTATTTGCATCGCAACTGCTAGTACATTTTATTAAAAGAGAGTGCAGACAACAGAGACGAGAATCCAATTCCAATTCCAGTTGTCCAACAAAAATTCCAAATTTGATCCTTTTTCAGCCGCCTGCTATATGAAGGAAGGTTCCTTGGCTGTCTTATTTGATTTCCTTTTATTTGTGGTGTGTAGTCACACCTGACATATCGGTTCTTTGCTTCCTTGCTGCGGTGTGGTGCATGTGGTTTTGGGTCTGGTTTGGTCCAGTTCTCTTAGTGATGATATCTATGGGTTTTAGCTGATTGTTGCTGGTGCTTGGTTCGCCTCGTGTTGATCGCTGTGCTGGTGTCCTGTTGCTGCTTGGTTGCCGTTCTGTAAAGCCGCCGGGAAAAGCCAAACACCGGGTCACAACGTCTCAAACAATGCTTCTTTTCAGGACAACCAGGGCCGTCACAATCTGCTGATGTGATCAGCCCGTTTTTTTTTTTTTTTCACGGGGTGTGGAGAAGTAGTGGAAGTAAGATAGGCTGCAAATGAGAGATCTAATTTGCTCGAATGTGCCAGGGGATGTGATAGTTAGGTCGGGAGAATGAGAGAAATGGGTTCCACTCCTGGTGGGTTGAGGTCCCTTGGTCTGAAATAAAAGTGAAAGGCATTTGTTAAAATACATGTGGTGTGTGGTGGGGTGGCATGGGGGTGATGAAATTCCCAAGTGCTAGTCCCCTTAGGTGCAATACCCTCGGCTATCTGCTTCGGAACGTCGGGTGACCTGTGGTAGTTTCCGTTGTCTTCTTATTCCTGAAAATATACTAAGGTAAGATTTTTGGTTAGCTCTATGTAATTTACGTAGTTATTCGCCCATGGGGCTGTTGCAGGTGGGTGGAGCTCCGGTGTGGTGTTGCTGGCTATCCATGAGAGGGACAGTGCGGCTTCTAGTACTGTTTTTAAAAGAAGTAGAAAATTATAGGGAAGAGAAAAAGTTGGTAAGAAACAACAAATAGTTTATGTTAGCTTTACAAAATCGATCACAATAAACAAACAAAGGACGTTGCGGCGATTAGCCTTCATCAGCACATAAAGGACAATACAGTACACATACACACATATGTTCTAACTATGAAGTGACTACATAGGACTCTAATGTATAAAATAAATGATACTCATATGTGTCCCTGGCGAAAAAACTTCGTACAATGAAATGACGATCAGCTTATATATCTCCAACGCGCAGGTGGGGGCGAAAAAACGGGCGAATTAGACGCCAACAGCGTACACTGAGTGTCTAAGGAGGGAGGGGTTGGCCTATAGGGCGTAACCGGGGTTGGGTTGTGGAGATGACATTGGTCCATCCGCATGGAATAAAAGTGGTGCCTGTGCTTGTAAACAAATATCAGCCGACAAACTGACAGACAGACGGACGAACGGACGGACAGATAGATAGATAGATAGATAGATAGATAGATAGATAGATAGATAGATAGATAGATAGATAGATAGATAGATAGATAGATAGATAGATAGATAGATAGATAGATAGATAGATAGATAGACAGACAGACAGACAGACAGACAGACAGACAGACAGACAGACAGACAGGCAGACAGACAGACAGACAGACAGACAGACAGACAGACAGACAGACAGACAGACAGACAGACAGACAGACAGACAGACAGACAGACAGACAGACAGACAGACAGACAGACAGACAGACAGACAGACAGACAGACAGACAGACAGACAGACAGACAGACAGACAGACAGACAGACAGACAGACAGACAGACAGACAGACAGACAGACAGACAGACAGACAGACAGACAGACAGACAGACAGACAGACAGACAGACAGACAGACAGACAGACAGACAGACAGACAGACAGATAGATAGATAGATAGATAGATAGATAGATAGATAGATAGATAGATAGATAGATAGATAGATAGATAGATAGATAGATAGATAGATAGATAGATAGATAGATAGATAGATAGGTAGGTAGGTAGGTAGATAGTTATGTAGGTAGGTAGGTAGGTAGGTAGTTAGGTAGCTGGAGGCGTCCACGTTTGCCTCGCTTGTACTGCTTGGGCCTTAGTGGTGTGATACTCTCCTCCCCCTTCTCTGCTTCATCATCAGTTGTTGTTGCTAGTCTCCGTACCTCTTCTCTCTCTCTCTTTTTTTTCTTAGTTTGTCTCCGGCTTCTTTTAGTTCTGCAGATAGTTGGTATTTGTATTCACGTATTTTTTTTTTTTTTTTTGCTTCAGCACTTGGTAGGCGACACTCTTCGTCCACCTTTTTCTGGTCGGGGTAAAGGTACACCATTAAATGTGTCTCCTCCAGGCGGTGTGGAAATATCTTTTCGTTCGAAATTCGGAGCCTTTCTTTAAAGTTGGTCTCCATGCTCTCAAGACTTTCTTCATCAGTTATTGTTCCTGCTTCTGGGGCTGTGATTTCGGTTTCGGTGGCTGTGCTACTGTCAACCTTCTGGATTATATTGTCTGTGGATGTAAATTTGTCGGCCTTGCTTATACTTGGTTTCTTTACGACTTTGCTGGAGGCCTCTCTTTCCCTCTCTAGTAGGACACGCTCCCTTTTGGCTGCTAGTTCTGCCGCTTCGAATTTTGCCTGAGCCAGTAGGGCGATTTCCTTACTTTTCTCCTCCCTTTCTCCTTGTCGGCGGGTCTCTTCTGCTGCTTTTTCTGCTTGAAGATTCAGAGTCATTTCTAGCAGGTTTTTCTGCGTTTGTTCAGCCTCTGCTAGCCACTTTGTTTGTTGTGAGGCTTGTTCTTGTCTGTCTTCTTTCAAGGCTTTGATTTCTTCACGCATCTGCGATATCAGATCTAGCAATTGGGTTCTGTCGGCGTTGGCATCGGTAGCGTCAACCTTTTCTGTGTGGAGAGATCTGATTTCAGCTAAAATTTCAGAAATTTGTAGCGAAATTTCAGGGTCCTTTGTGGCTGTGATCGCCTTATCAACTCGTCTTTCCGATGAGCGTTGTGTTGACTTCCCTCTTGGTTGCTTTGGTGCTACTGGAAACCTGAGTGCCTCGTATCTCTTTCTGGTTATTTCGTGGGCTGTTGTTAGTGCCTTCTTGCACTGCTGGAGACACAGGCAGCCCATTGATCTCGCGCCGTGAGCACCGGAACAGTTGGAGCACTTGCGGTTGCTGTTCGGCTTTTTGAAATTAGTGTCAATTTTGACTAGCGGGCACAGTGTTGCCACTTTTCTTTGACAAAAAATATCCAAAACAGTGTCAAAAAATATCTAAAAAGATCTAAATCTGCGTGGAAAAGATCTAGAAAAAACATCCAAATTGAAAAAGTCAAAAATTACATAGCTTTTGTTATGACTTACCCTACATAATCATGTCCTCACCTTCACTGATGTCTGCCTCACAAGATCCACAGGATAAACTTAGCTTGGATAATGAAGTTGAAGCTTCAGATCCAAAATGACCCTGGTATGCTTTAGCTGTTCAAATTTATTTATAAGTGGAACAGTAGGCTTGTTTCTCTCGTCTCATCAGGCCGAATTTAATGGCACGATAGCATTTAAGAGGTCAAATTTCATCCTGTTTTTTAGGTTAGATTTGATATAATTCCTAGCACTGAAAACTCTTTCTACGTCAGCATTTGAGTGGGGTAGTATCATGGCAGACGTGGCACTTTAAAGAGCTTACAGAATGGACTGTTTGATGAGGCATCTTTAAATTGTCTCACTTCACTCCAAAATGCTTTAGTTTCTGTTTTGTTTGTCCATTCAGCTAACTTTATTTTGGTTAACTGATATTCTGCTTCCGCGACACTATTATCAGTAGCCCATAAAAATTTCATAACTTTACAATATTATATGTCAATACAATAGTATGTCCTTTATTGGCTGAAGTATGTTGCTCACAGAAAAAAGTGAAATATTTTTCAAAACATCTAGATTTTCAGGAAGTCTGCTTCAATTGCTTCAGTAATGAGATAAGGAAATCTTGACAGCGGTTTCTTAAGTAGTTCTCTTCATTCTCTGTTAACAGTCTTTTTCGTTTTTAAATCATCAATTTTTGATTCGATTTAATATCCAAGGTGTGGCTTAGGAGCCAAATAGCTCTCTATAGTGCAAGTGAGCAAATCAGATTTAGAAGTTGGCATCACCAGTCTTTTACCGAGTGAAATAGCAAGGTGAGATCATCAAGTAATTTAACTTTATCAACAAGTTTAGATTCGAACAGTTTATTAACTTTTTGCACTTCCATTAGAATGGGTTTTAAAAAGAGAATGAATGACAATTTTTTTTTAACACTGTACATTCCATTTAGTATTTCAGCTGTGTAGCACTTTTCACTTTGTCTTGTTATTTCAAAGTGTGTCTTCAACTTCAGCCATTGCTTCCTAATTCTTTCAACAGCTGGTTAAATTGATAACCATCTAGTTTTGCAATCTGACAGAATTTTTGGTGGTGTAGAACCATCATTCAAGGCTGTATATAATGTATTGTATTGCTGTTGTCTGACAACTGATTTGGAAAACCAGTAAAGTGTTTCAGCAATAAGGTATTCCAAATTCCTTGGTAAATATTTAGATGAAGCATGTGATAATGCTAGCTGCAATGAATGACGCATACATTTTATAAGTATTAACGATGGGTTAGCTTCCTTCAACATGGCATAAAAGCCATTGTTTATACCAACCATCACTGAGGCATTATCAGTACCAATTACAGCCAAATTCTTCAAGCCTAACTGTTTGCTGATTAAAAGGTCCTTCAGTTCCTAAACTATACTTTCTACATCACACTTTTCAAATTGAACTAGTCCAAGACTTTTTACAAATCGATCAAATGGTCACAGTTTAAAATTGCGCAGTGACAAATTAAAAACATTGCGACTGATACTTCAACTTTTGATGATTCATTTATCAGTATAGTTCTGAAAACAGATGTCAGCAGTGTAATATCTTTAAATGAAACTGCAGTTTTATGCTTTTTTAGACTCTGTATGAATCTTTGAGTTTTGTATTTTCGCTTTAATTTCACACTTGCAGTACTTACAACAAGCTTTGGTCATATCCCCAGTTTTTAATTTTGTCATCATGCAACCACTCTTTCTAAATTTTTGCTCATACTTTACTTTTGGCATGTTGAAAGGTTTTTTCAAAGTGAAAGCCACATAAGAAGGTGAGCAATTATTTTTTTTTGAATCACATGAAAAAGAAACACAAAGTCAGCACAGTGAGGATACGGTTGAAACAAAGTTAGTATGCTTTACGCGCGTTTTTATTAATCAGTACCGGGGCTGCCAGATATTTGTGCGTTAACCCCAGTGAGTGTTCAAAGTTCAAGTAATGGCAGTTGTCACAATGTACGTACCAGACCAAAACAAAAATATTGTAGTAAATATTTTAACAGTAATTATTAAATTGACAATGAAAGAAAAAAAATCTATAAAATATCTAACTCCATATGTAAAGAATCTAGAAGAATATTTACGATCTAAACGTCAAAAAAAATCTAAATGCAATGCAAAAGATCTAAATTTGGATATAAAAGATCCAAAGTGGCAACACTGAGCGGGCACTCCTTGAAATCGTGGGCCCCGGAACAGTATCTGCACGAAAGGCTGCTGCGGTAGGACGAGGCTATGTGCCACGCCTTATTGCAGCGTGAGCACTGCATGATGTATGAGGTGTTGGTCCCAGGCTGCTGCTGCTTGTGTAGGCGGGGGGAAGGGGGGGGGGGTCCTTGCACCACTACTGAGGCAGCTTCAAGCGCCCCTGAGAGGGCGGTCCTCTGGGCTGGTGATCCTGGTGTGTCAGTTCTTGGACTGGCCGTCGTTCTAAGCGTAGTTTCCATTTTCTATGGTAATTGTTAAAGTTCACGATTGTTTTTAGAGGTTAAACGCACGCCCTAAGTCACGGTTTAAAGTGTTAATAATGTAGATTATAATTACCCAGGGCGTTGTTCCTTCCTCTGGTGATTCTTGGCTACACTGGTCACCTGTGTAGATAGTTTAGCTGGCAGTTATCGTTTGGCGAGACGAGAATCATCTCCTCCTGATCCTCTAATACCTTGCGGTGTCGAGGTAGAGAGACAAGAACGCGTACAGACAAGATGTGAATGGGAGTAGACCACAAGGTCGAGCTAGAGGACGATGGAGAGATAATATAATACACTGACAGCCCTACAAAAACACGCAGTCACCAGGAAAGAGGCCAGTAACAGAGATTTTTTTTTTTTTTAAGGGTCGGGTGTGGCTATATCTGCAACAAGGAGCTTCAAGGGATTGGAATGATGTAGAAGGCTTGTTTGCATATGAAACAAGGGCAATAAGCAGATACTCTGAGAAACAACAAATGGCAGTCAACAATGTTGGTGGTGGTGGTGGTGGGGGCTGGGGAGGGGGTAAAGAATACAATGGAGAACGGAGTGAAAGGGGGAGGGGTTGGGTAAATGATAGGATGGAAAGGGGGTGGAATATATGAGATAGTTTTCGTATGAAACAACGAATGGTAGCCAGAAATGTTGTTTCAGGTGGTTGTGGGAGAATATGGGCCTTTGAGCTGAAATGCTAAAGAAAGATTCTCAGAACATTGATGAAAAAGAGGAGAAATACTGACATTTTGAAAGATCTGAACATCAAGGAAGATTGGCTAATAAACAGCATCCTGTCTCGGAAGCTAAAATGTTTTGGGCATTTCAAGCGCTGCGACGGATTGGAAAAAATTATAGCAGAGGGCACGACACCAGGAAGGAGGGGCAGGGGTCGACCAACACGAAAATGGAAACAGGATATAAGTGGCTCCTTGCGTATGAAAGTGCAATAGGCGGGAGAGCTGGCGAGAGACCGAGTTTCTTTCAGGCAGACCGTGATGAAAGTGACGCTCTGCAAAGGACCTGCTACACGATGATGATGGTTGGGGTGGGGGTGTAAAGAATACCATGGAGAACGGGGTGAGGGAAAAGGGGGGGTGGAGAATATAAGGGAGAACGGGGGTGGGGGATGGAAATAAATAAGTTAGTAATGGTTTTGGTATGAAACATTTCTGACTGACGGACTGACTTTCTACCCTACCAGGACATCACACAAGCGATAAACACTCGATGACACAATGTACCACCATGTGGGTGAGGTTCACCGTGGAGAGGTCCCAGAAACCGCGTTCAGCCTTTAGGCCATATTTATGGCCTAAAGGCTGAACTCGTCCTAAAAAGAACGAGAAATGAATTTCTTAATTACGCGTACAGACAAGATGTGAATGGGAGTAGACCACAAGGTCGACCTAGAGGACGATGGAGAGATAATATAATACACGGACAGCCCTACAAAAACACGCAGTCACGAGGAAAGAGGCCAGTAACAGAGATTTATTTTTTAAAGGGTCGGGTGTGGCTATATCTGCAACAATGAGCTTCAAGGGATTGGAATGATGTAGAAGGCTTGTTTGCATATGAAACATGGGCAATAAGCAGATACTCTGAGAAACAACAAATGGCAGTCAACAATGTTGGTGGTGGTGGGG
Organism: Candidula unifasciata; assembly: GCA_905116865.2. Taxonomy (NCBI): domain Eukaryota; kingdom Metazoa; phylum Mollusca; class Gastropoda; order Stylommatophora; family Geomitridae; genus Candidula; species Candidula unifasciata. The sequence continues at coordinate 108,498 of CAJHNH020001483.1, read as the reverse complement.
GCTGGGGAGGGGTAAAGAAAACAATGGAGAACGGAGTGAAAGGGGGAGGGGTTGGGTAAATGATAGGATGGAAAGAGGGGTGGAATATATGAGATAGTTTTCGTATGAAACAACGAATGTTAGCCAGAAATGTTGTTTCAGGTGGTTGTGGGAGAATATGGGCTTTTGAGTTGAAATGCTAAAGAAAGATTCTCAGAACATTGATGAAAAAGAGTGGAAATACTGACATCTTGAAAGATCTGAACATCAAAAGAGATTGGCTAATAAACGGCATCCTGTCTCGGAAGCTGAAATGTTTTGGGCATTTCAAGCGCTACAACGGATTGGAAAAAATTATAGCAGAGGGCACGGCACCAGGAAGGAGGGGCAGGAGTCGACCAACACGAAAATGGGAACAGGATGTAAGTGACTCCTTGCGTATAAAAGTGCATGAGGCGGGAGAGCTGGCGAGAGACCGAGTTTCTTTCAGGCAAACCGTGATGAAAGCGACGCACTGCAATGGATCTGCTACATGATGATAATGGTTGGGGTAGGGGTGTAAAGAAAATACAATGGAGAACGGGGTGAGGGAAAAAAGGGGGGGGGGGGGATATAACGGAGAATGGGGTGGGGGATGGAATAAATGAGTTAGTAATAGTTTTGGTATGAAACATTTCTGACTGACTGTCTACCCTACCAGGACATCACACAAGCGATAAACACCCGATGACACAATGTGCCACCATGTGGGTGAGGTTCACCGTGGAGAGGTCCCAGAAACCGTGTTCAGCCTTTAGGCCTAAAAAGGCTGAACTCGTCCTAAACAGAACGAGAAATTGATTTCTTATTTAACCCTCAGGGTTATAACTGGGATAAATAGTGGTTCCTTTGTCTTTCTTTTGTTTATATGTATATTTTTGCTACTTGATGTATGATATACTTATTTCTTTCAATTTTTTTTTTTTAATTTACGTCAGTATTAAAAAATATCTTCGCTATAATTTTTCTTATTATGGCAGTGATGAAATAAATGATGCAATCCTCAAGGAAACTGATTTCAAACGGTAAAATTCTCTCCTTTTTCGTTCTCCGTGCCTATTGTCTCAGCAAAGTGCTGGAGAAGGTGTAACGATGTTTGTTCTGTGTGGTTTTTCTAATGTGCTTTGTCATTTGGTCTTTAGTTCTCTA
>CAJHNH020001483.1:0-106263 GCA_905116865.2 Candidula unifasciata | reverse complement strand
ATTTAAAAATGGGTTTTACCGGGAAATAATGGGGTAAAGGGTTTGATATTGACCACATCATTCAGTGAGTACAAGCTGGTCTAAACAAGTATGGCGCCAGCACCATACACTCACTACTCTGGAGATTAAACCCAAAGGGTATCTTTTCTCCTTTGTTGGTTTTTGGCCACCGGGGCCAAAAGATTTTTTTGTTTGGTTTGTTGGTCTCCCCCCCCCGGTTTTCCCAAACTTGAAGTCCTGTTTTCTGCCCCACCAGAGGGTTTTTTTCCTTTGGGTTTTAGGTGTCAAAACTTTAAGTCCCTTTTTGGGTTTTCGGCCAAATCACCAGAGGGTTTTCCCTTTGGGTCTTGGGTTGTCAAACAATTGAAGTCCTGTTGGTCTGCCATCACCAGAGGTTTTCTTTAGTCTTAGGGTGTCAAACATTGAAGTCCTGTTGGTCTCGGCCATCACCAGGTAGGTTTTCTTTAGGGTCAAACATGAATGTCCTGGGTGTCACCAACATTAGTCTTAGGTGTCAAACATTGAAGTCCTGTTGGTCTGCCATCACCAGATGGTTTTCTTTAGTCTTAGGTGTCAAACATTGAAGTCCTGTTGGTCTGCCATCAGCAGTAGGTTTTCTTTAGTCTTAGGTGTCAAACATTGAAGTCCTGTTGGTCTGCCATCACCAGAAGGTTTTCTTTAGTCTTAGGTGTCAAACATTGAAGTCCGTTGGTCCTGTTAGGTCTGCTATCAAGCAGTGCAGGTTGTTCTTCCTAGCAGTAGGTTTTCTTAGTCATGTCAAACAGTGAAGTCCTGTTGCTCTGCCATCACCAGAAGGTTTTCTTTAGTCTTAGGTGTCAAACATTGAAGTCCTGTTAGTCTGCCATCAGCAGTAGGTTTTCTTTAGTCTTAGGTGTCAAACAGTGAAGTCCTGTTGGTCTGCCATCAGCAGTAGGTTTTCTTTAGTCTTAGGTGTCAAACAGTGAAGTCCTGTTAGTCTGCCATCAGCAGTAGGTTTTCTTTAGTCTTAGGTGTCAAACAGTGAAGTCCTGTTGGTCTGCCATCAGCAGTAGGTTTTCTTTAGTCTTAGGTGTCAAACAGTGAAGTCCTGTTGGTCTGCCATCAGCAGTAGGTTTTCTTTAGTCTTAGGTGTCAAACAGTGAAGTCCTGTTGGTCCATGCCAGGTAGGGATTTCAGTCAGGTGTCAGGTTTGTTGGTCTGCTGTGTCTCTGCATCAGCAGTAGTCTTAGGTGTCAAACATTGAAGTCCTGTTGTGTCTGCCATCACAGTAGGTTTTTCTTTAGTCTTAGGTGTCAAACAGTGACGTGAATCAGCAGTAGGTTTTCTTTAGTCTTAGGTGTCAAACATTGAAGTCCTGTTGGTCTGCCATCAGCAGTAGGTTTTCTTTAGTCTTTGGTGTCAAACAGTGAAGTCCTGTTGGTCTGCCATCAGCAAATATTCTTAATGTAAAAGTTTAAACAAAATTGTTCTCGTGGTTTTCCCACCGCGAAAGAGACTGCAGCCCCCCCATGTGATATTCCCAAAGACAACTGTGGTACACTGTAGCCAACCTTTGTTGAGACGGAACAGGAAAAAAGTAAGGGGCTCTTATGCCTTTCGGCACATACAGCATACAGTGCTAGACCTACATTTCTATATAGACCAATCAGCACTCGACGAATGATGTGAACATGACAACTGCCTTTACCTCCCAGGACATTTTACCTGGTAATTAGGTCGACCCGTGAGACAAGGTCAATTGTGAAAAACAGTTGACTAAAAACCCAAAACCATCAGACTTACAGATGAGCGTATAGCCCGAGGCTACAGAACTAAAACTACTCAGGGGGCAAAACATTGAAAATGGGGAATGACACAGCCCGGAGACCTGAGCCCCAGCGTAGAAAGATTATTAGGAGACTTCAACTTCCCACCAGTTAAACAACCCTGGTGTATGTAGGCTATAGCCACTAAAACACTCCTCTGATGAATAATCTTGGTAATCCTGTCTGTCCACAGTCTTCTAGAAAAAAAGTTCATCATAATATAATGACCATTAGAAATATACATAAACTCAAAAATGTCACGGATAAGAAAAATGTCACAAGTTTATTATGTACAGTTTTTGTAATGAAATGGTACAACTCTGATGGTATCGCAGCTTAGATGAACAGAACAAGATATGATGACCATACAGTTTAAACACACTCATTCCAGTTCTCCGACCTAGGATACCCTACACGTATTTTTTTCTCTTAATATACAAGTAAAACATACAACCACAAAAGCAACCACTCCTTATGGTTAAAGAACTGTACACACACAAAACACCCCATGTGACAGCAGCCTCAAATGCAATGAATGGTACTGATGTTCATGCTTAGAGCAGTTATAAATAGTAAATGAAAACTAGAATAATCACTGTGATACTGTCACTTCCCTGACTGGCAGGCAAGGGCGTGCGTGTCCTCAAATGAGTCATGAAGGTCCACTTTAAGTAAAGCTAAACTCTTTGATTTGTCTTTGTACATGTCATCATCTAAATAGTGTCAACCCATGTTAAAATAACCACCTTTAATTTATGGAAGAAGAACAACAGAGTGAGTCGAGGGAGTTCAAAAAGGAAGTTATCAATCAAATGGAAGAATTATGCTATATTCTAAACAAAGTCCGCGCACAGTTCAAATAGTGTTTCAAATGCACAATTATCCGTGAATAAATATCTTTCATACGTGTTCCAACATCTATTTTCAGTCATAATGTACGGGACAACAACTAATTTCAGTCATAATATATGGGACAACATCTATTTTCAGTCATAATGTACAGGACTTACAATTCCTGAGATTACTGGACCACAGGTTCAATAGACTTTGATTTAAAAGTACACCAAAAAACTGCATTGGCATCTGTGGCTCAGGCATTATGAACATAGTTTCATAATTCTAACCACCCAGGTTCAATTCAGCTGCAGATAATTTGGCAGCAGAGTGCTCTGCATTGACTTCAACTGTTCAGAAAGCACTGGCAAACTACTGGACACAAAACTGCCTAATAAAACCACAAATGCTGGGGTCGGCTTGCAAATGTCCTGTAAAGGATATGCAACCGGGTCGGCTTGCAAATGTCCTGTAAAGGATATGCAACCGGGTCGGCTTGCAAATGTCCTGTAAAGGATATGCAACCGGGTCGGCTTGCAAATGTCCTGTAAAGGATATGCAACCGATCAACCAAAACTAAAAAAAGATCCAATTATAAAGAAGACATGCACGGCCAGATATTCTGTGCAACTCAGACGCACTGGTTGGGAAGTAAAAGCCGCTGTCGTGATGCTGACCACAAAGTACCAACTGGTCTATAAAATACAGGTCTAGCCTTATATGCCCAAAGGCATGGAAAATGGTCCGTTACCTTACTTTTACAATTGCACTGGAATTTCAAGGGAATGTTCTAATTGAAACTTGTTCCAAAACCAAGGGAAAGAATAGATTATACTGAAATGGGAAAACACAGCCCTACTGCCCTGAATTACCATCAGTTCTGATCTTGATGAAACAACGATGCCAGAAGGCAAGCCAAGGACGGGTCAAATAAAAGTTCAAGCTTGTGCTAAGTAAAAGAATATGTGTATTTTATCCAAAAACGTAGTAGCAAGGATGTGGAGAGAATTATGTCAGAATAAGTTAATTACATAAATCATCGTGATGTAGTCAGAATGAAGCCAATAAAAGGAAAACAGATATTGTAAGCTTTTACCGCAACTGAAATTCGCTGGCGTAAAAGTATACTTCAAAATAAGAAAACATGAAATCTCTATAGAGTTCACTAATTATAAGTATTTCTGTGATGTCCAAGTTGCACAGCTTTTCTTCCCCACTACCAGCTTTGCAACCAGCAAGGTGTACTGAAACTCCACATACATGGAAGGGCAAAGTGTTACCAGGTCAAGCTTCGCCACATCACACAGAGACTGGCTGAGATTAGTCCTTGACAGATTATGAAAAGGACTTTGGAGCTGAGGTGGCATAGCAGCTACACACTCACCTACTGGCCCAAAGTTCAAAACCATCTTGAGGCAGACTGTTTTTATTTTATTTTTTCACAAACTGCTGTGGCTCTATGGTGGACATAACCATTCTTTTCAGATTGTCATAATATATTTGTGCCTCCCTCTGTTTACTTGCTGCCAAATGGCCCTTACATACAGCCTATCATGGATCAATTTACCACCAAGTGGCGTAGAACCTGCCAATATCTCTGCCTGTTCTTTACCCGGCACACTGTAATAAGGGTACTTTACTACTGGACATAACTGGCATAGAAATCTATCTAAAATATTTAAAAGGCTCAAGCAGACGTGAACCTGGTCTCTCACTACAGTATGCACCATTAGTGTAACGACATGCAGCAAACAATGCACATGTTTATACTCATGAGATACATTTAAGCTATTTCTAACATTCTTGAAAAGACTACAAACATGACTTCTGCAAGGCAAAATAAAATACAAACACTTTACACAAAGGATCCATAAAGTCTGTGTGCAGTTTTACACTTTAACACCTTCAAATACTTAAATGTGACAGATTTGCAATCAATGTTTACAGCTAAACTGCGGACAATAAAAAGACAGGGCTACGCATTTTGAAGCAACTGTGTGGAACCCTAACTGGGTGCTGGTAAAAGATTGAAGAAGCTCACTGTGGCAACTCTAAAAGGATGTAAGGATTTCCTCATTTCTGTTGCAGAGTTCTACCTCTCGGAGAAGAATGTAAGAAGAAAGCTGCCCAGGCAATTAAATGCTCATCCCCTAATGTGGGATACACGACTTTCATACAAAAATCAACATGGATGTGTTAGCCAAATGATGCAACTGTTGCACTGACACACTTGAACAACTCTTTTCAAGGTGTGCCATAAAAGACCCCCCTCCCCCCCAATAAAAAAATTTAATAAGTTTTCAAAGGACTTTTATTTCAATACGTTACTGCTATACTATTGAAGCTACTGGAGTATACAACTGCACAGAAACTTGATGGAGCTTTGTGTTTCATTATAATGCAATTTATGCTGAATGTGAGACGCTGAACTTAACAGTGCAGCCAACAGGGACATAACATGTTACATGACTTCACTTCATTGAGCTGCCACATCACGCTGTTTGAAGAAAATTATAGGAAATGAAATCTGTGACTATACAAAAAATCAAAAAAAAAAATAGCAAACACACACATCAAGATGCCTATGGGGGCAATTATTTAACCAAATTGACAGAATAACACATTCAGAGTTCAGTCAGAAGTGTTCAACCAGGATTAGCAGCAGCAGCAGCCATCCCTAGCAATGCCTAGGTTCTTTGATGACAAGAAGCAAAAGTCAAACAACAAAACTTGAGCCACCACATGCACAAATGATGAATGAACTGCCTGAGTAAGCAAGTAAGTACATTTGCTGCATTCATAAAAGGACAAGTCGTACATCTCTGGTAAACAAAACCAAAAAAGATTAATACTTATTTGCTTACAAATGTAGTACAAGAACTTTGGACTGTTTTCTGAAACTTTACCACAAAAACAAACAAAACAGAAGAAAAATGTATAATCACAGAGTATGAATACAAAAGCAGAAGGCAGACATCAATGCATGGATTGTGGATATAAAAAACAAGACAGACAAATAATAATAATAATAATAAAAAAGACATTTTGTTTATTTAAAAAAAAACATTTCAGAGACCAATATTAATGTACAGTAATATCATAAATGTTAAGTATTATAAACGCAATTGGAGGGGGCAAGTTTTGTTTGCATAGACAACAGATCTACATTTGTCACTGGACTCCATCAGGGACTGGCATCAAACAGTGTATGGTCTATGCAGGAGTGGCCAACTTTAACAGGAAATGGAATGATCGGTATTATCTGGACAAGACACAGATCTGAAGAGATGTGCAAACACCACCAGATTCAATGGGATGGTTATGCAGTGAAGTCCCCATACCCTCCAGGAACCATTGTACAACATACAAAAACACACAAAAATCAGTATATCAACTCTTTGAGTCTCAAGGAACGTATCATATGCTCATAGGTTCCTAACTACAAGCCTAATGAACGCAAGATGCGCAAATGTTATGTCTCTTTTGACTACCCCTTGGGCCTCTGACGCGAAACCCCCGGGAGTCAAAGAGTTAACTAGAAGAAACAGGACACATTTTTTTTAGTCACAAATACTGTGTGTGCACAATTCCTCACCGTTTCAGACAGCAGGATACACATGGCTGCCTTTTGGTGTGGCCATTATGGGTTGCCCTAGTTATAACTTGTTGGCTAAATGAGGGTAATTAGGATTATCTTTATTGGACTGCTGTCTGGGATAAAACTCTTTCAGGTTACAGGTGTGGTCAAATGTCCAAGGTTACTACCTGGAGGGAACAGACAAAAAGACAAGACACTGTGTTCTGTAAGTGGGAAGAAAAAAAAATCATCACTTTCAGTTTTTCCAGACTAACTCTTTATACAGTGCAGATGGCAAACAATAAAATACTGGTTCTGGAGAAGATGCACAAACTCTTCAGCAAATATTACACAACTACTCTCTATATGCCCAAATGTATCGCTACCTACAAACCACAGTACTGTGCATTGTTATATAAATATTTTGCCCCCTAAAAATCAAAGTTTCACATACTGTCATCGATGGTAGATTACTAACAGTAAATTCCCGGTGCAAGAGTTTGACTAATTGGGAGCTTCTTTCAAAGTCGGAATGCATCTGTCTGAGAGGCAAGGAACCAGCAGTCTGCATACAAATGAGTCAGATCTGTAAAACAGTTGCACATTTAACACTATGGTTCTGGAACAGGACTGCAGTCGAAAAGTAGATGAACAACTAGAACTTTCAGCCAGAGTTTACAGCTGGTGAACGCGAAGAAGAAGAAGAAGACTAATAGTAAATCTGATGTACATGTTTTAGCAACAAAACTGTCCATGTGACCAAATGCATCATATGAACCGCAGTATTTGATGTAATACCTTAACTCCTCCTACTAACAGATTTCACTTTATAGCAATATGTGCTGTGCTCTCTTAGTTTTGTTTTTGTTGTTTTAAATTGGTCATAACCCCCCCCCCCCCCCCCCCCCCCCAAAAAAAATCTGGCTTTCCTTAATAATCATTACCACTGTTTAAATTGCCACTTTGAATGTAACTATCATGTTTGTTCCTTACTTCATGTGTCTCCTGTTAACCCATCCGGTACCAAAAATTAACAGGCTTTAAAACCCTCACAAGAGTAAACTTGTTTTACGAACAATTAGCTTCTCTACTGTGAGCAAAGTGCACTTCCAGTTGATGTTGCTATCATCTTGGGATCCTTTGTATGTACTGGTTAGCTTGTAGAGTCTGCTGGCCATGTGACCGAATCCACAACAAGTTTTTAAAACTGACCTAGGTTGCCCATGTTAGGGGAAGTAAAAGATGCCAGTTTGATATTAACAACACCCAAGAAATGCTGATTGATGTATATAAATACTGGACCAACACAATAAGCACACATCCCAAACAAAGTCTGACGGCATGAAAAATGTTACTGTGTTCTTGTGCATGGGGTCACACATCTAAAGTCAGGTAGCCCCATGGCAGACTCTGCTGCAGTTGTGTGATGTCATAGGGTATTACACATACCAAGTCACAGTGATCATCTCCCACCCTCACTGTCTGCCTGTCTCAAATAAAACCCTAGTCACATGCCTCAACACACTGGAACAAACTAAATTTTTAAAAGGTAACAAACTGGGCACGCCGGCTACATTCGGCCCTTCCAAACACTCATATGAATTTGAAGCATGGTGAAAGTAATGCCTTCCCTTCTATCGCTCATATTAAATGGCTAACTAATCTGGGCATCCTCTTTTCATTTATGTTTTCCCAGGATTCAATGTCTCATCTGAACATCCTTTTCCCTACGGACTGGAAGGATGCCAATGATGATGCTTATATTCACACTGCCCAGCAATTTTAGCTTTCTCATAGAACTTCCTCTGCTTCTCTTGTCTGGCAGTGTCTCAAAGGCTAATTTCTCTATTCCACCTCTTCAGTGATATGTTCTTTACATTCTTATACTGTCTTTTCATGATGGTTTTTGATGAATGATATAGCAAATTATAATATAAATTGACACCTGTGAAATGAGATGCTCAAGAAAAGCCACCAACTTAACCATCTGAGACAAAGTCAGAATGGATATTATCAGGCAGACTGTAGGAACAACACCATGCAGCAAATTTATTGAGAAAGAGAAGATCAAATGGTTTGGTCATTTAGTAAGAATGCAGCCAGAAAAAAGAGCAAAGCAGATACTACTACTATGAAAAGATCTGAGGTGAAAGCAAGAGGCCGCCTTTGGAGAACATGGACTGATAACATTAAAGAGCTTCTACATCGACACAAAATGATAACAGCCATTGCTGCCCATCCAGCAATTAACTGCAAACTGTTCCTCCCCAGAACGCTTAAAGGCAGAAGTGGAAATTCTTCTTCTTTTGTCAAAATCTGCTTGTGCCGCTAGGCGTCGCAGTCTATCAGATGATCGGCAACCGAGCCAGGGCGCGCTCAGTCGCTTCATATGCCGTGATGTTATGAAGTCTCAAGTTGTCTGTGACTCCTTCAATCCATCTTCTTCTTGGTCTTCCCCTGCCTCTTGTTGTTTCGATTTTCATGTTGTATGCTCTTGATGCTGGCATCGTTGGTTCCATTCTCATTAGGTGACCAAACCATTTCATTCTTTGCTTCTCAATAAATTTAACGATGGGTATGGTTCCAATAGTTCTTGTAATCACATCGTTTCTCACTCGATCTCTTCTGGTTTTATTCGCAGCCATTCTCAAACATCTCATTTCACAGGTGGTTAGTCTTCTCTCATGTTCTTTTGTTAATGTCCAAGTCTGACATTGATAACCTAATGTCGGTATAAAGATTGTATTTATAATTTGTCTTTTTATCTCAGCTGGGACAGCAGGGTGTTTTAAAATTGGGGCAAGCTGGTATGCGACATTGTTGGCTTGTTGCTTCAATCTCTCTGTCTATTTTACCATTGGATGTAAAGATACTTCCCAGGTATTTAAATTCTTGCACTTGTTTTAGGCTGTGATCTAGAATCTTTATGTCGATGGTCTGTTGCTCTCTACTTATGCTCATGACTTCTGTCTTTTCAGTATTGATCTTCATATGATGCTTGAGGCAACTGTCGTGTAGTAGGTTCATGTGGTCTTGCAGCTGTTTACTATCACTGTGAAATATGCATTGATCGTCGGCAAAGAGCAGCTCATTGAAGTCCTCCTGTTTATCGACATCTGTTGGTGTTATGTCTATTGTATTAATATTGTCCATAAATATTATGAAAAGTAAAGGTGATAATACACAACCTTGTCTTACTCCTGATGTTACTGGAAACCAGTCTGTGATGCCAGCTCTTGTTCTAATGGCGCTTTCAAGAAGTGGAAATTAATGATGATATAGTAGCATTTGTCTTCTTCTTCTTAACACCTGCTGAAACTCCGAACGGAAATGTCTGGTTGTTCGTCCACTTCTGGACTGCAGTCCTGTTCCAGGCCCTGAGTGTTGCATGTGCATCCATTTGACAGATCTAACTACTTTGTATGCAGACTGCCGGTTCCTTGCCTCTCAGGCAGATGCACTCCGACTTTGAAGGAAGCTCCCAATTAGTCGACTCTTACGACATGCTTTTGGGTAGGCAGTGGGTCTATTCTTGTTTTCCCTATAATAGGGTCCCAAACCCCACACGGGGTAGTAGCACTTGTAACTGTCAACACTTGTGGCTTAGGCGTTGCTAACGCACTTCATAATGTCAGGGTGTCGGGTTCGAGCATGTCTGCAGTACATGTTCAGTATTCTCGGGTGCCTGTCCACTTGGGCAAAGTTCTCTACAGCACATGATCAGTATTCTCTGGTGTCTGTCCACTTGGGCAAAGTTCTCTGCAGCACATGTTCAGTATTCTCTGGTGTCTGTCCACTTGGGCAAAGTTCTCTGCAGCACATGTTCAGTATTCTCTGGTGTCTGTCCACTTGGGCAAAGTTCTCTACAGCACATGTTCAGTATTCTCTGGTGTCTGTCCACTTGGGCAAAGTTCTCCTGCAGCACATGTTCAGTATTCTCAGGTGCCTGTCCACTTGGGCAAAGTTCCCTACAGCACATGTTCAGTATTCTCGGGTGCCTGTCCACATGCGTAAAAGCTGTGAGTCTCTACTCTTCAATTTCCGCCTCAAGTCTTCAACAGTTTGTATTAATTCAGGTGCTGACACTGTCCCATGCCGTGACAAAAGGCTGCTAAGGACATTCTCATTATCCATCTCTATATTCTGATAAATCTTTAAAGCTGTCACAACATATATCAGTGTTTCTTTTCCTATAATATGGCCTCTTTTCAATGTTTGTGATAAGCTGCCTAGCCTCTACCAAACATTTTCAGATACTGCAATACTGAATTCATCACTGCAGTTTTGAAAACTAACAGAAATAGCCCACCAACAAGCTTTAGCAACATGAACATTTCAAAAAAGAGATCCTGCATCAAACAAGAACAAATCCTCACCTTTTTATAAAACTCACTCTGCATTTAAAGCAAATTGTACATTTATGGGGTACCCATGCATGTCATCCTTTTCAAAATTCTGGGAGTTGTGTGGTCTTGAGGCATGGTGTCCACCTCAAGTGCTAGAGGTTCCAGGTTCAATACCCGGTAAGGGATGGGATTTTTTCACGTGGTCATGAACTTCTAGTAAATCCCTTTGTCTCTGGGTAGTGAGATCAGATGCCTGTGTGCATTGTTGTGCACATACAAAAATCCCTTGGCAGTTGGAAATCCAAAAGAGTAGCACAGCGCTGCCCTGGCAAAAAAATTTGCCCTTAGAGAGATAAAACATTCAGAGGATTTTGGAAGCAACATGTCCACATCACTGCTAAGAATACGCGAATAGGGAGTAAAGATCGGCACAGCCAAGCATGAGAAGCACACTGGTCGCACACAAAGTCTTGTTAACCAACATAGGACTGGTACTATTAAACCACACGACGCTGATTAATATGTTGAGAGGAGAATCTGAGCGCCTATGGATGTGTCCGGAGTGCTGTGAAGATAATCTAACACATAACTATAAAACCTTCCCTCCCAATGGTGTACATTTTCAGCTTTATGAGACTTTAAAAAAAAGGACGTTGCTCTAGAACCGGGCTTTTCAACTGGCTCGCACACGCTTGGCATATGCTCAGCCGATCACCCGCAGATTGTATTAATGATCTTTTTTTGCTGTGGCTCAAGCCTCTGACCAACGATGATCCCTATTTTCCAAAATTTTGCCCCTGAGTAAACTTAGTTAGATGGCCCTGCTCTAGGATTTAAAAAGAAAAATCTTTAGCATTAACGCTTGACAATAACACTTGCTGGGACAGACAAAGTGTAAGCAACTGCTTCAGACAGAATGGTCCCCATGTGGGTTTGGGGGCCTATTATAGGGAAAACAAGAATAGACCCACTGCCATCCCAAAATCATGTCGTAAGAGTAGACTAATTGGGAGCTTACTTCGAAGTTGGAGTACATCTGCCTGAGAGGCAAGGAACCAATAGTCTGAATTTAGTCTGATCTGTCAAACGCCCAGGTTCTGGAACAGGACTGCAGTCCAGAAATGGATAAACAATGCGAAGTTAAAGACAGAATGAGTTAAGGAACCAGTAAAACATGGGCATTAAGGGTTACAGGAGAGTATAAACCTTGCTGTCTTAAACATTGGCAACCTCATCATAATTTAATCCCCAATGAGCCACATGGAAAGGGGGAGGGGGGAGAGGGGTGTCACCTTCAATATGTGTCAATATTTGAACAAGCATGTCACATCATGACAAAAGATCTTCTTAGCAAAAGTATCATCAGCATTAGACAGACATTACAGACAACACAAGGCCTCACAACATCAACAACTTTAAAATTCACCCAAGAAAGAGCACCTCTTTTCACAATGTTACAGGAAAAGGTGACAGTTTCAATGGCATTATGCTAGCACTGTTGAATAGAATCAGAACAAGACCAGATGCCAATTACCCAGTTTTGGCCGCAGGAACTATGCGGAGCCATGTAACATATTTATTACCTTATGTCTCTCAACTGTCTTCACTTCCTCTAATTACCACTCTTTGCGGGCGGTGTAGGGCCGGAGAGGTCTTCAGCCTGAAGGCCATATGGACACTGCAGTCACGAAGGCGTCTGTAGAATATTTGTACCCCCACATGAACAACTTGGGATTCAAACCTGGATATTTGACTACCTTCAATAGTCATAATGACTTCTGAGGTCTAGTGCTAACTAGCCATAACAGTAAACCACGAGAGGCAGCCTTCATCTGGGAGTATCTGGCTTAGACACGCACAAATCAGCCAAAAACTGCCACCCGTCCTTTAGTTTAATAATCAAAGAAACATACAAGTGCACACATTTTTGTTTGTTCGTTCGTTCATGCCAGCAATACAGCTTCAAGTGTTTTGCAACTTCGTACAGACTAACTTATAAACTAAAGACATCAGCTGGTTGCATTAACTCGTTCAACCAGAAGGGCATCTGTCCTTTCAGCTGTAGTTTATTACTCTTCTTGCGATATCTGACACATCTGGATCAGTGATCACACTGTCAATTGATTATGGTTGGTAGTCGATGAGTTAAACAATGTCAAAAAAAGAAGCACACTTCTGCAGGTGCACACGCTTTGGCCCAAAACAATATGTCCGCAAGTACTTACACCACAATCCCTATATCCGTAGGTGTACACACTTTAGCACGTAACAATGTCTATCTGTAGGTGCTCACACGTTAGCACGTAACAATGTCTATCTGTAGGTGCTCACACGTTACAATCTCTTTATCTGGTAGTGCACACACTTTAGCATGTAACAATCTCTATCCGTAGCTGCACACATTTTAGCACATAACAATGTCTACATCTGTTAGTGTGCATAATTCAACATGTTACAGTCTGTTTATCTGGAAGTGCTCACATTTCAGCCTGTAACAATCTCTGTAGGTGCACACACTTCAGCCCGAAACAATCTCTGTAGGTGCACACACTTCAGCCCGTAACAATCTCTGTAGGTGCACACACTTCAGCCCGTAACAATATCTGTAGGTGCTCACACTTCAGACTGTAACAATCTCTTTAGGGGCTCACATTTCAGCCTGTAACAATCTCTGTAGGTGCACACACTTCAGCCTGTAACAATCTCTGTAGGTGCACACACTTCAGCCTGTAACAATCTCTGCAGGTGCACACACTTCAGCATGTAACAATCTCTGTAGGTGCACACACTTCAGCATGTAACAATCTCTGTAGGTGCATACACTTCAGCCTGTAACAATCTCTGTAGGTGCACACACTTCAGCATGTAACAATCTCTGTAGGTGCACACACTTCAGCCTGTAACAATCTCTGTAGGTGCACACACTTCAGCCTGTAACAATCTCTGTAGGTGCACACACTTCAGCCTGTAACAATCTCTGTAGGTGCACACACTTCAGCCTGTAACAATCTCTGTAGGTGCACACACTTCAGCCTGTAACAATCTCTGTAGGTGCACACACTTCAGCCTGTAACAATCTCTGTAGGTGCACACACTTCAGCCTGTAACAATCTCTGTAGGTGCACACGCTTCAGCCTGTAACAATCTCTGTAGGTGCACACACTTCAGCCTGTTAACAATCCCTAGCTTCACAGTTGTCAAAAATACTTCATTTTTTTTAAAAAAGGAACACTCACACAAACAGGAAATTTACAGCAACAGTGATGTCATCAACAAACATGAGTGAACATTGTCTGTAAAAATATAAAAACTCTCTGTGTGGGATTCTATGCTGACATATTTTGAAAAAAAAAATGTATTTACAAGTAACAAGTTCTCAAACGAGTTACACAGAGAGATATAATAAATACTTCTCCTGAACACAGCACTGTTTAGTTTTTGAATTCAAAACAGTATTCCATTGGCTGTTGAATTCAAAACAGTATTCCATTGGCTGTTGAATTCAAAACAGTATTCCATTGGCTGTTGAATTCAAAACAGTTTTCCAACTGGCTTTTCAAATCGAAACAGTAATCTATTTGGTCTTTGAATTCAAAACAGTGTTCCATTTGGTTTCTGAATTCAAAACAGTATTCCATTTGGTTGTTGAATTCAAAACAGTATTCCATTTGGCTGTTGAATTCAAAACAGTATTCCATCTGGGTTTTTTTTAAAATTCAACAGTATTACATTTAGTTTCTGAATTCAACAGTATTACATTTGGTTTACATAATGAGCTAGCTGGTCTTGTGGTGTCAGTGGGGCCACCTCATCTTGTTGACCCATGTTCATGTCCAAACTGGACATCTGTGAATAGGAATTGTGGGTCTGTAATGAGGACATCATTACGTGGTCGTTGGTGTACTGTGAAGTGTCCTGTCCTAAACTTAAACCATGAAGAGGTGACTGGTTATTCACCATGTTGTGGTGGGGGGAAGGTATCGGCTGCTGTCGGGGCGAAGGTATCGGCTGGGGTGACCTGACAGTTTGCGGCAGCATTGCCGCAGAGATGGGCGGCGAGCGCACTTGCTGCAGCATCTGCTGTGGGGAAGGACTGGTCTGCTGTGCCATCATGAACTGGGGGCTCATTGGCTGACCACCTGCCATCTGCTGCTTGAACTGTGCTTGGTGGTGCTGAAGCATGTGTTGCTGCTGTTGGTACTGATGCATGCTGTGGCCAGCATCATTCTGAAATGTCTGCTGGAAATTCATGCGGGCCTGAACAAACGGTTGTTGGGGCTGAGCAAATTGGTTCATCTGGGAGGTCTGCTGTTGGGCTTGCATCTGCTGCTGTCTGTATTGCTGAGGCATCATCTGACTCAACTGCTTCTGCATCTGCTGCTGCTGGTTCTGCTCGTCAACTTGTTGCATTGAACTGACCATGTTTCCCATGCCTTGCATCTGCTGTTGCTGAGACTGTTGTTTGTTGTTGTTGTTGCTGCTGCTGCTGCATTATTTTCTGGTTTTTCAGTTTCAGAACTTGAGCCATGAGTTGAGGGTTCTTTTTAATCACAGCCACCCAGTCTGCCTGTGTGAGATTCTGGTGTTTGATTGCCTGCAGCATCTGTACGGGTCCTAAAGCTGAAGCCCCACTTGCGCCGCCGGAAACGGACATGGTCGATGTGCTCACAGCATTGACATCCATTGGTGGCAACTGCTGCTGCTGCAATGACTGCTGTTGTGGCTGTTGCTGTTGGGGATGAGTCTGCTGCATGCCAGGCATCATACCGGTCACCAAGGCAGTCCTAGGCTGTTGCTGCTGCTGTTGTTGTTGCTGCTGCTGTGGCATCTGAGAATAATAAGGCGACCAAGGCTTCTGTGCGCTAACCATAGGCTTGCCAGCTGAAGGTCCAAGTGAAGCCGGAGACGGCCTAACTGGCGGCTGCATTGTAGGTTTACCTTTACCGATTGAGCTAATGACTGGCGCTGTTGCCTGTCTCTGTTTTTCTGCCTGCAGCTGTGCATCGTGAGCAGCTATCAGAGCACCTCTTGGGGGCCCTGACACTTTGCCCGAACTGCCACTCGAGAAGGGCGATGACGATGATGATAACAAAGGTGAGGAGTCTTTGCTGGACGAGGCCGAGGAGGCCCCACCACTGTGGGCGTTAATACTGTTAGCTTGGTCTGTCATAATGGCCACACGACGGCGAAGCATCTGTGCCTGGTGGAGATTGGTTAGCAGCTGCTTCTGCCGCAGCTTCTGTTTGAGCTGGGGACAGAAAGGCACAGGACACTTGTTCTCTGTGCAGTGCTTTGCGTGATAACAGCAAAGAGCAATCATTTGCTTGCAGATTGGACAAGAATGGTTGGCTCTGCGCTTGCAGCCCAGTGTGTGAGCAACCACTCGCTTCATCTTATGGCAGGCATTGATGCGGCAGTTTGCATTCTTGCACTGGCAGGCGTGTACCAGGGATGAAATGCAGCGCTGGATAGACTTGCGACGGGACTCCTGTGGATTCTCTTCCTTGCCTGAGCTACCAATGTCATCAAGACCCAGGCCAAGCTTAATCATCTCATGGTGGTGGCTTCCCTTCTTGTAGCAAGGCATACAAAGGTCAAAGTCCTGCAATGTAAAAAAAATTTTATATTTATTATTCAATCTAAATAATTTACTACATAACTTAAACAAATCAAATCTAACATGTTAACATATTTTCTTCTACATTTTAAGAATAAAAAGAAATACACACCATCTTACCAAGTGTGTTCATAATCTAAGCCAGCTGTCATCGCTTCTAGTAAATAATTCTGAAGAAAATACATTACTTTCTTTGAATAACCCCTTACAATTGATCCTCTCAGTTGAATGTATGTACACCACAAGTGTTGCCATGATATCGGATTTTCAAAGAGTTAAGGAAAGATCAGAGACACACCAACAGAATGTGCTGTAATTACAGGTCTCTAAAGATATCAAGAAAGAAATGAAACGGAGACAAGACAGAAGAATGTACTTACACCACATGTGTTGCAATAATATCAGGTTTTCAAAGAGTTAAGGAAAGATCAGAGACAAACCAACAGAATGTTTTGCAAATTACAGGTCTCCAAAGTGATCAAGAAAGAAATTAAACAGACAAGACGGAAGAATGTACTTACATCACATGTGTTGCAATGATATCGGGTCTCCACGGCAGCATTACACACATTGCATGTGTACACAAATGCATCTTTTCCTTGGTTGTGCAACTCGTACAGCAGAGCGATTGAAGAGAATTTCGCCCGGCGCAAAGAGGAAAATTCGTAGTGCTTATCCCTGGCTGATGTCAGAAATGCATCGCGCCCATCCATTAGGTCACAGTTCATGGGTGGATCCGGGTCAGAGATGGGAGGAAGTGAGGCAGCTATTTGCTGATTGTGCAAACGAATGATGAAGAACACCTAAAACAAACAAGACATTACATATACTATAAATGATCTGATCAAGATAAAAGTAAAGGCAATAGTGGCATTTTCATCATAATTTACACATAATATGAACTGTCACAGATAAGGTAACAAGATGTACAATATATATCTTCAAAAGCTCTAAACTGCAATATGACATAGCAAACTGCACTCATACAACTATTTCCTTGAGGAAAAAACAATAAAGGAGATGCTGTCTTGGTTTAGGTTTTGAAAGCTGAATTATTTAATACCACCAAAACATCTAACAAATCTGAAATAAAAGAAATAGCTTTGGCATCTAAGTGAACTTGGATAAACATATGCTGAGAAAAGCAGATAAACAATATTACTAGAAAGTCTTTGCACTGGTAAATACAGGGTCAAAGGAATAAAGGCAGATCAAAACACACAAACATAAGGGAAGAAGAGAGAAGTTAGACATATGAACAGGACTTTGGGCAAGTTAATTGCACTAGCAAAGGATCTGGCGAGCTGGCATGAGTTAGTACACAGCCTATGCTCAACTGGGGGATAAAGAGCAGAAGACAAAGAAACTAGGGATAAAGAGTAGAAAAAGAAACCAAAAATTAAGGGTAGAAGAAAAAAGAAAATATAGACAAAGGGCAGATAAAGAAAATAGAGACAAAGGGCAAAAAAAAGAAAATATAGACAAAGGGCAGATAAAGAAAATATAGACAAAGGGCGTAAAGAAAATATAGACAAAGGGCAGATAAAGAAAATAGAGACAAAGGGCAAAAAAAATATAGACAAAGGGCAGATAAAGAAAATAGAGACAAAGAGCATAAAGAAAATATAGACAAAGGGCAGATAAAGAAAATAGAGACAAAGGGCATAAAGAAAATAGAGACAAAGGGCAGATAAAGAAAATAAGAGATAAAGGGCATAAAGAAAATATAGACAAAGGGCAGATAAAGAAAATAAGAGATAAAGGGCAAAAAGAAAATATAGACAAAGGGCAGATAAAGAAAACAGAGACAAAGAGCAGAAGAATCTTGGGACAGAAGGCAGAAACAGAAGAATCTTGGGATAAAAGGCAGAAACAGAAGAATCTAGGGATAAAAGGCAGAAAAAGAAGAATCTAGGGTAATGGGCAGAAAGAGAAGAATCTTGGGATAAAAGGCAGAAAAAGAAGAATCTAGGGATAAAAGGCAGAAAAATAAGAATCTAGGGTAATGGGCAGAAACAGAAGAATCTAGGGATAATGGGCAGAAAAAGAAGAATCTAGGGATAATGGGCAGAAAAAGAAGAATCTAGGGATAATGGGCAGAAAAAGAAGAATCTAGAGATAAAGGGCAGAAAAAGAAGACCATATGAACATAAGTA
The DNA here is from genome assembly GCA_905116865.2 of Candidula unifasciata. Classification (NCBI taxonomy): domain Eukaryota; kingdom Metazoa; phylum Mollusca; class Gastropoda; order Stylommatophora; family Geomitridae; genus Candidula; species Candidula unifasciata. The sequence goes on along the minus strand of CAJHNH020001483.1, from coordinate 87,928 downwards.
CCTCTTTATGCTTATCCATGTGGCTGTACAACTTTGCCGTCAAGTCATTAGTCCCCTTGAGGCAAATTAGTCTTGCGGTTGTTCTTCCTTGCATTTGCCTTGTTCTTGTTAGCCTTCTTACTCCTCTGGCATTTCTTCTCATCCTTCTTCTTTCCAGACATATCCTGCAGAAGTTCAAACATATATTTTAATGGGAAACACAGCTGACTTAGGAACTGCAGGGGTCACACATTATTTAATTAAAATCAATTAAATTCACAATCAACCTTCTGACACGAAAGAAGTAGACCCTAATATGTCAAGACTGAAGACTCAGAACAATGCTCATGTGGAGAGGCAGCAAAGAATACTGAAAATGTGCTAGAGAGACCTGCTAACTACATACAGTAGAAAGATCGCAGGTTAGGCCTCTTGGCATTCTAATGGAAGCTAAGCTGCATGGACCAGTGGTTGCAGCTAAGACTTCATAGAGGCTTGGATGGCCATCTCATATGAAAAACAAAAGCAGGGAGAATGTAAAGAAGGAGAATTAAATTAAACAGTTAAAAAAAAGGGGGGAGGGAGGGAGGGAGGGGGGGGGGGGAGAGAGAGAGAGAGAGAGAGGAGAGAGAGAGAGAGAGAGGGGGAGAGAGAGAGAGAGAGAGAGAGAGAGAGGAGAGGAGAGAAGAAGAGAGAGAGGAGAGAGATAGAGAGAGAGAGAGAGAGAGAGAGAGAGAGGGAGGGAGGGACAGTACCCTTTTCAAGCCATCGGCACATCAAGCATCTGCTGCCAAGAACAAATTTGTATAGGCCCACTGGCACCTGATGGGTGACTCAGTCAAAGTCATGATGGTCATCTTGAATTCCCAGAACATTTCCTGGTACATAAATTAGACTGGTCTGACCTTGGAGTACCATCCCCCATGCAATTCAATCCCATTGCCCCAAGGTGGTAATCATCTAGCCAACGAAGTTCCCAAAAATTATATACACAGCTAATTTGTTCAAGAAACTATAGAAATTTAGCCATGTCAATAAACGAAGAGAATAAAACCAGACAACTGTGAAATGGATTCTTTCTAACCTGACCAACGGCTGAAATACATGACAATGAAGAAGTATAAATACTTTTTCTTCTTATAACTTATTCTATGTGTCGCTGGTAGCCATGTCTATCCATAACCTTCTGTTTAGTGCTCATTTAATCAATTCTGACATAGATGATCTTCCATGTCATGATGTTAAACTCTCCAGCTTTTTTCTCTGTCGCCTTCTCTTCCCCTCTAACTTTCCCAGCATCACAATGTACTCAAGTTTTCTCCTCATGACATGCATAGAAATTGCAGATGGTTTGCTTCTGATGTGGGTAAGTAATCAGTTCTCTTGTGGGAAAAAAACAGTTAATGTTAATTCACTGTATAACTCTGGGCCACTGCTAAAAAAGTTGAGTCAAGAATTGACATCACAGCACTCGGGGCAGTGTTCCAATACTGATGATACCGGTCACATTGTTGTGCTAAAATACTGAACATAAATTTACACTAATCAGCTAGAAATGCTTACCTCATCATTAGTTTCTTCAATTGGATCTTGGGCATCAGCTTCTGCAGCTTCGGCTTCCTCTCTTTTTCTTCTCTCCTCTTCTTCTTGATCAAGCTCCATAATGCTTTCTTCCATAACGTTTGGCCAAAAGTCACCATCAAAATAAGCCATGTCCTTGGCACTAGACAATCCTCCATCAATGGCGTCTTTCAAAATATCCTAAAGTTGTCAACAAGATAGAAAACGTACATATAATAAGAACAGGATTGTAGCCAAATTCAGCTAAATTTTTCCACAGGGCTTGCAAGGATTTAACATGGCTTTGTTAATATTTGTTAAGGTTGTGACATGCACAAACAGTGTTTAATCACACACAGGTATACAAAGCAAACTGTAATTCAAATTAATATTTTTGAGGTCGTCACTATGTCAACATACACAATATTCTAGTAGGCTAGGCCATAGAGACATGATATCCACACACACACAAAAATCACAACAATTTGAACTTCAATTTGCTTTATACATAGCAAAAGAATAAAGGTATATAGAAATGGAAGGGGGGGGGGGGGGGGGGGGGGGAAGAGGGGGAAGCAGCTAAGATACAGACAAGAGGGGAGATAAAGAAAGAAAGCAGGGAAGGGAGAAGAAAGAGGGGCAGAGAGAAAAGAGGGCAGCCAGCCAGGAAAGATAGAAGGGAGCTCAGTCTCTTGCCCTGGCTGTACACTCTCTCAAGCTGCTGCCCATTCATCTCTTGATATTGTCTTCCCACTCGTATTATTGTGCACCTCTTGCTCTCCTGCAGTAATGTCTTCAAAAGCGTGTTATGTCTTTTAATGTGACCGAAGTATCCCAATTGTCTCTTCTCTATTTCTTTCAGCAACTCTCTTCCAAGTTTAGTCCTCTCAGAACCTCTGCATTAGACTGTTTTTGTTTCCATAAAATATGACCTATTCTTCTGTATACCTAGATTTCCAGAGACTCAATTCGATTTTCTAGTTGCTTGTCCATTGTCAGTTTCTGCACTATACAGCAGAATTGGGTATATATAACATTTGACAATTCTCATTTTTAGTGTTCTCTCTAGCTATCAGTAATTTGCACGTCTTATTGAAGACAGTGATACTGTGAAATTTACTGATTTTATTTATCATCTGGTTTGATACCTTTTCATTAGAAATAGACAAGTTACAAGCTTACCTTACAATCCACAACCACTCTATCCAGAATAGCTTTCTCCAACATCTTCTTGTACCATTCCTGCAGCCTTTTAGGCTTGGGGATTTTTTGCTCTGGGGGATGGCAGTGGAAAATGTAGTCATCCCCTTCACTGGGAGGACAAGCCCAAATGTGAGCCGTGGTGTAGCCAAGATTCTTGGCATATTCTAGGTAGCCAATGAGGATCTCATGGTAAACTACAGTCCGGAGTTGTTTTGGTCGAAAGAAGTGAACACTGTCCAAGTATGATATGTACACACGCCTGCAAACATAGAATAGTTTCAATGTGAAATGTATACAAGCCTGCAAATTCACAAAACAGCCACCTTACGAAATGTACACACATACCTACAAATCACAAAATAGTCATAATGTGAAAGGAACACATATATATGTGTAATTAACTGAAACTGTCAATGCCCTGTCAACCTTCAGAGTTCACTCCTACACAGGGAAAAGATTCCCACTTTGTGTGGATAACCTGGAGTGACCTTTGATTATGTCTACCATTATTCTCTGCTATAAACAGTAACCCCTCTCCATTCTGTCACTGTCATAACTGTCTGTATTTACCACTTTTTAGAGTGGGGCAGTTTATAATGTCTGTACCTAGCAAAATGTTAGCTCAAGTGTTACATTACACAACCCCCGTAGGAACGATTATGGTTAATCTGCCAAATAACAAGCTAACTTGGTATATGAGGTCTTATTCCTGCAACCCCCCCCCCCCCACACGATATTCTTCTGCTCATTTATTAACAGTATTAAAGTACTCTTGTGTGCAAGTGGCGCATTAATCATATGATGTTACATTTATATGTCCAAACGGCACCCAGTAAGTGATGCAGTCGATATCAAGCTTGTCACCTTTACTTGTTAGGATACTATTTGGTACTTGTGTTAGGCTGGGTCAACCTGCCATTCTTTAAAATCTGCCTCGACATGGACTTGAATCTCAGACCTTCAAGCAGGCATGTGAGCCTACCCACTATAGGGAGCCTACATGATGTAGCAGCTAAGACGCTTGCTTGCGTATCCAAGGATCATAGGTTTAGGCCCCGATGAAGCCAGACTTTTTACAAATATGACCTTGGCTCCCAGGTCAACCCAGCTTTAAACTAGTACCAGGTAAAGTTATGAGAAGTAAAGGCGGCAGGTGTGATGCTGACCACATTATCCACCACTGGTCTATAAAATACAGGTCAAGCCCTACATGCCCATATATGCATGAAAGATTGGAAAATGTCTTTTACATTGCTATTTTACTTCACTTACATGTTACAACAATTATCTTAAAATTTAAGTTACATNTGTTACATTTAAAATGACCAAAGGCCCCCAGAAAGGGTGATGCAGTAAAACATCAACTTGTCATTTTTAAATTGTTAGGATACCATGGGTACTCGTGTTAGGCTGGGTCAAACCGCCATTTTTTAAAATCGCCTCGACATGGATGAATCTTCAGACCTTCAAGCAGGCATGTGAGCCTACCCACTATCTACATGCACCTCCCTGAGCTCATTCACACAATACTTAACATGTATAAAAGGGAGCCTACATGAGAGTAGCATCTGCGGCAGGTGTGATGCTGACCACATTATCCACCACTGGTCTATAAAATACAGGTCAAGCCCTACATGCCCATATATGCATGAAAGCTTGGGAAATGTCTTTTACATTGCTTTTACTTACATGCATTACAACAATTATTTTTAAATTTAGTTACATCAGCATCATTTAGCACATATTTAGAAACAACCTCCTCCAATGATCACATCTATAAATACGCTGCCATTGCGAGCGCAGTGAAAACAATGACACTGCTGCCTTCTTTTGCCCTCTATCCCAGCAACCAATTCATGCAAATCCTTCCTACCTTTCACTATCTCCTGCATGTCCTCCCCTGCATATTCCTTTGTCTCTAATTTTCTTCACTGTGTGATTATTTGTGCCTGCCTTGTATGTTATTTTCAGGCTTCTCAATATGTGTGTTTTAACCAGCAGCAGCAGCTCTTAGTGCACTGACATGTCTAACTCTTCTATCATACCACTGATTCTGTATATTATGCAGTCAACAGTTACCTTTTCACTTCTCTAGTCCTGTTCTGTCTTCCAGCAGACAGGCCTCTCCGTGGTGCACTTTCTTGACACACACACACAGTCGGATCTGTTGTCCCCTGATGTAGTTCAGCACTGGTTTCATCCCAACTTGTTTTCTGAAACCGTCATTTCTTATCCTATCTCTTGTCTTGCTCATTTGAGATTCCATGATTCTTCATGTTCATTTCATTTGTGCCCCCCCCCCCCCCCCCCATGTTAAATACCACCATAATAAAAGACGATTCTGCTGCCTACCTTGTGTTTGGCATAGGGCAAGATGAGCCATATTCCTGAACATGCATACCAAAGAAACATACATCAACTCCATCAATTTCCTCAAAAGCAAACAATGCCTTGGCACGGTAGGGGAAGTATTCAGCCATCTCATTTCCAAATCTGGAAAAAAAAATAATTTAGTGATCTATGTGTGAGCAAATAATGAATTAAATGTAATGACACCTTGCAACAACAGCAAAGAGGCTAAGACTGCTAACAAAGGTAGGAAAAGAATAAACTTGTGTGTGTTGAAAAAGTTTTAGGAAGATGGCTTTAGAAAGACAATTATATCACCATAACATTTTTTTACACTGAACAATAAAGACAGAATGTCATTTCTAGAGAGCCTCTATAAAAGCCAGAAAACGGAATGTAACCATTTTTTTTCTCTTGAGGTTCGACTGTCTGACCATTAGTATATACTTCTTTTGCCCTACATCTTTTCCTGTAAAGCTTCATAGGAGTTAGATGCAGTTTCCTGTCTTTTACTAGTTGTCTAGCTTGTATTAATGTTACACTGTATTTCTTTAGTGTCTCTTTTACTCCACCCGCCCATCTCTTTCTTGGCCGGCCTGTTGTCTTGGAGAAGGCTGTTCTCATGTATACGCTCTAGCTACTGGCCAATTTTTTAAATTAATTATACAAAATAATAAAACTGCTGCATATCAAAACATAAACATTTTTTCAACAAATGTCTGTAAAGTTTACCTTTTCCTCATAAGAGGTTTCACTTCTGTATGCTTCTCGTAACTGGACAACACTCTAATTGTCACCTCGCCACACTGTGTGTCCTTCTTACGCAGGAAGCCATTTATTCTGTTCTCCAGAAATGTGCCCAACTTTGTCGTGGGCAATCCTGGGGAAATTATCAAGCAAGCCATAAATACATTAACCACTCAAATACACATAATGAATCATCACAGCCATATTGCTAGAGTATGGGATTTCATGACGTGCGTCTCACACAATTCCTAAAATTAAAGATCAGAAAGGTTATTTTTAACCCCCCAAAAATGATCCTGGCTCCCATGTCGACCCACCTGAAAATGGGTATCAGGGAACGTCTTGGGAAGTAAACTGGCCAGCACAACGCTGGTCTTTAAATGTGGAGGGTTCTCTACTCCCCTGCTTCTATGTTTTGTATTTGTGATTTAGCACCAATGTGGCTATTTCACTTACTTATCATATTCTACCCTCTGTGGCAAGATTTGGTGACTGGTCCATTTTCTCTAGACCAATCATCACATGAAATGTCACATGGCCAACCAACCTTTAACTACCCTGAACATTTTCTTGTGTCCATTTTTATTATTGAAAACAATGTCAGTTTAAACAATGTGAATGCAAACAATCTCCTGCCTAACTAACTGACTGACTGGCCGGCATTTTTGACTATATCCATTTACGGAAAAGAGATGTACAGTTTAACTAGACAATGTGATTTGAATAGTTTTGTGAAAAGGATTCATTTCTGTGCTTCATTATATGTTGACTTTAGTTATTTGTAGATTTAACTTTGTAATTATATGTTGTTTTTTTTTTTAGTTAAAACTGATTATGAACTGATTTAACCCGGTAGTTATACAATAACTTTAAATGTAGTTATATGTTGATTAAACTCTGTAGTTATATGTTGATTAAACTCTGTAGTTATATGTTGATTAAACTCTGTAGTTATATGTTAATTAAACTCTGTAGTTATATGTTAATTAAACTCTGTAGTTATATGTTGATTAAACTCTGTAGTTATATGTTGATTAAACTCTGTAGTTATATGTTAGTTAAACTCTGTAGTTATATGTTGATTAAACTCTGTAGTTATATGTTGATTAAACTCTGTAGTTATATGTTGATTAAACTCTGTAGTTATATGTTGATTAAACTCTGTAGTTATATGTTGATTAAACTCTGTAGTTATATGTTAATTAAACTCTACAGCTATACGCTGATTAAACTCTGTAGTTATATGTTGATTAAACTCTGTAGTTATATGTTAATTAAACTCTACAGCTATACGCTGATTAAACTTCTATAGCTATATGTAAAAGTAAAGGACACTTGTCCACGCCTTTCGGGCGTATTGGGTATATAGGGCTGGGCTTAAATTTTATAGACCAACGGCACAAGATGGGTGATGTGGTCAGCATCACAGTGGCCACCTTTATTTCCCAGGACTGTACCTGGTACCCACTCAAGGCTGCAAGGAACCAACCGTCTGCATAAAAGTAGTCCAGATCTGTTAAACATGGGATCTTGGGGAGGAGGGGAAGAGGGGGGGGGGGGGGGGGGGCGCGCGGCCCTGACCAGCTTCTTTTTGTACATCTCTACATTTTCACTTCATTTTTTTATCCTTCCCATAAGTTGAATTAAGCTGATTAGGAAAATATTGCCATATTTACACAACTTACTTTTAGCCATGAATCTATTCTCCTTTCTTTTTGCTCCTTTAGCCTTGAGACAGGCATCACATGTCCATCTGAAAGACAGCATTTACCTTGGTTTAAAAAATTTGATCTTAACATTCTCAAACTACAAACAAGTATTACTGCCTAGGTGAAACTGGAACGGTTAATATTTTCAACAACAAAAAATAATTCCATGCACAAGCCAAACCATTAAACACACAATTCTAAATGCAAATGGAATTTCCGTAAAATATGTGCACTGCCCATAAGAAGGAGACTATTTCCAGATTTTTGTCGTTGTTGCCTTTATTGCTCAGTTGCCTTTCCAATGTCAAGTTTAAGAAAAGACAAGGCAAGAACTTGTGGTGTATGCTTCATATATAGTGGCATTCACAGCCTAAGACAATCCAATTTTTCTTGTTGAATCCACTGTGTCAAAGTGCTGAAGATACCTGTGGAATAGAATATTTACACTGTTGCTGTTTATTCTCCTCCTCCTCTTCACCTCCTCTGGGTGTCCAGAAAAAAAAAAAAAAAAGGTTCTGATGCCATCCTTATTTGCTTCATAGTATCATTCTTATCCTGACTCCTGAGGTTATATTCAGAATAAATCCTAAGTGTTTCATCTGAGCCCAGGAGCGCTATTTGGGGAGTAGGCGAAGAACAGACCCACGGCTCCCAAACAGGCATGTCGTAAAAGGTAACCAATTACAGGTTTGCTTAAATTTGATGTGTTGGGGCGGAAGGTGCAGATATCACAGCCTAGCGGTAAACCACAATACAACATACTAGCCACCCGTGTAAAAGGAAAACACAGGAGAAGTACTTTCATCATTTTCTTTTTTTGTGTGTCTATTCTGTTAGTGTCCTGTCTGACATTAACGCCATAATGATGTCTGGAAGTGTGCTGAACAGCGAATGCCCTTTGTGTGCTGATTATGACACGCCTGCTTTGCAATATTTGCAACATCCATCAAAGAGTTTATATGCTGTATTCCAGATTATTCAATGCCGTCCACAAAACAAAATTCCACTAAGAAACAAACAGAGGCAGCCGCCTCCTTAACAGTTATTGCTCTGCGGTTTCTACAGAATCTAAGCCATGAAATACAAGATTGGGTGTCAATTTCCCTTATCAACCTTTCTTTTGGGACAAGTTCCAGAAAATTATAAAACCTGTCTCGCAGCCATTATACTGATGCTGGTTCATGACCAAATCTGTATCACAATTATTTTTGTCTGGTTGTGTCCACACAGGGCTCACAGTCTATCCCTCTTATTTGTTTTATACTAGGGAAATCCTTTCGATTTCATGGATGCAATCCAGTCCAGTGCTTTTGGCATGTCTCATCAACCTTCATTTGGGGGGAAGGGGGGGGGGGAAACATCCTCACTTCCTCAGTCCCAGTGGTGCATGGTCGGGAAACATTTAATCATGCCTCTGTGGAGACTGACACCACTATGCCCAATAAAGCATATAGTTAAGATTCCTCCAGAAAGATAAAATATAAAATACATTTCAAGTGCTAGTGCTCTCTCTGTATACTCACCCTTCTCTCCAGATTGATTCAAACCATAAGGCACAGATCTGATGCCATTTTCTTCCACACTCCAAACAGTCCACAAAACTGGAAATGTGTAAAAACACAAATATCAGAAACATTTTGTCATAAAATGTACTGCTGTACTTGTAAATTAAAGATGTTTGGTTTTTAATGACAAATGTCACAGACCGACAAGCTATTACATGAATCCAACAATTATGCGACCATCAAAAATCTGTTACTACATGAAAAAAAATAACCAATCCTATTAACTAAGTTGATGCCTCCTTTTAAAAAATTTCCTGGAAACCTCAATGACAGAGTCATAGCATGAGTTACCTGATTCATTTCTTGGCCCCAGGGAATTTATTCCATTTAACTTTTTACTCTGTTCGTGTTTACTGATTACCCCTTTAAATATCTGTATACACCCTTGAGGGTGGGGGGATTGTCAATGTATATACATTTTTTTCTTTTAAATTTATTAGTGACTAGTGTAATAAAAGGATAGATTTACTCTACCCCCCCCCCCCCTTTTTCCTCCCCCAATCATGTCATAGTGGTAGCTAATTAGTGGCCTGCTGCAACTGTATATGTTGGACTGAAAGGCCAAGATATCAGGCTAGCTGTAACCTACAACACAACGTGCTAACTACCTTTTCAGCAAATGCAGAAGGAGGAGGAGAAGAAGAAAGAAAACCATACAAATTATTTATAAAATATTTGTAGCATTCATCATGCAATAATTAGCTCAAGGAGAACCAATAAAGGACCCAAGAATAAGATTATAGTTAGTCACAATAGTTTTTAATGAACTGATCCCCCTGTGGGTTCCAGGGCCCTATTATATAGGGAAAACAAGAATAGACCCACTGCCTACCCAAAAGCCTGTCTTAAGAGTTGACTAATTGGGAGCTTTCTTCGAGGTCAGAGAGCATCTGCCTGAGAGGCAAGGAACCAGCAGTCTGCATACAAATTAGTCAGATCTGTCAAACGGATGCACATGCAACACTCAGGTTCTGAACAGGACTGCAGTTCAGGGGTGGATGAACAACCAGAACTTTCCGCTGGAGTTTACATCTGGCAAACACGAAGAAGAAGAAGAAGAAGAAGAATGAACGGACACAGGGAAAGTAACCACTTTGCAACAGTTTTCTCAAACCTTGCACACTAAGCTCAGATCTAAATCGCTACACACAGCAAGATTCAATAAATAACAAAACAAGAACCATATACTTACGGCTCATAGTCTAGCTGATCATTTTTCACTCGCTCAAACTGGTCTTTTCTGATCTTCCTGTAGAATCAACAGTAATGGCACATCTTTATACCGAATAGATCTCATCACAAACATATAATAAAGTGTGAATAAAGAAGACATAAACAACAGATTGCACAATTTAATGACTGGCATATTTTGCTGTATCTCATCAGGTGCATACTACAGTAACAATTACATAAATGAAGCAAACAACTGAATCCTTTTAAACTGAAATTTAAATCCAACAATCAATCAATCATAACTGTCTGTTTTATCAGTGCCTGTTGTTCAATGTGTACTTGTTATATAGGATTCATAGTCCTGTGGTCCTTCTTTAGTCATGGAGAGAAGGCAAAAATTACTGACAGCACATGAGACAGGAGGCTGTGGACAGACATGACTACCAATGCCACACAGCTGGCTATGGACAGACATGACTACCAATGCCACACAGCTTTGATTGTAAGAATAATAAATTTAGTCATGGAAACATGGATTTTAAAGACACAATTAGATTTTACAAAGTGGGAGTAACGGTCCCACTTGGAGTCACAAAGTGGAAAAAGAAGGCCAATTACACAGATAAGAAGGGTGATGTTTGCGGCCCTGATCCTCAAGGGCTCAGAATGACTAAGAAGACAATCTGAAAGTTAACCTTATTCTTCTTACTCTCTTCTGTTCCTGGAATGCTTTGCGGCGCCAGGGTAGAACAAGATCTCTGGAATGGGCATTTCTGTTCACTTCGCATAAAGTACTTTTCAGTGACTGATATTTCTGCAGTCTATAATCTGCATGGTTAACCCCTGGCTCTGTTACCACATTATCTGGTGCCAATCTTGTTACATGGCTAAACTATCTGATTTGTTTGTCTACCTATAAAGTTCAGTATTCGATCTGTGCCGACTCTTCCCCTGACATCATCGACTTCTTGTACTAAAAAAAATGATTACTTTCAGTTACGGAGGTGATCCTATAATGTAAAAGTACAAAACTAAGAGCAGCCTCCACTTACGTGACTGGCTGGGTAGGATCCTCTGATAATTCAACCTCCTCTGTTTGGATTTCTTGGAAACACTTCTCACAGTAAACATATCTGCACAATTTAAAAAAATACAAATGTTCAAACTGCTCAAATGCAAACAAAGTAAAACTGCAAAATGAAAGTAAAATTGCTGTAATTAGTTTTGCAGAGTAAAATAAGTAGGAATTTCCATATAAAATATGCTCTACTGCTATAAAACTTTGCTTCTGCTGAAATTGATTTCATCCTTCATACTGAAGAAAAAAGTGCAAGTCCATGTGATGTATAAACAGCACAACAGATGATGAAAAAAATGAATGAATCAAAAAGTGACATCAATGTGCACTCGGGACATTCCCAGTCCCCTTCTTCGGTGGCCAAGGAAGTGTTGACATGCTAACAGTAACATGAGGATGATAAAGAAGACATACGTTTACAGAGTTACACAAAATCTCAGCTTGGCCCTTACCTGTTTTGGTAGCTATAATACATGGCATCCCTGGGAATAGTACACAGCTGCTTGCCATAGCAACAGAGAACTTGGGGGCAGAAAACATACTTGTGACCACAGCAGTAGCCCAGTGACTCCATGACACTGTCAATCTCAGCCTCAAAAACTTCTGCTAACTGAAAAAAAAGACAACAGAAAATGCATGACAGCAATGTCATTAAAAATGCCATCAAATGAGACATAACTGGACCAATTGAAGGCTTCTCTGCATTTCATCCCCCTTCTTGTTTACACCAACACATTTTTCTGTTAACGCAAAGATGCCTTGGAGAAGAAGGAATAAAAATGATGAAATTTATTTTACATGCCATACTTTTTTTTTTAAACACACAGTTGCTTTAGAAAAGTTAAGTTAGTTGCATATCCTTTACAGGACGTTGCAGAACCAAACCCAGCATTTTTTTTTACTGTTGTGGTTTTTGTAGGCAAGTCTACATCCAGTTTGTTTGCAATTGTTCTCTGGACAGCCGGCATCTCAACACCACTGTCGAAACCAATGCAAGGCCAGCAGCTGAGATCTAACCCGGCATTAAAAAGCGGGTTCGCAACCTCTAAGCCACAGACACTTAGAGAAGAAAAGATAGGGAAAAAAGAGGATTTTTTTTTAAACCCCCCCCCCCCCCCCCAAATATAAAAAAAATATATATTTTAAGTGCTTCCTGTTTCTAAAGCTCACTCTAACTGGAAGAAGAAGAATCACCAGCAGTCAGTTACCTTGGAAGCATACTTGTGAACCCTGGAGGTCTTCTTGTTGTACAGCCAAGCATTGTCAATCATGAGCCACATATCATCCACAAACTCCCAAGGATCTTTGTACACTCCAGAATCTAGGTTGTTTCTAATGGTCTGCAAGTCCATCGGCTTCTTCACAATTTCAAAATAATCCTGTGGATGTACACATTCAGTTAGTAGACAACTTTAGAATTTCCTAAAAAAAATTGTAAAATAATAAATGCTACAGTATGTCCATATATCTAACAAAAGAAAAAAAGCACACATATTAATTACAGGATTAACAAGAACACCCATAAAAACTATGACACTAGTTTTAAAAATAATATATTTCACACCATGCGCTGGAAAAGGAAAACTAGCAATATAATAAGGAAAAGTAATATGTGCATATAATAATTCTCTCAACCCAGTGTGAATACAGGACTGGGGACTACAAATTAGTTACTAGTCCAACCTGCATGCCCAATACAACTGAAGGCGCGAAAAAAAGGGTTCTTCATTTTACTTTTTTACAACGGGTTTAATCTTCTCAAGTTTATTGGCTGTAAACTCTTGCGGAAAGTTGTGGTTTTTGTTCACCTCTGGACTTTAGACTTGTCCCAGAACCTGAGTGTTACGTGCATATCCACTTAACAGATCTGAGATAATTGTATGCAGATTGTTGGTTCCTTGCCTCTCAGGCATGTGCACTCCGACTTTGAAGGAAGCCCCCAATTAGTTTACTCTTATGACATGCTTGTTGGGGAGGAGGCTGTGAGTCTATTCTTGTTTGCCTCCAAATATGCTTGTTGGGGAGGAGGCAGTGGGTCTATTCTTGTTTGCCTCCAAACATGATTGTTGGGGAGGAGGCAGTGGGTCTATTCTTGTTTGCCTCCAAACATGATTGTTGGGGAGGAGGCAGTGGGTCTATTCTTGTTTGCCTCCAAACATGATTGTTGGGGAGGAGGCAGGGGGTCTATTCTTGTTTGCCTCCAAACATGATTGTTGGGGAGGAGGCAGTGGGTCTATTCTAGTTTGCCCCCAAACATGATTGTTGGGGAGGAGGCAGTGGGTCTATTCTTGTTTGCCCCCAAACATGATTGTTGGGGAGGAGGCAGTGGGTCTATTCTTGTTTGCCCCCAAACATGATTGTTGGGGAGGAGGCAGTGGGTCTATTCTTGTTTTCCCCCAAACATGATTGTTGGGGAGGAGGCAGTGGGTCTATTCTTGTTTGCCTCCAAACATGATTGTTGGGGGAGGAGGCAGGGTTTGTATGATTGTTGTTTGCCTCCAAACATGATTTGTTGGGGAGGAGGCAGTGAGTCTATTCTTGTTTGCCTCCAAACATGATTGTTGGGGAGGAGGCAGTGGGTCTATTCTTGTTTGCCCCCAAACATGATTGTTGGGGAGGAGGCAGTGGGTCTATTCTTGTTTGCCCCCAAACATGATTGTTGGGGAGGAGGCAGTGGGTCTATTCTAGTTTGCCCCCAAACATGATTGTTGGGGAGGAGGCAGTGGGTCTATTCTTGTTTGCCTCCAAACATGATTGTTGGGGAGGAGGCAGTGAGTCTATTCTTGTTTGCCCCCAAACATGATTGTTGGGGAGGAGGCAGTGGGTCTATTCTTGTTTGCCCCCAAACATGATTGTTGGGGAGGAGGCAGTGGGTCTATTCTAGTTTGCCCCCAAACATGATTGTTGGGGAGGAGGCAGTGGGTCTATTCTTGTTTGCCCCCAAACATGATTGTTGGGGAGGAGGCTGTGGGTCTATTCTTGTTTGCCCCCAAATATGCTTGTTGGGGTCTATTCTTGTTTGCCTCCAGTGCTTGTTGGGGAGGAGGCTATTCTTGTGCCTCCATTCTGTGAGTTGTTGTTTGCCCCCAAATATGCTTGTTGGGGAGGAGGCAGTGGGTCTATTCTTGTTTGCCCCCCCCCCCCCCCAATGGGCACCGAAACCCACACGGGGAATAACGGGTTATTAAAACATCAAACCTTTAATCTTGGTAATGACCAAGAAACATATGTTCAGTTGTTTGGTACTGAAAGACTAAATGTTTAAACACTGAGAGGCACCAAGGGCACAAAGGACTCTTACTGGAATCTGAAGTGCAATTGGATCCACAGGTGTCTGGAAGGGAAGAGACTCTGGATCTTGCTTCTGTATTTTCTCCCACACTGGCATCAAGGCTTGTCTTAGCTCGTCAGGGTCGAAGACTGAGGGGAGAGAGCAACACATTTAAATATAAACATAACATTTAATTATTAACATAGTTACGTTGTACCTGGGGAGTCGCCGTGGTGGAGCGCCTAGAAGCTCACCGTGGTGGAGCAGCTAGAAGCTCACCGCAGATCGGAAGGTCGTGGGTTCGCTTTCTGGTGAAGCCGGACTTTTTTCAAAAATGACCTCGACTCCCAGGTTAACCCAGCCTTGATTGGGTACCGGGTGCAGTCCCGGGAAGTAAAGGCGGCTGGCGTGATGCTAAACACATCACCTATATTGTGTCAATTGGTCTATAGCCAACTTATCGTGCATAACTGCTACTATCAACGGATACTGGCTTTGGGGCCTCTATCAATGGTTATTTGCATTTACTGTATGCACATATTTCTGGATTGTGCCAGGACTAATTATATTGTTTACCAGTTTTTCAGATGGCACAGTGAGAGACATTTCATTTGAACGGATTGAACGGAGCAAGTATGGAGAGACCCGATTGCAGAGAAGTTGAAACCTTAACTAAGACACTACACACTAATGTTAGCTTTGGTCCATCATTAGTGCAACCCTGTGTACAGTGTATACTACTAAGTTTACAAACAACCAGAACTTTCCACTGGAGTTTACAGCCAGCGAACGCAAAGAAGATAATTGACCTAAGCCTCCAGGAAGACCCCATCTAAAATGGGTGCCAGGAAATGTCACAGGAAGTCTTCTTCTTTGTGTTCTCCGGCTGTAAACTCCTCCAGAGAGAAATGTTCTGGTTGTCTGCCTACCTCTGGACTTAAGTCTTGTTCCAGAACATGTTTTGCGTGCACATCTGTTTTACAGATCTGGGTTATCTCCACACAAACTGTTGGTTCCTCACCTCTCAGACAGAGGCACTTCATTCCAAGGACAGCTGCTAATTAGTCCCCTTTTACTACACAGTTGTTAAGGAAGGGAGTGGGCCTATTCTTTCCCCCCAAAATGAAACCCCAGAACCCACTTGGGATCACGTGCTGTAAACACAGTCAGCAAGATGTTGACCACATCATACATTAAGTCCAGACTGGTCAATTCAATTATGCATTTAGGACCACACGCCAATGGTCCAATACTGTGAAAGGGGTCATTCAGTTTAACCACAAACCACAGACCGAACAAACCAGGCACAGTGCATCAACTCACCCTTCTTGCATCGTGGCTTTGCAGTAGACACAACACCAGAGGCAACATCTGCAGGAGAAGATTTCTCCTCGCCGATACTGCTGGCTTGAGAATTCTCTCCTGCGCTTTCTAATTTCATGACAGAGGAACTATTTTCCTCCTTGACACTGCTAACTTCTGCCTTGCAGCTGGACTCGGCAGTTACATCCATACGTTCTTCTTTCAAATTACAGTCTGGTTTCCAATCGGAGGGAGGCTCTGATTTGACTTCAACCTTCACAGCTGGTGAGCTGAGCATGGTCGAGGTCGTGGACGATGCCACAGATATGGTCGGGGTCACCGCAGACAGTGATAATGTTGAAGGGGATGCCGCCAACAAAAGACTAGACAGATTCTGACTGTTTTCACATGCACCCGAGTCTTTACTAACAGTCTCTTGTTTACAAATGCCATCAGATCCCAGCGTATGATCGTTCTGAAAAAGGAAAATAATAATAATGGTATTAGTACCATATTGAGTTAGGAGGGGCACAGGAAATGACAATTCGAACGCTAATTTCAACACAGGATATGTTGTGCAGTTTCAAACCTTGTAATATAAATGTTGAATTTGAATTAAAAATTAGCATCACAGCACTCGGGAAATTCCCATAAGTACTCCCTCCCCATCTTCAGCAGCAAGCGAGGAAGTCCAATTCCAATAGCTGTCAGACTGTGTATCTGTCTCGACTTTCCCTTGAGCGAAAACCTTGTAATATAAACCTTGTTTCAATGATGACCACTTTTTCTTCAGTGTTCACACAATAAAGGGTGGTTGATACGTTTGTGGTTTAAAGCTAAGTAATCATATTTGCATCTTTTGGCACAAAACATCAAATTTTAGTAAACTCATAATTTGTCGCCTTTTATTACACAAATGTATAATTAATATATTCAGATAGGTCAAACAATATTTTATATCCAGACAGGCCAAACAATAATTACTCTATCCAGACAGGCCAAACAATAATTACTGTATCCAGATAGGTCAAACAATAATTACTATATCCAGACAGGCCAAACAATAATTACTGTATCCAGATAGGTCAAACAATAATTACTATATCCAGACAGGCCAAACAATAATTACTGTATCCAGATAGCTCAAACAACAATTACTATATCCAGATAGGCCAAACAATAATTACTGTATCCAGATAGCTCAAACAACAATTACTATATCCAGACAGGCCAAACAATAATTACTGTATTCAGATAGCTCAAACAACAATTACTATATCCAGATAGGCCAAACAATAATTACTGTATCCAGATAGGCCAAACAATAATTACTGTATCCAGATAGGTCAAAAAATAATTACTACATCCAGACAGGCCAAACAATAATTACTGTATTCAGATAGCTCAAACAACAATTACTATATCCAGATAGGCCAAACAATAATTACTGTATCCAGATAGGCCAAACAATAATTACTGTATCCAGATAGCTCAAACAATAATTACTGTATCCAGACAGGCCAAACAATAATTACTGTATCCAGACAGGCCAAGCAATAATTACTGTATCCAGACATCATCATCATCAGTTCTCTTTATGCCTAGTGGCACATGAGGCTTCAGAGAGGACTTTCCATGCTTTCCTGTCCTGTGCAATCTTCAATGCAGTTTTCCATGTCAAAGATGCCGCACTCAGGTCACTTTCCATCGTTCGTCTGCATGTTGTTTTTGGGCGCCCCTGTTTTCTTTTCCCCTCTGGTGTCCATGTGAGAGCTGTTTTGGCAGGTATATCAGAAGTCATTCTCATAACGTGGCTAAGCCATTTCCATCTTCTCTTGGTAATCATACTGTCTAAAGTTTCTTGGTTTGTGGTTTGAAGTAGTTTAGTGTTTGAAATTGTATCTGACCAGAAAATTTTGATAATTCTACTCTACGTAGACATGTGTGGTGGAAGGTAGACAGCTTGTGCGCATCCTTTTTGGTCATTCTCCAGCATTCCGCTCCAAAGAGAAGAACGGGCAAAATGATGCTCTTGTAGAGTCGGAGTTTCGTTCCTCTGCAGTAATTGTTGGATTTCCAGATTTGCCTCATCCTTCCAAAAGCAGCTCTAGCTTTGTTCAGACGTGACTGTATGTCTTCCCAGTAGGGACACCACACTGCCAAGATACGTGAAATGTTCTACATTTTCAAGTGATTGGTTTTTTATGGTCACTGGTTGAAACCAGTATCCAGACAGGCCAAACAATAATTACTGTATCCAGATAGGCAAAACAATAATAACTGTATCCAGATAGGCCAAACAATAATTACTGCATCCGGATAGGCCAAACAATAATTGCTGCATACAGATAGGCCAAAAAATAATTATGTAATCCAATACTGTATCATTAAAAAAAAAAAAACACACAATACAACCAAATGAGGAACTTACATTCATTTCTTTACAGGAAATCTGCACACTAGACTGTGGGGTTCTGGACAAGGACAAATGTGTGGAATGATCAGCTGGAGTTGTCGCAGAAGCAGCAGAAGTTGACAGCTGCTGGAACAGCGACTGCTGAGAATTGTTCATGTGAACACCATTGTGAGCCAGCACGCTGTCCATGGTGCTACCGGAAGTGATCTCCATACCCCCCATTACCTGGCCGTTGCCGCCCACCATGTCAGTCACTGATGACGTACAGCGACTCTGCATGGCAGACTGCATTTGAGAATTCGACATTACAGAATGCTGGTTAGACACCTGCCGAAAAAATATTTAGCAACATTGTAATTTTAGCACTATAAACATCATGTGTTATTATATTAAATACTTGCAGGTGGCGAGGTTTTTTAGGCAGGTATTTAGGAAAGTAAGGAAGCTGCAGTGATGTAGGGGCTAGATGCTTGCATGTGGATTGGAAGGTCATAGGTTCAGGTCCTGACGGAGCCTGACATTTAAAAAAAAAAATTCTTGGCTCCCAGGTTGACCCAGCCTTGAGTGGGCACCAGGTGTAGTTCTATTAAATAGAACTACCAGCATGATGCTGACCATATCACCCATGGAGAGCTGATTGGTCTGTAAAATACAGGTCTAGCCCTAAAGGTACAATCTGCCTGAAGGTGGGGAAAAGGGTCCTTTCTCATTTAGGAAAGTAAAAGCTGTAGGCGTTCAGAAAAATGAGTTAATCTGCAGATGCTGGTCAGTCCCACATGATGGTGTTACAAAATCTGATTGCTACCAAATAAATAGCCACTCTAAACCAAACTTCAAAATTTGCCTAAGCCAAAAACTGCATTAATTATTTATCCACATAAAAAAGTGAAGACTGGCATTCATATGCCTCTTCCCAAACTGTTGTGTGCTAACTAGGCGTTTATGCCAGAGGTCAGAGGGTGTGAAAGTACACATTATTCATGAGATGAGTGACCAAAGTGAGAAGCAATGTGGATACTTGGGCCGTTGAAAGAGAATGGAAGTCGTGTTGTCGGAGATTTGAAAATTCCACAGGTATGGCCAGACCCACTTGAGAGTTAACGCTGGTAGACAAATCCTGTGGTAGTCAGATTCAGCAGCCCTCAGGCAGAGAGAGAGAGAGAGTTTGGACGCTTCTTCGTGTTGTGTGACAGTTTTAATCATGTTTTTATTCTGACGGAGTGTCTGTACGGTCTAGTTGAATTTGGTGTATTAGAAAATGGAGCTCTGAATGCTTTTAGTGTAGATATTTGTCAGAGGACAGAGTATGTGTTGGCCCGCGTGTGGTGGAGCTGGCACTGGTGCATCCTAAGTGTCACGCTGGTTGACTTGCAGTCACTGTGTGTAGAAATCAGTGTGAGGTGGTGATGGGGAGATGTATGGAATAATTTCAGGTGTGAAAAGGTATCAGACGACGTTTCGGATTTTATTCACCAATTTGGCAGGGTCCCTAGGATAGAGAGTCGCCAGAGGAAAGTCACAGCCATCAGTGAAAGATGGATTCTGCCCGATCGGGCGGAAGGTGCCTGTGGCGGCCATCAGGACAAAGAGTGCAAGGATGTATTGCATTCTGTCCAGTTGTGGAATCTGAGGAGCACTGTTCGTACATTGTGCCAGTGTAGTGTGCTAGCAGAGCATACTTTAATCGTGCTTGCAAACCTTGTGGGTTACAGTCTTTAAGTGGTTGATTGGGAACTGTTCGGACTTTGTTCCAGTCTGTATTGAGTGAGTCAGCCATTAACTGAACGAGAGTGACCGAGAGACTTCTTGTTCATCTTACATCACCAATTTATCGTCGCCATGTGTTCATCCATATCAAAAAAAATTGATGGCACTAGTAAATCTTACCTTGAGTGATTTATTATAGTTTCATTAAGCAGTTACTGGTTTCTCAGAGACTTAACTAGTGCTTGACACAGAAAGGAATGTCCTCAATAAATCATACACCCTAGACACTTGTTAGATAGTGAAATGGTGTGTACGGCGGTGTGATATCGCAATATGGTTCCCAAAACAAATGATGGATGAAATGGTAAGTCTGGCAATGATACTTGCTGGTACACTTTACTATTCACAAGACAAGTAGTAACTGCTAGTGTCCAACAACAATAATAAAATTTCATACTACACACACAAATTCCCACTGACACTGCACAACTTTTTTTTGCAGTGGCCAAAAGATGCAGGGCCTCAACACTTCACATGCATGTCGTCTGTCCATGCTGAAGTTATACCTCATTAAATTAACCTTTTTGTCTTGAGAAACCGTGAACCAGGTATTTTCTTCTGTGACTCAATCTGAGAAATGCTGTTTACCTGGCACTGTAGCAGTGTCTTGTCCTGGAGAAGCCTAATTAATGCCATAGGTTGTGTTTGCGACTGTGCAGTGTTTAGCGGGTCAGGGTATGATTTTTACTCAGAGCAGAATTTTGAAGTTTTTTTCTTAAGAACAAAGGGGCTATTTCAAAGCTATCCTTAAGTCGTAATTTACTCACTGCCTCAGTGTGCAGTTCCCACAGGGTTAAGGTATGAATTAACCCAATAAATGGTTGTGCTCTGCGAAATGTGTTTTATTTAAAGCATCTCACCATTCATATATACAGACTACCCCTTAATATATTACTAGAAAAACATTTTCTAAAATGAAGATCATTTATATATATATATATTATTTTTAATTTATTAGTGACTTGTGTCAAATGAATTTTTTTTTTAAACGTCCGGGGCAAAAAGTTTAAACTAGTTTATGATTAAAAAAAATTTTTTTTTTGTTTGTTAATGTAAGACATTTTCAAAGACAGAACAAAGAGGAAAAATGTCTGAGAATTACTACACAGTAAATCTAGTGATCCCTGACAAATAATGGCAATCTTACCTGAACTTGAACAACTTGTGGTTGAGACATCAGCTGCTGGTGCAGACCCTGCTGCTGTTGTTGTTGTTGCTGTTGGTGCTGCTGTTGTTGCTGCTGCTGCTGTGGTGATGGGTGAGTGGATGAAATGGTGGAGGTGGGCATCATGAATCTGCCAGCAGACTGCTGTGACAAGGTGTGTTTCAGAGCATCAAACTGCTGCGCAGATTCAGCAAGTGCAGCGTTCACAGACATCTGATTGTTAGATGTATTCGCATTAGACATCTGTTTAAAAAAAAATGTAAATTATTGTCTTGTCAGGAATATTTTAAGTTATGAACTGGGTTACCTTCACAGCACTCTAGACACATCCACTGTGCTCAGTCTCCAACATATACAACAGCATCCCGTGGTTAACAGTGCCAGTCTTATGCTGGCTGTCGGCTCTGTGGCTAAATCGATGCGAACACTTCGTAATGCCAGGATCGATTCCAGCTGCAGGCCATGCGCCTTGCGTTAGTTTTGACAGTGGTATCAAGAAAGCCGACAGTCCAGAAAGCAATAGCAAACTACTGGACGTAAATTTGCCTAGAAAAACCACACAACAGCCAGGAGCTGTTGGGGTTGGTTCTGCAAAGTTCTGTCAAGGATACACAATCAACCTTATGCTGGCTAACAAAAATTCTTAAGCCTTGAGACTGACGTTTGTGGCCTGGTCATTTTCCTGGTAAGCAATATTATCAACCTTTATTTTTTGTCCCTCTGCTCAAATGTGTGCATTTACTTCTTTAAAGTACTTATACTGAACATTTCTCCATTTCAATAGGGAGCTGTCAAATCACTCTAAATCTTAATCAATGTTTTCAGTGTAAATGTTTTATAGTTATATAACTTGAATATTTATGTTACCATTGAAATTTAATGAACTATCATATTTATGAAATCACATGCGGAAAGATGTTTTGGCTGTTTCTTCATGTGTGATTATTTTGATAGTCTATCTTATATACAGCTAATACAATCAAATGTATTCAACTCATGAGGAGGCTAATGGAGGAGACTGAGCCCGGAGTGTAAAACTGAGATTTTTTATTTGATGTCGCCCCAGAAATATTGGAATCATTCTGGGCAGGCAAACTATTTCATCATGTTCAACCAGCATCCCCCAAGGGGGAGCTTTTGGTTATAACTGTGACTACGTTTATGTGCCCCATCTAAAATGGGTAAAGACTGCTCACCACCAAGAAGAAGCCCTGAAAAGGACTCTTGCAGTGCTGATGCTATTGTAGGAGACAGACCCAAATACTTCTTCTTTCTTCTTCAAGTTCACCAGCTGTAAACTCTGGCGGAAGGTTCTGGTTGCTCGTCCACTACTGAACTGCAGTCCTGCTCCAGAACCTGAGTGTTGCGTGTGCATCAGTTTTACAGATCTCATTCTCTTGAATACAGACTGTTGGTTCCTTGCCTCTCCGGCAGATGCACTCCGACTTCAAAGGAAGCTTCCCAATTAGTCGACTCTTATGACATGCTTTTGGGGAGGCAGTGGGTCTATTCTTGTTTTCCCCACAATGGGGCCCCGGAACCCACACGGGGGACCCAAATACTGTCGCGACCTACATTAAAACCATCTACTGGCCAGCCAGTGGGGCGGCCTGGTCGCCAATGTGTAAGCCACAGATGCAAACAAATAAAGATATATATTCTGTATTCAAAGAGAACTGGCTCATAAACAGCATACTGTCCTGAAAGTTGAAGTATTTTGGCCACATCAAGGAGAACCGGCTCATAAACAGCATACTGTCCTGAAAGTTGAAGTATTTTGGCCACATCAAGCGGCATGGTGGCTTGGAAAAGACGGTGATGGAAGGTGCAGTTTGTGGAAGGCGAGGCAGGGGTCGACCACCGCGAAGATGGATACAAGACATTGAGGATGCATTGGCACTGAAAACACATGGGGCCGGAGAGCTGGCTAAGAGAAGGGACACTTTCAGGCGTGCCATGAAGAAAATGACGTTCTGTAAAGGACTTGCTGACTGGTGATGATTAAAGGACAACTTAGACATAACAACATGGTGGTTAGTTACCTGGCCTGTTGGAGAAGAGGTCTGCATGTTCAAATTCCACCTCAATGGCGATGACTGCTGTGGGGGTGGCTGTGTGCTGTTTAAGTCTTTGAACATGGCATTTCCCAATTGGGTTCCATTCATGCCATCTAAAAAAGACAAATATTATTTGATACATCCTCTGTCTAAATAATTTAAAAAACCATCTTTTTTCTTTTGTTAAAAGTAATCAATCTACTACAAGCAGCAGGGGAATAAAGAGACAAATATAGAAATTATTTAAAAAAAAATAAACTTGGGTCTTAAACCCACATTTATTTATAAACCTAAAAATAGCCACTGCAGCATTGTGGCTAACACATTGGCATGCCAGTCTGGTATTAAGGTTTCAATTCCAATCATGGCAAAATTATTTCAAATATTACTTCGGGGCCCCATGTCACCTGAGACCAAGTGGGTACCCGGAAATGTTAATCAGGAATATCAGGCATCCCTAAGAAAAGCGGCACTGCAGGAACTGCAACTCTATACACAATTCAGAAGACGACTATAGACATCCCCAGAATACCCAGTTTATCAGTCTCGTCAAAGATGGTGGCCATTTACTTGACCAGCATGGGCAGGTCATTATTCTACATCTCAAGACAAGACATAAGAAAAGCCCTATCATTTGTGGCAATCTCTGTTATGAGATTATCCCCCTGTTAGCTAATTAACTCTTAAATCAAAATTAACATAAGAAATATTACTTGAAGAACCATACAATATACTAAAGTACTACTACAAACTACTACTTAAGAAACCATTCAATCTATTACTTAAATAATTAAAGAACCATACAAACAATTACTTTGTGTAAGTGGTCTGATCTGAGGTGCCATGATGCCAACATTTCCAACTTGAGCATTCTGTACGTTCATTCCTTTCATTCTCTGAATTCTCTTCTCTTCAAGTTCTTTCTGGATCTTGTAAATCTTCTCGGCCAACAGATGATAGTATTCACCCTAAAAAGAACCAACAACAATAAGAAAATGTGTGGCAGGTTTTACAGATATGCATGCCTTACATTTGTAAACAAGGATGAAATGTACTGCATTTCAAGTTGTCCATTTGTTGTAAATGACATCACTTTGTGCAGTCACTGACCCAAATGTAAATAATTTCTGGGTTTTCCCAATTGGTTTTGCACACTACAGAGGACAGTTTTGTATTCATTGAGATAAAATAATGATGTGCCTCGCTGATAAGTGTAGGCTGTCAGGTTTCACCCCCTCACGTGATCACCAGAATCACAAATCAGGGCAGTGTTCCTTCATCGCCCAACACAAATGGCCAAGCCAAGCCACCTAGATATTTACCCCTTTGACCTCCACTCCATTTTTCCATCAATCCCACTCAATCAAGCAATCATCATCACGCCCAGTGGCACACAAGGCATAGACAAACTGCCGCCACTCAATTCAATTCTGAGCCATCCTATCTCCAGTTTTGTCCTTCGCATAGCCTTGTGTTCAACCTCAAAAGTTCACTTCCAAGACTGCTTCTTCCTCGCTGTCCTTGTGGTGTCCATTGCACTGTTTCTCTCGGCCATCTCTCTTTCTTCATTCTGAAGATGTGTCCAATCCACCTCCCTTTTTTTATTTCTAAATTTACATTATCTAAATCTGTCATTTGTTGTCATCTAGAAATGCTGATTTTATCCTCCCATGTGAACCCCAACAATATTCTGAGAAGTTTTCCCTTTGAGAATGCTCTCTATCTTTCAATCCCACTAGCCGTTAACCAAATCCTCATGCCAATCCCTTAAAACATGTCCGAAAAAAACTGACTGTCTACATCTAATCAGTCTATGGATTTCATCTGTCTCATTTTCTTCCCCCATAATATTCTTTATATTCTTCTCAAAAACTACTGGAGGTAAATTTGTCTAGAAAAACACACACAACAGCCAGGAGCTGTTGGGGTTGGTTCTGCAACGTCCTGTAAAGGATACGCAACTAACCTTCTCAAAAACCACATAGCTGTGAGTAAATAAAAAAAATAAAAAGTTCACTTTAAGCTTGTTTATTTAGTGTTTATGTCCCACACAAAGATTCTATAAAGCACTTTAACAAATTTTTTAAATCCATAGATGGACATCTTTTTATTGGTATGTTTTTCATCTTGCTAAAGACCTCCTGTGCAGTAAGGATGAAACAGTCTGGGTTTAAAAAGATACCGTTAGGGATAGAGAAGTAACAGTGCATCCCATCAGACATGTAAGTTCACTTAGGGCAGAGCTTTGCTTGGCCACCGCAACCCCCTCCCCCTTTTTTCAACTGATGCATTATCAATCTCTACTGTTGCCATTGAGTACTGTGAGGAGAAACTGTCTGCATTGGAACTGGAACTTTCAGCTTGCTGCTGAAGATGGGGACAGAGCGTAGTTGGGAGTGTCCCAAGAGCTATGATGATGATTCTCAATTCAACTAGTTTGCTTACATAAAAGCTGAACACTTCAAACTAATTTTTGTGATATCCACAGAAGTCTTCTTCTTTGCCTTCCCCAGCTGTACACTCTGGCGGAAAGTTCTGGTTGCTCGTCCACTAGTGAACTGCAGTCCTGCTACAGAACCTAAGTGTTGCGTGTGCATCAGTTTGACAGATCTCATTCTCTTGAACACAGACTGTTGGTTCCTTGCCTCTACAGCAGATGCACTCTGACTTCAAAGGAAGCTCACCTATTAGTCGACTCTTACGATATGCTTTTGGGGAGGCAGTGAGTCTATTCTTGTTTTCCCCATAATGGGGCCCGTTAACCCACACGGGGGTCCACAGAAGTATTCTGCTTCTTTTGCCCTTTATCCCGGAATGAAGCATAGGCCCTCAAACAACTCACATCAAGTAATCCTATCTGATGCCATCACATGTACCTCACCCAATCTTTTGCCATAGCACGTAGCCCACCCAATGTCCATCTTTTGCCATCGCATGTAGCTCACTCCATGCCCCCCATCTTTTGCTATTGTATGTAGCTCACCCCATGTCCCCCATCTTTTCCCATAGCACGTAGCTCACCCCATGTCCCCCATCTTTTTCCATAGCACGTAGCTCACCCCATGTCCCCCATCTTTTCCCATAGCACGTAGCTCACCCCATGTCCCCCATCTTTTCCCATAGCACGTAGCTCACTCCATCTTTTGCCATCGCATGTAGCTCACTCCATCTTTTGCCATCGCATGTAGCTCACCCCATCTTTTCCCATAGCACGTAGCTCACCCCATGTCCCCCATCTTTTCCCATAGCACGTAGCTCACCCCATGTCCCCCATTTTTTCCCATATCACGTAGCTCACCCCATGTCCCCCATCTTTTCCCATAGCACGTAGCTCACTCCATCTTTTGCCATCGCATGTAGCTCACTCCATCTTTTTCCATCGCATGTAGCTCACCCCATGCCCATCTTTTGCCATTGTATGTAGCTCACCCCACGCCCCCAATCTTTTGCCATCGCATGTAGCTCACTCCATCTTTTGCCATCGCATGTAGCTCACCCCATGCCCCCCATCTTTTGCCATTGTATGTAGCTCACCCCACGCCCCCAATCTTTTGCCATCGCATGTAGCTCACCCCATGCCCATCTTTTGCCATTGTATGTAGCTCACTCCATGCCCATCTTTTGCCATTGTATGTAGCTCACCCCATGCCCATCTTTTGCCATTGTATGTAGCTCACCCTATGCCCCCCATCTTTTGCCATTGTATGTAGCTCACTCCATCTTTTGCCATTGCATGTAGCTCAACCCATGCTCCCCATCTTTTGCCATCGCATGTAGCTAACCCCATCTTTTGCCATTGCATGTAGCTAACCCCATCTTTTGCCATTGCATGTAGCTAACCCCATCTTTTGCCATTGCATGTAGCTAACCCTATCTTTTGCCATTGCATGTAGCTCACTCCATGCCCCCCATCTTTTGCCATTGCATGTAGCTAACCCCATCTTTTGCCATTGCATGTAGCTAACCCCATGCCCCCCATCTTTTGCCATTGCATTTAGCTAACCCCATGCCCCCCATCTTTTGCCATTGCATGTAGATCACTCCATGCCCCCCATCTTTTGCCATTGCATGTAGCTCACTCCATCTTTTGCCATTGCATGTAGCTCACTCCATCTTTTGCCATTGCATGTAGCTAACCCCATCTTTTGCCATTGCATGTAGCTAACCCCATCTTTTGCCATTGCATGTAGCTAACCCCATCTTTTGCCATTGCATGTAGCTAACCCCATCTTTTGCCATTGCATGTAGCTAACCCTATCTTTTGCCATTGCATGTAGCTAACCCCATCTTTTGCCATTGCATGTAGCTAACCCTATCTTTTGCCATTGCATGTAGCTAACCCTATCTTTTGCCATTGCATGTAGCTAACCCCATCTTTTGCCATTGCATGTAGCTAACCCCATCTTTTGCCATTGCATGTAGCTCACTCCATCTTTTGCCATTGCATGTAGCTAACCCCATCTTTTGCCATTGCATGTAGCTAACCCCATCTTTTGCCATTGCATGTAGATCACTCCATGCCCCCCGTCTTTTGCCATTGCATGTAGATCACTTCATGCCCCCCATCTTTTGCCATTGCATGTAGATCACTCCATGCCCCCCATCTTTTGCCATTGCATGTAGATCACTCCATGCCCCCCATCTTTTGCCATTGCATGTAGATCACTCCATGCCCCCCATCTTTTGCCATTGCATGTAGCTAACCCCATCTTTTGCCATTGCATGTAGCTAACCCCATGCCCCCCATCTTTTGCCATTGCATGTAGCTAACCCCATGCCCCTCATCTTTTGCCATTGCATGTAGCTCACACCATGTCCCCCATCTTTTGCCATTGTATGTAGCTCACTCCATCTTTTGCCATTGCATGTAGCTCACTCCATCTTTCGCCACTGTATGTAGCTCAACCCATGCTCCCCATCTTTTGTCATTGTATGTAGCTCAACCCATGCCCCCTATCTTTTGTCACTGCATGTAGCTCACCCCATGCTCTCCATCTTTTGTCATTGTATGTAGCTCACCCCATGCTCTCCATCTTTTGTCATTGTATGTAGCTCAACCCATGCCCCCATCTCTTTCACTTCACTCAAATTCCCTTCTCCGTGTGTCCGGCGACTTATGAGTTGGGTAAAAGTATACATTCTCTGGAGGCAGAACAGCTGTAAAAGACTGTTATTTTTACTCTTCTTCTTCGCATTCACTGGCTGTAAACTCCTGTGGGAAGTTCTGGTTGTTCATCCACTTTTGGGCTTAAATCATGTTCCAGAACCTAAGTTTTGCATGCACGACCATTTTACAGATCTAGAGTTTTTTTAAGGCAGACTGTTAGTTCCTCACCTCTCAGGCAGAAGCACTAAGATTTAGAAAGAAACATCCCTACTTGTAAAAGCGGAGTGCCCCCCCCCCCCCCCCCCAATGAGGCCCAGTAACTCATATAAGGTCAAACATTAAATTAAAATATATAAATAAAGCGTTCGCTATTTCTATGGTAAACTTAGCTATGATGTTATCCTTCTCTACCGTCTTACCCGGTTATTTGCAGTTTCGTACATGTCACCTTCAACTTTTCGTGCGTAAGCAACAAGGTTCTTCATTCGACTGTCTCGCAAAGCAGCTGGATCTGGAGTCGGAAATATGGCTTGCACCCTGCGGATATAACAAAATTCTGCTATAATGATCAACATCTATATCAGGGCTATTCAACTGGTGGCCTGAGGAAGCCTAAAAAGTTGCCAGCTGTATTGCACTGATGATCTTTTTATGCTGGGACTCAGGCCTCTGACCCAGGACGATCACCATTTCTGAAATGTTGGCCCCTAAGTAAAGTTAGCTGAATAACCCTGATCTATATCAATACACTCATTTGTGCTTACACATAATTTGTACCTACTTTCTTAGTTGCTAAAATAGGTGAGGTCCCAGAAGCCACACCTGCAGCTTAAACTAGTATTTCGGTACTTCTGGCTGCCTTTATTTTTGAGTTTTGAATTGAGAATTGACATCACAGCACTCTGGACACTCCCATAAGCGATCCGTCCCCCATCTTCAACAGCAAGCTAAGAATGTTTCTGATAATATACCAAGGTGCATCTGCAGAAGTGTTACAAGGGCGAAGCTTATTTATTTTCCAGGTCACAGGCAAGTCAAAATCTTCTGCTGCAGCCCGTCTGCTAGTGGACATCCAGGCCTGTTATGCATTCTTACAGGCAGTGTCTAGTGTTGATCATTTTTACAGCTCACTGTATTTGTCAGAGAAGATGTGGACAATAACCACTGAATGCTACAATGTGTACCCTCCAAGTCTACTTCCCAGTGTTCCAAATCATGGCTATGGTATCTTGATAAGTCACGGTGTGGTTGATTATTCCATTCTGTCAAAAGACTTAGGCAGCGTCAGCATCTTTCACTGCCAGAAACTGCACAAGAGAGTGTATACTCACAATTTCTTATATGTAGTTAGTAATTAAAAATTATTTTCTATCAAACCAGTTTTTTTCCCTTTCAGTTTTTTAAATTAAAACTACCAGCCTTACCAAATAACTTTTAACACACAAATTATTATTTATGGCACTGGTTTCCAACCTTTCCCAGGTGGCGCCCTCTTGAGTATATGGCAAGACCCCCTCCCCAACAGTACAAAATGATATCAAAAAGAGGACAAAAAAGAGAAATAACAAATACAGTTAACAAGAACTGGAGAAAAACATGCACATTGAGTGTCAAATTAAAGAAACAATCATCAGCAACTGGTAATTAAGCTTTCAAATATCAATGTAGTGGTCAACACCGTTTTGTCTTAATATCTGCTATTTTGGCTGATGTTGGTCAAGACACAGTGGATGTCACTCTGCACATCAAGCTGGCTGCGCTGGTATCTTCTTCTTCTTCGCCTTCACCAGCTTAAACTCTGGCGGAAAGTTCTGGTTGCTCGTCCACTACTGAACTGCAGTCCTGCTCCAGAACCTGAGTGTTGCGTGTGCATCAGTTTTACAGATCTCATTCTCTTGAATACAGACTGTTGGTTCCTTGCCTCTCCGGCAGATGCACTCCGACTTCAAAGGAAGCTTCCCAATTAGTCGACTCTTACGACATGCTTTTGGGGAGGCAGTGGGTCTATTCTTGTTTTCCTCACAATGGGGCCCCGGAACCCACACGAGGGGCTGCGCTGGTATGTTTTTATGACTGTTAAAGCTGAAAATCCAAATTATTAAGTACAAATGGACCCAATTTCAAAACTGCTGACCCTCCCCCCATTTCCCTTTAAACTTTGATAATGCATCCCAAGGTTGGAGACAACTGATCTACAGGGGGAAAAACTGTCTCAGCACTATCAACTATCTTCACAATTTATCTTCTGCAAATTATTTGCAGCTATGATTTTTTCTTAACTGTATCAGCACTGCCAAAGTCTGCACTAAAAATTTATTTTTTTTACTTATCTTCTAAAAACTGTAGTAGCAAATCCAAACAAGCTTTACGTACAATTTATGAACCAGGTGATTTCTCAGATCCTGTGTCACTTGAGCATGCCAGTCTTTCCGGTTGGTCGGAGGCACTGACTTGACAATATCCGGAGCACTGCCCAGTGCAGCCGCCTGAGCTGCAGAGTTTGCCAGCTGGCTCCCACTCTGTGGCTGAATCGCTGGAGGCACTTGGCTGGTTGGTAGACTCATCAGGAGGTTGCCTATTTGGTTACTGCTCGCAAGATTGGGCAACATTTTATCGTTCTGATTCTGTAGATTTGGAATACTGAACTGCCCTGGAATTTGACACACAAAATCATTTGTTATTTCACCTATCAGGATAAATCATACTTACTGAAAATTATACAAGTGCAACAAATGTTCCAACCCATAATTACTTCTTTTAATCAGAAACAATCTGATTTTTCAAATATGGGATTAAATTAAATTATGTTTGCCCCTTCCCCACCCCAGAAATACCCAACCCATTTTTTTAAATTTAAATTAACCCGGGTCTACCCAGTAACAACTCATTACCCTAAACACACCCCCCCCCCCCCCCCCCCCCCCACCGACTATTTAAAAAAAAAAAAAAGATAGTGGCCACCATTTTTTTTAAAATCATCATGTGATGTGCTGATAACTGTGGAGAATCTGTGTTGTTATCTCAAGTGATCACCAGAATCATGGATCAGGCAGGTGTTCTTGTCTCGCTCCACTCCATATGGCTAAGCTATCCAGGTATTTATCACAATGTCTCCCCCACTCACCCCCATTTTTTTCCCACTAACATAACCCAACAGTGACCAAGTTTTCCAGTTGTATCCTTCTTACAACATGCACACACAAAAAAAAAATACAGCACATAGAACTCTAGTGCGGTCCAAATTTGAATGTGTGTGCACCATAATCACATATATATCAATGTTCTTCCATCTAATAAGGGCTTGACAAAAACAAACAAGCTCACATAAACATCATAAGCAGGTCCTTTGCTGAACATATTCTGTACCTCAACTGCGAAGTGGCCAAGCAGTCTGGTGAAAGTAGTGGGTTTGTTTCACAGATAGAGTCATTCAGTTCATGATGACATTTCTTTTACAGCGGGCCCAGGGGATAATTACAGCAGCTACTTGTGCACTGCATGGCTAGCCGTTCTACGGAGAGACCCAGCTATTTGGGATACCTGTTTATTTGTTGTCCGTATCAACATCCTAGCACATCAGTCCGACCCAGTTATGCCCATTCTTCCGGTGCAGCAGCCATCTCAGTGTCTCCATGCTCAACGTACTTAGCAAGAGCTGATTTGCATATCTTTTTGCAACTCAGTGATTCCCAAACTGTGAGCCGCAGAACCTCAGCCTTTTTACAGGGGTGCTGCAAAATACTGTAAAAATACTGTGAAATTAATTTCACCAAAAAGACACGAATAGCCATACTTTAAGTTGGGTTAGGGCGCCACAAAATTTTTTTTATTGAAAAAAGGTGCCGCGACCACTACAAGTTTGGGAAACACTGCTGCAACTGGTTTCTACATGACTGTCATCATTAAATACCCATTTTAAATAGCTGGTTCCCTGTCTCAAAGTATCTAGCACGCAGCACATTCAGTATGTCTGCCCTGTCAATACTTCTTCCTCCTCCAGCCACTGCTAATTTGTCGGCTCTGTCCTTTCAACCCAGCTTTATGGAATACACCATGATGCAGTGAAGTCAATCTCCTCAATGTTAATGCTCTCATCACGGCAGGCTGGAAAGTCACCCTGCCTCTTGCCAACTTTCCTGCCGCACTAACTTTCAAGCCCAGGGTATCCTTGATATCATTTGTCCATTTGGCTGGTCGATCCCGACGTTTTCCTCGAGAACCAATATTCCCCATTAATGTTCCTTACAAACCATTTCGGCAGTTAATATGGCCAAAGTATTTTGTTTCCAATGAGCCAGTACCTCCTTTATGTGAATTTTCCTGTAGCACTTCTGACCGACTGCACCATACATAGTACAGACGTCAGTGTCTGTCGCTTTGCGTTGCGAATGCGATTTGTAATGCGGGGTTCGATCCCAGCTGCGGGCCTTGCATTGGTTTCGACAGTGATATCAAGGAGCTGACCATCCAGAAAGCAATGGCAAACTACTAGACGTAAATTCACCTAGAAAAACCACAACAGCGAAAAAATGCTGGGGGTCGGTTCTGCAATGTCATGTAAAGGATACGCAAGTAACCAACCATAGTTTACAACTCACATTCATACGCTACCACAGAAAAGATGCATGTTCTCACATTCTACCCTATATGTTGTTTGCACACTTAACACAGGAAAGCACAGATTCCACAAACAGCAGCACTTACCATCATTAGACATAGTGTTCATTTGAACCCGTCTCTGAGGCGCAGCATTATGAGACGCAGCTGGCTGATTATACTGCAGACCCAGTGACTCTGCACGTTTCGCAGTCACTTGATCAGTGACGTTTGATGACTGAGGGTTTGGCACGGCCGCAGGTACATTATGACCCACATTGGGACCAGCGTTGTTATGCTTGTCCGCAGTTTTAAGTGGTAAACAGACTGGGCAGTCAACACGTGTGCAATTTTTCCAATGAGTTATGATTTGGCGAGAGGAAGCACAATGAGCCACTAGAAAGGAAATAAATCAGACAAATTTTAAACATTTAGTAAAAAGAAGCAAAAATAGAGACAAAGTCGAAATAGTAGGCCAAGGAGAGATTATTATTCTTTGCCTTCAGTGGCTGTAAACTCTGGTAACACATTCATGGTTGTTCATCCATTTCTGTACTTAAATCTTGTTCCAGGACTTGAGTTTTGTGCACATATCCATTTTACAATTCTAGCTTAATTTTATGCAGACTGTTGGTTTCTTGCCTTTCAGTCAGATGCACTCTGACTGAAAGAAAAACTTTATTCAAAAATAATAAGAGAAATGCCTGTCATTAAGTTATAAGGCAATGGTTTAAGGATATATTTATTCTAGGAAAACTATGTTCAGTAGTTTGCCACTGCTTCTGAACGATCAACTCTCAGCACCACTGTTAAAACCAACGCTAGGAAGTCTGCTGTCAAATTACCTGCGGCTGGGATCAAGCACGGCATTACGAAGTGTGTTTGCACTGCCTAAGCCACAGTCTGCAACTCTTAATGTCTACCTTCCCAATTATATTTTCATTTTGGCTCTGTACAGATATCTGATGGTTCTTTTTACCACAACAGGTTCTGCCTCATAGGCTAGACCATCTAAATACTGTCTTTTATCTGCTCCTTTACTGTTTATTTCTGTATTAGCTCCCACATATTTTTTATGGGTTTTGTCTTCACTAGCCTTGGGTTTGCCTTTGCCTAAACTAGGGCTGTACCGAATAGTGATAGTGAATCATCATCATCATCATGTACTTTGCCGGCTGGCATGGGCGATTATGCCTCGCCTCAATCTGCGATCTCCTGCAGCACGTATTAGTTCGTGTGCTGACACACCTCCATGAAAAAACTTTGTTCCATGTTGTCAGTATTTTTGTCTCACTGAAGGTATTTCCAGCTGTACTAAACAGGAAAATACGACAAATACAGAGTCAAGATGAAAACCCGCAAGGCGAAACATCAAAAACAAAAATAACGCTGACGAAGAAAACAATGTCGTCCTCACAAGTCGCCTGCCCCTGCGAGCTCAACGGAAACAAGATCGCGACATCAAAGACCACCGCGGCCACAGAGAGGGACACCGCCGAGCAGCCAACACCTGAAGATCACATAACGAAGAAATCCGTGCAGACGAAGAAACCAGACGCCGAGCGGCCAACGCCAGAAGATCAAACAACAAACGAGACAACGATAGAACAGTTACGACACCCACAAACATAAATGATGATGAACTCCCGTTACTTCAAACAATCAACGAAGAGGACACTCCACTCAAAGAAATCAAGCCGACAACACTAGAACACTTGCTTTTTTGACCCTCAACACACCTAAAAACACTATACATGCAACACATACAAGATGGAAATAAAGGGGTAACAACCCCCCAACAAAATAACAAAAAAAAAAAAGACGTTCACTTCATACGCTCGTAGGTGGTGCACAAAGATAACACTTGACAGTATAAACCAAGGTGGGAAATCTTGATGTTTTTTTTCCACCAGTCCAGAAACGGTTGTGAGGTCACCACTATTCATATTCGGCCCGACCGCAACTATTCGGCCGAATACCGAATAGTTATTGGGTCCACTATTCGGCCCCGAAGCGAATATTCGGTACAGCCCTAGCTTGAACACATCTTTTATATTTTCCTTTAATTCTAATTTCTGGGCACTTCCCATGCTGTGTTTGTGTCTCCAAGGACTTTTATACTTGATGTGTTCTAACTGCTTTAAACCTAGAAGTATAATGTACACATCTTGCCTACTAATTACCTATTTACTGTTGCGTTGCATTATACTTATTAAGAGAGACTTCCCAGGTGATCATCATGTAGCATACAGAACAATGCATGTATTTTTTATGCACAGGCAAAGAATGATAGAAATTACACTGTACTACAGAATATTTCATTGCCAGCCTTAGGATTCCAGTGACACTAGAGGCGAGGAACAGTACCTAGAGCCTGACAGGACTTGGGGGAAAAAAAACTGAAAACTATAACTAGAATGTTACTGGAACCAAAAGAGACAAAGAAACAGTACCCCCCCCACCATTTCCAAAAAGGAAACAGTTAAAAAAAAAAAACATGGGAAAGACCTAGAGCATAGAGGGAGAGCTGCAAAAGATAGCAAGATCTGGAGAATAAAGGACGGAAAAGAAGACAATTCCACAAGTCTTACTTTGATCTTCTGTAGAAGCAATTCAACAAAGACCCAAAAAATAAATGTTTCATATATAATATATATATATATAATAATCTCATTCAAAGTAATTCTTAAAAGAGAACAATTTACATACCTTCACAGGATTTTCCCTTGTTACAAGTAGTCATATGGTTTAGCACGTTCTTCATGGTGCGACAGTAGGGAAGTTTACAATCCTGATCACCATTTGCTTGCTCCCTTCGCTGACATTTGTGTGCATGCAGCAGTAACACCAACTGCTGCTGAATGAGTTTGCTTTTGTCTGGATCAGCAGTAGCCTGACGAGGACCAGGTCCTGGCATGGTACCAGCTGCCTGCTGTTGCTGCTGCTGCCCAGGCTGTGAAAGAAAACCGTCGACGTTTAATCAATAGCACAAACAATAATAAACTACTAAGAGTGCCAGCAATGTGAGTAAATATTGGCACAGCCATGCACAAGAAGTATACTGGACTCTCGAGAGGTCTTGTCCACCGACACAGGGCTGGGACTATCCACCGTGGGATGTTGATGTATATGTTGAAAGGGGAATTTGAGCATCTAATGGACATGTCCGGAGTGCCGTTTGGATAACCCAAATGATATTTCAAAAATAAACTATACCCAGAAAATTATGATAATTTCCTTTAACAGTCTTCCTCAGTTGTTGATATATTTGATATCACTTACCACACACACAAAAACATTTTTTTTAAAAATGAAACTACAATGCAAATTTGTGTGTGTGATTTTAATATTTGTATCTATTTCATCCTATCGACTTCATCACACTGGGTTTTATCCCACATAGCTCAGTCTCTCCCCGCAGAACAGCACATGCAGAGATCATTGCACAGAACACAACCTCCATAGCTCTGATGACTATCCCCCAGTATCTCCCTAAAATTGCTTTCATGAACTGAATGAGGCAGCCGTGAAATGAACCCACAACCTTTAGAACGCAAGGCAAACAGCTTTGACCACTTCACCACGGAGACCCTCTGCTGACACACAAGTGATCC
Source organism: Candidula unifasciata (assembly GCA_905116865.2). Taxonomy (NCBI): domain Eukaryota; kingdom Metazoa; phylum Mollusca; class Gastropoda; order Stylommatophora; family Geomitridae; genus Candidula; species Candidula unifasciata. The sequence goes on along the minus strand of CAJHNH020001483.1, from coordinate 51,270 downwards.
ACAAGTGATCACTGCAAGATGTCTGCTGCTATTCTTCTGCCCATGGCATGCCATGTCAGTTTATACTTCATTTCACTAACTATTGCCCTTCTCCAGGTTTCCTTAGATTGTCTACACCTATCCCCCCCCAATCATTCATCAGAGAGCTACATTTGCTAAAGTGTCACATAGCATTCTGCAAACATGCCCAAGCCATCTCCTTCCATTGCTAACATCTGCCACTGATGATCATGAAATCTTTCTGTCTCAGTTTTTCACTAGTAAGCTTGTCATTAAAATATTAATAAATCACATGTTCTTCAGTTTAACATGACTACTTAACAGTAAGGTGTCTGTAGCAGACCCTTGGAAATATGAGCAGTCTGCAGGTCTTAACTAATGGGGAACCCTTGCTCTAAGTGATAGTTTTGAGAGGTGCAAGTATGTATTAAGAGCACCATCTGCTAATAAAAACAAGTAAGCAGACAAAAGAAGTTCAAAAGAAATCAAGAAACACATTTACAGTGACATTTCTAAAAACAAAGTACAAGGCCCTCCAGCAGATGACAGGACAGACAAAATGAGTACTGGCAGCTTATTATTCTAATTTGAAACAAATTGTGTATGAGAAACACACAAAAATCATCAATAATGCCCAAAACCCTTAAAATGGGGAGGGGGAGGGGGAGAAGAAATAAAAGAGTAGATAAAGGAAAAGTCATAGATCAGATGTAAGTGACTGCAAAACTAGAGCTATTAAAGTGAAAACCTACACAAAAATACACTCTTTTTAATCGATTAAAAACTGTTTAACTCTAGCAGACTGCTGGCCTGCTTTTATGTGAATTTCCTAACTTGCCGCTAAACCGCTGTCTCTCAATGTCGGGAATTTGCGTACTATTAGAAAACAATGAGCCACAAACTAAAAATAACTAACCAATCATAATCAGATCTCGTGGATAGTCTTCCTAAATGTCCGCCCGCATGTGTTTGGATAAAATTTGTGTTGACTTACGTGAAAGAATTCTGAAAATTCACAATAAAACGAGCGGCTGATGAACCAAGCACTTCGACAGCAAAGTAAAGTAGGTCTAGGCTTTTAACAGTCCAACAGGTGATCAATACTTAGTTGATTCAGACTCTGAGAAGTCATAAATTCATGAAGAAATATGTTCCAAGTAGAAATGACAGTCAGTGAGAGCTGGAATGATGAGGAGAACCTTGAAAATTATAAATCTAGAAACAGATCGAAAGTAGGAGAAGGGGGCGTGTCCCTCAAACAGCAACATCTGGTGTTCTCTTTGTGAAACAAGGTTGATCCTGCTGGGTGGATTAGCATACAAAGGTGGAATATTGGCGTTAGATAAAAGCTAAAACCTATTTTCTACAATGTCTCAAGTTTCATCTTATTCTAGCCACTTGTTTGTATGTAATTAATATTTTTGTCTATCATGTTGGTTTTTCGCGTTAAAGCCCAGGAGCTCAGGTATAGGAGGCAGTTAGGTTCAGGACCTCAGGTCTGGTAGGATTAAATGTTAACAACCACCCCCCCCCCCTCCCCCCACCCTCAAACTTTTGACGGGGGAGCAGTACAGACAGAAGTAGCAATAATGAAAGAAAACTGACATTACCCAGTCGTACTTACCCTAACACCATGGGTTGAGTTCTGTTGCAAATTCATACCGGGATGTCCAGGCATTCCCTGATGACTCTGCATCTGTCCCATTCCAGGATCTGGCATCATTCCGGTCTGAACTACTGGCAAAGAAGTTGATGGGTTAACACTGCCCTGCATGCCCCGCATCTGTCCCATATTGCCAGCAAAATTGTTCATGCCATTCATCATTTGGTTTGGCACTTGCTGGCCCATGTTGAGGCTGCCCACGCCTCCAATCATCTGCTGTGTCCCCATAGACCGCATCCCCATAGGATTTCCTACATTGTCCATCATTCCTGAGTTTGTGCCAGACATGCTGTAAGAGGCATTGCTGACAATGCCGTTGCCAACTCCCATATGTGAGGATGTTGCCACTTTGTTAGAGTTCATCAGAGTCGCGGCTAAACTGGTGGTCAGCTGATTCTTTCCCATGCCCATGTTCATCATCCCCATCCCTGGGTTTCTGTTAGTCTGCATGCCGCCAGCAGTATTGAAGGCCATTGACATGGGTGACTGGGAATTGGGGGTTGATCTGGAGAGCAGCTGAGACAAGGAGCCCGCCATGGCCATGTCCTGGCCACCATGGGACGTCTGAGCATCATTTGTAGATCCTTGCAGGCCATCAAGATCATCAGGCAGATCATTGACAATGCCTTCAAAGTTGAAATTCGAGAAGCTAAACTCTGAAGACATAAAGCAAATTAAATTAGCATTTGCTACAGGCAAAGACTGAAATGCACGAAATGAATATAAAACAGCCAATTACTATTGTGTGTGTGTGTGTGTGTGTGGGGGGGGGGGGATATAAAGGAATGGCCTGGTTTAACACCAAATTAGGTACTCTCAAGATTCCCAACAGTCTATTTACTATACAAATCTTAAGGACACTGATAAGGAGGCTCAAAACTGCCTTCTTCTCAATTTCATCAGCCCTCACAACATAAGGGCCATATTCTTTATTCTACTATACAACCCCTACAACGCCTGCCGCCACTGAAACCCTTTCATTACTGCTCCAGCATCGTTCACCTAATATAAAGATAGCCATTTGTGTGTGTATGTAAAACTTGTCAATACCCCTTGTCCTCAGTATTCCCTTTTCCCAACTTCCAGTCATTTGTGTGGTGCAGTATTCTTCTTCTTTTGTTTTATGGCTTTTTTTAATCAAAACCTGTGTTTGTACATGTGTGTGTCCCTTTACTTTTGTGTGTGTCCCTTTACTTTTGTGTGTGTCCCTTTACTTTTGTGTGTGTCCCTTTACTTTTGTGTGTCCCTTTACTTTTGTGTGTGTCCCTTTACTTGTGTGTGTGTCCCTTTACTTTTGTGTGTGTCCCTTTACTTTTGTGTGTGTCCCTTTACTTTTGTGTGTGTCCCTTTACTTTTGTGTGTGTCCCTTTACTTTTGTGTGTGTCCCTTTACTTTTGTGTGTGTCCCTTTACTTTTGTGTGTGTCCCTTTACTTTTGTGTGTGTCCCTTTACTTTTGTGTGTGTCCCTTTACTTTTGTGTGTGTCCCTTTACTTTTGTGTGTGTCCCTTTACTTTTGTGTGTGTCCCTTTACTTTTGTGTGTCCCTTTACTTTTGTGTGTGTCCCTTTACTTTTGTGTGTGTCCCTTTACTTTTGTGTGTGTCCCTTTACTTTTGTTTATTCCAAGTCATAATTTGTTGTGTGCATGACAATGGCCAGATTGGGTATTCCTCCTGTATACAGCAGCAGTCCCATTGTCTCAGTGTCTTTAATGAGATCCTTGAACTCAGCATATTTTATTAAGGACAGAAAAGGTCTATATACTTGCCAAGGATCAATATTTGTAGGCTCACATAGTAGTGTCTTCAGCAGACCTAGCCATGATTCAGCCTTCTTTGATTCTTTTTACTTATGCCGAGTATTTCACAAAATGAGTTTCCCTTGCTGTCACTCACTTTGAGATATTGTGATATACACATTCCCTACTCATTCTTTCTCTTGCTCCAAGGGGAAACCAAACAGCAATCAACTATAAATGCATATCTTCAGTGCACAGATTCATCAAAACCGCCCGCCAAGCAGCAGCAGTACCCAATGAAGTCTGTGATAATGCTGACTGTACACACATCTGGTTTAAGGTATGACGTACATAACCACATGATGGGACAAAGATTAAGGTGTAGAAAAGCTTCACCATAAAAAGTAACCATTTCATTTTCTGCCAGATGTGTATAATACTGATGTACACATATTTAGCTTTTCTTCATGTTATTCTCAACAGGTTTTTTTTTTTAATATTCTGTAAATATTCTGCATGATGCTGGACACAAACAGAACTAGCATCATGACAGCATTGTATAAATTCTTTACAACTAAGGTATAGTTATTTTTCCTCCCCAGTGTAACAACAGAAGCTTTGTTAGAAGTCAGCAGTTATGATTTGGCAACAGAAGGCACAATCAGCCATTGAAAGAAAAATCATTACAATGTTTAACACTTGGAAGAAAGAGGCAAAAACAGAGAAGTCAAATTGTTAAACTATGGAGAGAAAAATTAAAACGTCACAAAAGAAAGTGATTTAACACTTTCTATAAGTGGGAGGAATTCAAGAAAGGCAAAGAAATAAAAGAAAAGTCTGGAAAACTTGCATCAACAGTTATAAGGCAAAGAAGATGAATTATATTGGGCACATCATGCGCAGAAGCAAAATAGGCATTGAAATTAGAAAAAAATGGAGTACACAGGACCCAAAAAAAATGAAAAATAAACTTTGAGGCCTAATCATCAGAAACTCTACAGAGACATTCTCTAATGCCACTTGTTTAATACCAGAGTGTAGTTGGTCAATATTTGTTTGCTCACTTCATCAAATGAGCCTTTTTTTTTCCTCATGCAGCCTTGTGAAACAACAAAATCTAGGAACCTTAACAAAAGACTAACACTCCTACACATTATGTACTTGGACTTCAACAAGATGGGTTCCATTGCAGCCTACTATTTTTTTAAACTGACAATAAGAAAATTACTTAACGATAGTAAACATGATAAATTAGCATAGGCTGAAACAGCACTGTGTGGCTATATTCTTAAGAAAACTAAAAGTAAGTAAAGTGGACTACACAGAAGACTTTTTGAGACACACCGAGAATTTACCCACTGTAGTAAAAGACCTGTTTTAATTTATCCTGGGGTCTGGGATACAATATCCTAGCTCATTTATATATTACTGGACCAATCACTGTTCAATATCAGCCAGCCACCTTCACAGGCTTCATTTCCCAGAAGATTTCCTGGTACCCATTTTTAGACCAAGCTGACCTGGGAGCCTAGGTCAGTTTTTAAAATGGGTAATTTTTAACACATCAACTAGCCGCAGGGCAAGTTAGGTACTATTAAGATACTGCTCTACATATTCCAGTCTGCATGTTTAAACATTAACAGATACATAAATTTTGTGTATGATGTATCATAGGCCATCATAAGATACCCTCCTGCCCACCACTTCACTATGCTCTGATCTTAATGACTATGAATTAATGAAGAAAGCTACTTTGAATTCTCAATATTTTAGTAGTGGCACATCCTCTAGTCTTCTTATCTCCTCTCTCTAATAATATATATAAACCACGCATTTCTTAATAATTCAAATATCCATTACAACTGCTAATGCAATTCATCTAGTCCCAAGAATAAGAGACTTCACCGAGACTGAAGACTAACCTAAACCAAGCAATGGAAGCTGTGAACTCAAATCACCAACCAGTGAACCTCATCTAAGAGACTACCTGTGCGGCTACCCAAAAATTACCCATTAAATAATTATCTCTAAAAACAAATGACACTACAAATAAATATTGTCACAATACAACATTTTTGTACATACCACGGCCAAACTTACCACCGCTGTCACTCGGGGTATTCAAAGACGGAGATGAGATTCTGGGCTTCTTGATGGACGAGGGCCCAAGATGTTCAGCCATGTTTACATTCAATACAGCACTAATTTTAAGAGCGGAGTAGTAATTTTCCTTCACAAAATTATACAGAAAATTATGATATGCTCACAAAAAAGTTCACAACAGTAAAGATGATCATAATTTTAACTTATGCACTCAATATATGATGACAATGCAAGAATTTATTTTCCAACATCATAACGGGGTAGCGCCGACACTTCAGTAATCGACTTCCTACCAATCGCCAGCCCGCTATCACAAAGCGCCACGGTAAAACACTAAATTTAAGGATGAACTATGTTTGGTCAACAAACAACCAAGTAAAGCCTTTTGGTGCTTTACTAAGTGATATAGAAACCATCCTGCCTATCTCGTATAACGATTAATCTTTTCTAAAATAAAATTTAACGGCATTATTCCGTCTATTCTATATCAACCAACATGGCGGCTCAACCGAGGTTGCACGGAATATGCAAAATGTAAACGAAAATAAATTATTCCGAGGGAAATTCTGTCACGTGACCACAAACTCCTGCAGCCATTGGCTCCAACCCTGGTTTTAGGGTGGAAAAAAATATGGTCCAGCCCTCGCCTGCCCCGTCCAGGTCGTAATTCCCAAGATAGCGCTTACAGAACGCCATGGGCTTGAAATGAAACTAAAATATAAGAAATAGGGATGATATCCATAGAAATATGTTCTTTCTTTTACGGTCAATTTTAAAAGTATTAAAATTATGTACAACTCGCAGGTGGTCTTGCTCTCAGATTTACCATTCTAAATCAGTTGAACGTTTCTAATAAAAATCACTTCATTCGTAATAGAAATGAAATATATTAATTAAATTATATTTATTAGTAAAAAAAAGATTATATCCAAAGAAATATTAGTTTTTTTCTACGGTTAATTCTACATTACTGAAATTCTGTTCAATCGCAAGTGGTCTAACTTAGATATGCGTCTAAATCAGTTGAATTTATCTGATAAAATCCCTGGGATTTTTTTCGTAAATACAATAAAGGAGAATAACTAAATTATGTATAGGCCTATTAGTAGTTGACAGAGGTGATATACACAACAACAAAATATAGGTTTTCTTCTACGGTCAATTTTACGTAATTGAATTTAAATACAACTCACAGGTACACTATTATAATTATGTTGTAAATTCCGGTAAATCCTTTCTGTCGTAGCAATAACGACGGGTAATAATTAAATTAATTATATTTTAGAAGTGTACTGTTATTTAAATTTATTATGAAATTAAAGAAAACCAAATCAACTGTTGCTGCGCAGATAATAAATTATTTTTTTATTATATTATTTTAAATATTTAATTAGATGTTCACTGTTCGGCATTTTATTAGTATTATTAAACATTTAAACAAGGCTTAGTCCTCTTAAGACCTCCACCCTCGAAAATGTGTGAGAACACCCACCCCCCCCCCTTCCAGCGCCCCTTTCCATTTTCCCACTAAGGTTTATTTTGTGTCTGCGCTACTGAATTGTGCAGTCCATTCTTGATAATAGATGGAAATTATTGGTGTGCACTTAAACAATTTATACAGCCCAGCAAATAAAGATCTTGCACTTTCAAGAATGGACATAATGGCTCAAATTGTATAATAGTTAGAAACTTTAAAAGCCGGTCAGATAGATGGGGGTTACCCAGATACTGTTACCAGAGGAGATGAGGTGGAGGTCTGGGGAAATATACTCTAATCTCAATTTAATCAGCAAACCAGAAGACAGATCCAGATTTTACTCTATAAGATGGTGTAATGCTTCCACTCCTGACATAGCCTTCTGCACGAGAGACATTCCTCACAAAACATCGCATTGTACTAGACCAGCTAGCAGGTAGTAATCAGACCAGTGAAGCTTATCGTAAATATGAATTATATCCCACAGGTGCAAAATCACCATTGCCTCGCTTGAATTACAAACGAACTGGTCGGGATAAATTCGCTTGGCTCACAAAGTAACGTAAAAACAAAAACACACGACATGGCAACATGAAGGCAATAGTAGGAACTTGAACAAAGCAATACTGAAGGCAGCATATAAGTGCATTCCAAGATGTGTTAGGAAAAATTACAAACCATCCTAAATCAAAGAATTACAGATTCTAGAGGGAAAAGTTGAAGTGGCCATGAAGACGGCAGAGACAGAGAGGGGAGGGGTGGGGGGGAGAGAACAAAGAACTGGTGCAAACATTTCACTGAAAGCCATCTCAGCACAATGTGAGAGAACATTAAATAAAAAACCTGGAAATTCTGACTAGAAAAAAAAAACACAGAAAAACTGAACTTAGACAAAGATGGAAATTTATTGTGGAAACTAGTAAACGCCATGTAAAAGCACAGTAACATACAAATAAATATTAAACGGGGTATAAACATACTAAAAGTAAAAAAGGCTGTGAATGCATTGATAGAATAGTATGCTAGTGCAAACCCCACTGATGTCACACCAGAACACAAAAAAGCAATGAAAGAAGAACCGGCATGTGACAGTAACACAGAGAAATCAGAACTTGTGATGGAAAATTTAAATACGGAAGAGATGGAACGGGCAGCGAATTCCCTGAAAAATAGGAAATCACCAGGAAGGATGAGATCACAAATGGAATGATAACAAGACTGTATACTCAGGCAATTACTGGCAGTCCTAATGCAATGGATACCGTTCCAATGTGGAGTGACTGGAAATGAGAAAGCTGATCAACTGGCAGGGGAAGGTGCGACAAAAGTGTAGCCGGATGTAACCAGTCACATACCACCAAAAGAAAGGGACCATTAAATCGATCAGGAGATCACCAGCCTCAGCACAAGACGACTATTTTATTATGGACAGATCAGAACAATTCATTATCCTCCCCCTTAGAATAAGGCACAACCGATTACGTAACCACATGTACACAAAAATCAAGATAGGCGTATCAGCCATGTGCATCCGTGAAAAGGTTCCCCAGACAACAGATCATGTACTCCAGGACTGCACCAAATTTGACACATTAAGGCAAACCTTTTGGCCCGAAAGAACAACAGTGGAACGTAAACTCTATGGACCACTCAATGAACTAACAAAGACAGTGAAATTTATATAAGAGACGAGATTGCTGATATAGACAACTTATTTCAGGCGAACGAAAGAAGAAGAAGCAGACGAAGAAGAAGAAGAAGAAGAAGAAGAAGAAGAAGAAGAAGAAGAAGAAGAAGAAGAAGAAGAAGAAGAAGAAGAAGAAGAAGCAGTCCTTATCTGCAGGTGGAAGAGAGGAATAGTCCCTTGGGCATGGCAGGAAGCTATACTAATACTAGTCCTGAAGAAAGGAAAAGACCCGGTAAAAAGAAATGCCTATCGACCAATCAGCTTACTTAGTTGTGTATGGAAATTGACGGAATGAATGATAAATATCACACAAATGCCAAATATAAAAGTATATCAAATATAAAAGTATATAAGGGAGCTGGTTAAACTTCGTCGAAGTTTGGAATTTTTGTTCATGGAATCGGAATCGGAAAAGTATATAATATAAAAGTATATGACAAAGCCAAGAGGTTATAAGAAGTACCTGTAGTACCAAATGTGATGTGAACATTCAGGCCACAAGAAGGATGATGCATACTACTAACTTGAACAAAGAGAACAAGCAGTGATCTTTAGACCCCACCCAGGACATACTAGGCTCAAACACCACTTGTTCAAAAAGCTAAAGATAGAAGTCATTGACGATTGTAACTGGAAATGGTACAATGACGGCCAAAACACTTGCTACAAGAGTGTCGTCCAACATATGCAGAGCATAGAAAATTATTTTGGCTGGCACACGTTCCTTTTGAGGGCAAACTCTGTGGAGATGTCAACCTCAAGTAAGTTGATTGCTGCTTTCTTTAAATACGCATACAATCACATTGACCATCAGATGGCGAGGAATGCTTGTGTTCTGCTCCTGCCTTTTCTTGGGGGTTGACCAGCATTACGTGGTCTAATGTGGGTCACCTCCTTTGACCTGGGAAACAAAAATGACCACGCAACAATGAAACTGCATTGTCCCACAAACCCAACAGGAAAGGCTGACCCGGTCAATAAATGCCTGCAAAAGTGGGGTGTGTCGGCCGAAAGGGGCAAATATCGCAACCATGCGGTAAACAGGCACAATGCAATTACATCTTCGGATGAATGCAGAAGAAGAAGAAATAGGCAGCTAGTGAAGCTTGAACCCATACATAATGCAGCTATGCGGGTGATTCTATGATGTACTAAAGATACCTCAGTAGTTTATATGTGATCCATCCTTACGTTGCCGACTATCGCAGACAGACTCAAAGTGCTGTAAGAGAGGTGACACCTCCACGTGTTCGCAGAAAAAAACCCTCCTACAAAAAGCCTTGGATACTACTACTAAGAGCCACAGACTGATAAAAGGAAAGTCTCAGCAGGTTAGTTGCGTATCCTTAACAGGACGTTGCAGAACCAACCCCAAAAGCCCCTGGCTGTTGTGTGGTTTTTCTAGGCAAATTTACGTCCAGTAATTTGAGGGACAAGCAGAAGATACAAAAATATATGTGTGTGCCTGACTGAAAAAGCTGGGACAGGAGAGCAGCAATACGTCAAACTGTCTGAAACAAATCTGACTTGTGTACCGTTACTGTAGTTAGCATCTTTGTGATACTTTCTCGAAGGTATGCAGGTGTGGTGGGAAACGAAATAACAGACAGACCTGCTAACGCTGCATCATTGGAAGGTGAACCGATGCCTGACAAACTACGTGTAGTCAATGCTCTTTGTGAGCGTAGGTACGACGAACAGAGTAACCTGGTATCTGGTCGACGTTCTACAGTCAGAAGAAAGAGAGATGGACATACGTGTAATCAACCTGATACTGGCATTTTTAGATTTGCAACTCTTCGCTGGCTGCTGAAGATGAGTTCTGAGCGTCTATGGGAATGTCTTCAGTGCTGCAATGTCAGTTCATGACTAAACTTGAATTAAGTCAACAAATTATTGAAGTTCTACTTATATATTCTAGTCTGTCTTTTTTTGTGTGTGTCAATATGCACAGTTAACATGCAGTGTTTATTTTCTATTGTTTACAATATATTTTTGTCTTCGGAATAATTTGCCAGTTGCGATCTTGCACATTAGTTTTACATGTTGTGCATTCAGTTAAGTTTAAATACTTGAATTTTAGTAGGTTTTGGGGGAGTCTCCGTAACGAAATGATCAAGCAGTTTGCCTGGTGCTCTGAAGGTCGTGGGTTTGTTTCACGGTGGCATCGTTCAGTTCACGAGTGCAATTTTTATAGAGATCTATAGGGATCGTCCCTGGAGCTACGAAGTTCGTGCTTTGTGTGATGCTCTCGGCGGGCGGCTAGCCGTTCTGTGGAGAGAGACCGAGCCATATGAGATAAAACCCGGTACAATGAAGTGGATCCTCTCGACTTTAACCTTTAACTTTACCTTGACTCAAGTTTAAAACAGTAAATAATTCCACAACTTGCGTTGGTAGTCTGCAAGTAAACAGTGATGCCGAAGTTTAGCTGAAGGAAGACATGTATAATATAAATGACTGCATAATGGTGTCATACATCCTAAATATAGGCCTGCACACCCACACACCCACCCACACCCACACACCCACACAAACACACACAGTCACTTGTAATTCAACGTTGAAAGGTAAGTTGATTCATCATCATCATCAGGTGCCTTGCCGACTGGAGTGGGCGATCATGCCCCTCCACAATCTGCGATCTCCTGCAGCATGTATCAGGTCGTGTGCCGACACACCTCCATGCCATGCAACAAGACTGTCAAGACTCTTCTCTCGTTGTTTTCCTCTATCCTTCCTTCCACAAATCTTTCCAGTGGTCACAATATGTTCTATTTTCCCTCTTCTCATAACATAGCGGAAAAATGATGACTGTCTCCCTCTGATGTCTGATAAGTTGTCTTCGGGCTCCCGCCTCTTTCAAAAGCAGTTGAATTGATGCAACAAGTTTATGGGGAAAATTGTTTATCTCGTGCACAAATTTTCAGGTGGTAATCACGATTCAAAAATGGTGTGGAAATGATTACTAGTGCAGCTAGACCTGGGCGCCAAATTTATGAACGTAATGATGAACGGATGTGAGTCGTTGACTATCTCCCAATCCTTAAGAAAGAGAATAGGGGATTTTGAGCTGAAGTGCTAAAGAAAGATTCTCAGAATATCTTGGACAAAGAAGAAGAGAATTCTGACATCTTGAAAAATCTGAACATCAAGGAAGATTGCCTAATAAACAGCATCCTGTCCCGGAAGCTGAAATATTTTGGTCATATCAAGCGCCACGACGGATTGGAAAACATTATAGCAGAAGGCATGGTACCAGGAAGGAGTGGCAGGGGCCGACAGATACGAAGATGGGCACAGGATATGACTCTTTGAGTATGAAAGTACATGAGGCGGGAGAGCTGACGAGAGACCGAGTTTCTTTCAGGCAGACCGTGATGAGAGCGACGATCTGCAAAGGACCTGCTACATGATGACGATGAATGATAAACTCATTGCAAAAGTCAGAGAACGGATACAAGAAGATCATTGTTTTACTGTGCGGATGATGGCAGATGAATCTTGTGTTAATAGAGAGACCATTCATAACATTTTAGTGCAAGATTTTGACAAGAAAAAGGTTCTTGCCGGTTAGTACCACATTCGTTGTCTGATGACCAAAAACATCAGCGGGTTGAGTACCCAAGAGACATCATCAAAACAAGAATTGTTGGCCTAAAGACAAGTGTGTGTTCTCAGCCTTCCACCCTATTCCCCAAATTTGTCTCCCGGTAGTTATTTTATACTTCCAAAATTAAAGTTACGATCGAAAAGACGCTTCTTACATCCAGTCATCTCCTTGTAAGATGCAAATTTTCGTTATTCGAAGCCCCACCCTGGCTCTTGCCAGGGGCCGCAATATAGCCTGGCCACAAATATGGTCTAATAGCTGAAAGCGTTTTCTGGGACCTCTCCACCGTGATCCTCATCCCCATGGTGGCACTTTGTGGCATCGGGTGTTTATCTCTTGTGTGATGTCCTAGTGAAGTAAAAATCTACTATTACTATTCTACTACTACGCTTCTTTAATGATATTGATGATATCTAAAGGGTCATAACATAGACTTTAAGGGCCATAACAACAGAAGAACTTACAAAGGTTGTTCCAGTGTTTGTAAGATCGAGTGGCTAGCTGTATCAATGCACAAGGAGCTTACTTTGAATCAGATGCAGGTTATATCTTCAACTGTTGATTATTTAAATTTTTATAGAATTAGTCTCATTACTTAATTGTCGGACCTTGTATATGCGACAGCTTGCAACTCTTCTGAAAGTGTATATAAATTCTTTCACTAGTGGAAAACATATTTTATTACTTTCACCATTTTCTTTCCTTTTGCAGACCTATATATATAATATGTTTCTTGTTCCAAGGTAGAATGTATTTTTGTTCCGTTATTTGAAAGCCACCCCCGGTTGTGAACGGAGGCTCTTATATAACGTAAAGGTTGAACGGGGTTTCTGGGACTTGTGCCCGGGTGACTTTATCCGAATGGTGGAACTTTGTGTTACCGGGTGATCGCTTCTTGTAGGTCCTGGTGATGTTGAACGGCGCAAACACTCTTGTAGTCATAAACAACGCGTAATGTACAGCTACTTTCTATATGAATCCAACTCAACATGTAATGTGTTGTACTATTTCTTTTACTAACTTTTGGTCAGCCAGTACGAAAGAAATCTGGCTTTCCAGTATTTAGGCTTCTTGAAAGTAATACACTCATGATTGTTTTCATTGAGTATTTATGCCTATGCGATGGGATTCTGTTAAACCTTCTAATGCTTGCACTTCTGCCCCATTCTCTGCCATTTACCTAGCTGTAAGATTCACTTATTCAGTTAAAAGGTTGTTTTTTTTCCACGGCCGACTCGAGCATTACAGGCCTTCTAGGTCAACAGAAATTCCCGTTTTTGTAAAAGTCCGTTAGGCCGGTCTGTTTTCACTATTTTGATCGAGTAGATTTATGCACAGAACTACAATTTAATTAATTTACAACACATTCCATTGACTGATATATCATTCTGGAGATAAAAAAAAGTATGCTATTAAAAATTTAATATAATAAAAATAATAATGAATACACTAAGCTATAAGTAAGGATGATTTATAATCAGTAATTTAAAAAAGCAAATAGAGGAAAAATTTGAGGGATGTGGAACTGAAACTTTAAGGAAAGACCTGCATTGAAATTATTTAAGCTCTAACTAAACAATGTTAAATAACAAATTTACCAAAATTTCGTTGCCCTAAAAAATAAAAGACTGCAGCTTAGAGAAGCTTATTTGAAAACAGCAGAAGATGCATGATCTAAGTCAGATACAAGATATTGAACATTATTTACTATACAGCAAGAACACTCAAATGACACCCCCTCCCAGACCCAATGAATATAAGTTACACAGCAATAAGCCTATGACAATTGAAAACATGATGGAAGTAAATAGCTCTAGAGAGCTACAGGGAGCTGAAGTAAATGGTCTAACGAGTAGTGTAGGGGATATGTCCAAAACTCGACGCTCAGAGGAGGGGTGAGACGGACGTATAATCATACTGTTACTAGTGCCATCGGAATTGGGACTCTGCACATGCTGCTGAAGATGAGAATATGACGTTTATGGGAATGACCTGAATGCTATGATGTCGGATCTTCACTCGTAATTCATAACTTCACGTAACTGAAAGAGTTTAAACATTGTGTGAATTTTTAAAAAAAAACTATTTCAAGGGAGGTAACTCACAAATTGTTTACTCTAGCAATCGTAGTCTGCCAACTACTAGCTTTGAATGAGTTTACAACTACTCAGAACTTTTGAAACGAACGTCTTATCTTTATTAATCTTTTAGAGAGTATAGACCATTTTCTGTTTATTGCTTTGTCATCTCATTTGTAAAAATACAGTCATTACCAATTTTACCAATAAGAATTCAGACAATTTGTCGAATTAGTCGATGAACTACACGTCGCTGGTTGCCTGCTCTTGTTCACTTCTTAGCACTTAGAAAGAAAGACTTCTAAACCTTTGAAGTTTGTAATTGCTAGTTTGTCTATGGTAAGTAATTTGTAACATTGATTTAAGTTGTAATTAAGTTAGAATAAATGCGTAGCTTATGTCATGGCCACTGCTCTGATGATGATAGGTAGCCGAGCCAAGGCGCGCTTGGTTATCCTGTGCTTTTATTATTTTTTATTTGTTGTTGCGATGTCTCAGGACTGTCAGTGACTCGCTTGATTCACCTTCTTCTAGGTTTCCATCCGCCTGTCAGTGTTTCAAATTTCACGTTGTAAGCTCTTGCTGCTGACACAGTGACAAAAAGTGACCCAAACCATTTCCTTTCCATCTTTCTTTGTTTCTCTGATAATTTACAGATAAGTCTTAATAGCAGTTGCTCACGTCACCCCTTAGAAATCTGTATACTCTCCTCTCCTCGTTATTTTTGTGTAGATTGACAAAGGCTGCCGGACCAAAACGTTATGTTATTTGTGTTGTTTTGTGTAGATTTTTCTGCTTCCTCATTTTGTTGAGCTTTTTAAATCAAATTTCTCTGGAATGCCCAAAAGCATGTCGTAAGAGTTGACTAATTGGGAGTTTCCTTCGGAGTACATCTGCTTGAGAGACAAGCAACAAACAGTCTGCATGCAAATGAGTCAGACCTGTGAAATGGATATGCATGCAATACTTAATTTATGGAACAGGAATAGAGTCAAGAAGTGGACAAACAACCAGAACTTTCTGCCAGAGTTTACAGCCGGTGAACGCAAAGAAGAAGAAGAAGAATAGCTGAGCCTTAGATATATGTGATGACAACAGTGGTCCTGAAACCTGATGCACTTACTGTGGAGGAATCTTCTCAAACGTTCGTTAATGAGCTCTGTCAAGAGTACTATTAGGATTGATTTTCATTTCTCTAAGGCTGTTCTTAATGCCATCACTCTTTCTTTTTCGAGGTCAACCGATCATTTTATATTTGTTGTAATGTTTCAATGTGGCTCTCTGTGGTAGATAGTACCAGAGAATTCTTGTTAGATGTCTAAACCACTTTATTTGTTGTTCTTTGATAACCTGTAAGACTGGCTTTATTCCTAGCATTCATCTGATTTCGGGATTTCGTATCCTGTCTTTCCTTGAAACTCCTGCAGCTCTTCTAAGGCATTTCTAGTTTTCTAGTAGATTGAATTAAAGTGTGACAAAATTATGTTTGTCTAAAAAATGTGTCACCAGGGTGAGAAGTTTTGAAAGCTCTGCTCTAAGAGATCAGAGCAAGATAGCCTGAGATAGGTGTCTGTGAGAAAGATAGGCACCTAACAAATCTGTACAGACTGACTACCTTGTTGTGACCCACTTTTGTGAGCAGCTACTATGTGCATGATAAAGCTCCTATGTTGCATCATCTTTTGAATAGCTTTTTAAATTTTGGTTGCAGCTAGTTTTGTGCAGCAGCTGTTGCTTTCTGACTGTTAGTTTCCAGTGTAGTTTGTGTTCATTCATGAATTGCTAGAGTTTCCAGTGTAGTTTGTGTGTTCATTAATGTAATTATTAAATACTGGATATTTACTTACATAGCCAGCTGTCTTCAGGTTTATGTACGTATGTTTATATTGGTGAATAAACTGTAGATTTTTTTAAAGATGTTTTTAAAGAAGTAATAGTTGTGGTAGTAATTTAAACAACAATATCCTTTTCAACCTATCTGAGTTATAACTGAGATAAGAGTTTTGTTTTCTGTAACATATATTAATGCTTGTCAATTATTGTTGGTATTTTAACATTGCATAGATTATGTATTCTAACAAATTGTGGGAGCATTTATTGTTAAGTTTAACATATTTAGTCGCCGTGGCGTAGTGGCTAAAGGCTCACGTGGGGATCAGAAGGTCGTGGGTTCGCTTCCTGGCGGAGCCGGGGAGCAAACAAAAATTGTCTTGACTCCCACGTCGACCCAGCCTTGAGTGGGTGCCGGGTGCAGTCCCGGGAAGTAAAGGCGGCCAGTGATGCTGACCAGATCACCATTCTTGTGCCATTTAGTCTATAAAAAATATAGGTCTTGCCTTATATGCCCCTATACACCTTAAGGTATGGAAAAGGGTCCTTTACTTATTTTATTTAAAAAATAAAACATATTTTAAGTGTAATTTTAAATAATTATGATAATCATTTTGTGTAATAATTATAATAGTAATATTGTAAAGTCTTTCATTGGTGATATTTATAGTAATCTGGGATATCATTATTCTGTCTTCAGATACATTAACATCTCATATGCAAACATTTGTTCTTGTGATGTACTGTTTAATTCTTCCCTCTAGTTCTTTGTCCCTGTCTATTGCCAGCATGTTTTCTGTTTTGTTAGTCTTATTATTGTTACAACAGGTCATCTATTTTAGAAGTAGTATTTCTTAGTTGGTCTGTTTTTTGTTCTTCAGAATGGAGATGTGTGTCATAAATTAAGAGCAGAATAAGCCAGCTTAAGGCTAAATTTTCGAAGAAGGAAAGAACCATCTTGTGGAACAGGTTCCTCGTTTTGCGATGTCCGAAAGAGAGTAACTAAAACATGTGGTTGAGTGTTAGAGACCTATAATATTGATATATGGCAGTGAATAATCGAACGTCAAATGCCCTCAAATTAGAAAAGAACCTGGAGGATAGAAGACTGTGGTTTCTCAGAGAAATGTTAATCCCTGGTATTGCCCAGAGTAACTAACGACGATTGCTGCAAGGAAGCTAATTGAAAGAAGATTAATATTTTCAGCTGTAAGAAAAAGATAAAGCACTGTTTCTTGGGTAATGTGATGAGGGGGAGGCTTTGGAGAATAATGTGGTCACTGGGAAGATCAGTGGTAGAATAGTACACAATAAATTCACGATAGCGGTATCGACCATGTTGAACCTGTGGGAAAGATGCCACAGACAAGCAGAACAACGTAATCCTGGACTGCCACAAATTTTAAAACACTAAGGCAGGACCTTCTTGACCAGAAAGAACAAAAGTGGAACTTAAACTCTGGGGACCATTGAACAAAAAAAAAAAAGGGAAAAATAAAAACAAAAATAACTAAATGCTGACAGTTGAAGCTATATGGGAGAAAAAACTGCTGATATAAACACTTATTTCAGGTGAACTAAATAAAAAGAAGAAGAAGAACGGTAGAAGAGAGAAAGGCAGACCGAGAGAGAAGATGACGGAAGAATTGCAACAATGGCATGGAGGGATATCATTAGTGGAAGTGATGCAGAGGACAAGGGACCAAGATCTGTGGAGATGCATGAACTCCTACACCAGTCAGCAGGACACGTGGTGAATGAACGAACAAAAAATTTTTCAGTGGGTCACAAATTAAGCATGCATTCACATTTTACGTTCTGCCCTTCCTAGCACCTATCTTTCACACAGCAGTTGTATTTTATGTGATTATGAGAATGGAGCCCTGGAACCCACGCACATATAATATAGGGATTTGAATCCCCTAAAAACTTAGATAAAAAAAAATTGTACAGATCATCTTAGCTTAACATTGGAGCAGGCAAATATCTTGGGCCGGTTATTTCCAAACTGTGCACCGCGACGCCACAGGGGAGACGTGACCTCTTCACAGGCACGCCATGAAATACACGAAGATACACAAGTTTTTTTGGTGTTTTTTTTTTATCTCTTAAATACGAATGATCATACCTTTACTTAGGTTAGGGCGGCGCGGAAAAAGTTTAATTGAAAAAAAAGGCGCTGCGACTTAAAAAAGTTTAGGAAACTGTCCTGGGAAAAACAAGACAGTTGGCAGGGTTTTGATCACATCACCCACTGAGCGATGACTGTCTTTAAATACATAGAGGCTAGTATCGTATGACAAATATGCCACAGAGCAGGAAATAGGGTCCTTTACTTTTTAGCATAAATTTAAACAAAGACCTGCGTTAGTGCAGGTGGCTGGATGCTCACCTGCTTGCCCGAAAGATAAAGCCACGACTGCCAAAGGTTCAGATATGAAGCTAGACTCATATTTTGATAGACAAGTTGTCACTCTCTGAGTGATGTGATCCCTATCAGGCTAGTCCGCCTTTACTTCCCATGATTTTTTCTGGTACCCATTTTAGGCTGGGTTGACCTGGGATCCAAGGTCAATTCTAAAAAAAAAAAATCCATTTTAGTATGGATTAAAACCCAGGAACTTCAGGCCGACAGGTGAGCGTCCAACCTTTTGCAGTTTGATCCTTTAGTAAGAAACTTCATTGACCTTGGTCTGGCTAATCATATCATTGTGTAAATTCTTCACGTTTTGGCTCCAGGGCTTCATTTTGGAGAAAAAAGAACAGAACCACTGCACCCATAATAAGCATGTCATAGGAGGCAACTTATTAGAGGTGTTTCCTTCAAAGTCAGAGTGCAATTTTCAGAGAGGCAAGGAACTAACTTCTTCTTCTTTTGTCAAAATCTGCTTGTTCCGCTAGGCGTCGCAGTCTATCAGATGATCGGCACCGAGCGGGCCCGGGCCCCCCCATTCACTTCATATGCCGTGATGTTATGAACTCTCAAGTTGTCCGTGACTCCTTCAATCCATCTTCTTCTTGGTCTTCCCCTGCCTCTTGGTGTTTCGATTAAGGAACTAACAGTCTGCATACAAATTAGTCAAATCTGTCAAAGGGATGTGCATGCAAAACTCAAGTCTGGATCTTCTTCTACTTCTTCTTCTTCATCTTCTTCTTCTTCTTTCATTCGCTTGAAATAGATGATCTATATCTGTAATGTTGTTTCTAGTATGAACTTCACTGTATTTTCTAATTCACCCAGCGACCCGTACAGTTTGACTTACACCGATGTTTCTCTAGGCCAATTAGTGGGTGATATCCTCAGTATCCTGTCAACTGCCTGAACACCCTAGTATATTTTCTGGTGTGTCTGTTGTAGGTTGAGTAACATAAGGACCCAGATCAGTTTTCCCCAAAATCCTCAGTAGGGATTCTAGTTCTTGGCAACCAGGTTGGCTGTTGAGCATGTTATTCACTGCCCTGTTGTGGCTATCTTTTACATATACTTAAAATTCACACATGCACACACGCACACACAGACACACGTACACAGACACATGCGTGCACACACACACACATACATACTGTGAACCACCAACCATATTATGAAAGAAAGAACATGTTTTAAAAAAGGAATTAAATAGGAATAATTGGTACATTTTCCAGAATGCTGCATTTTTGGAACACATTTCAACCGTTTGAAGATGGAGACATGGTTGCAAGTTCTTGATTAGTGATGACTTCACAAAAACTGGAAGGGCTGGAGCTCCAGTTGGCAGAGGTATGATGTTTTCTTTACTGTAGTTTAACGCTTAAATGGAATTATTAGTATTTTTTGGTGACCTTGCAAAATGGTTGAAGATATTTTAAGGAATTTTTTTTTTTTTTTAGAATTTCCAAAATAACATAACCCTTGACCCATTAGGGTCATGGAGGTGTATTGATGAAAGCACTAGCACATAAAACCCGCCATCTTTCTCGGACTTCCGCTTGATGAAAAAGTGTATGATAACTTAGTCCTGTCCATTTCTTGATGTTGTCATTCCAGGTTCTTTGCCCCCCTCCTCTTCGACTACTCCCCAATGTTCCTTGAAGTACAGTCTTTCCAATCAAATCAAGTCTTATCATGTCTCCAAACATTCCCAAAATACAGGTCATTGGCTTAATTTTTTCTAGGTTACTCGGGCAAAAGGGTTAAAATGATTGTCTTGAAATGATCATGACAAACTAGATGTTATCAAGGCCCTTTGGGAGCGAGTGAACTGTGCAGAGGCACAAACAGACCATCACAGTCTGAAGAGAATGGTCCAGTGGGGAGTGTCCAGGGGATATGGCCAACACTGAACATTCAGGAGACAGGCAAGACAGACTTACAGACTGCTTCTGTTACCTTCGTTTGTTTTAGTATCCAGAAGCCATGAGTTGTTAACCCTTAGGCTCAGTATTATGGATATCGCAACCTTTCGGCCTTGATTCCATTGTAAATACCGTAAATCTGGGAGAAATGTGGCTTTCCTGCGTACCCCCGGGATTGAACCCGGACCACAAGAAGTTCGTCACCCGGTCTCCGCACAATCCGGTTTAAATAGATGAAGAAGAAGAAAAAATTAATTAACAATAACAGGCAGACGTTATCTCGTCATAAATATAGGCATCTTCGTGTAGCAGGTCCTTTGCAAAACATTGCTGTCATCTCTGCAAGCTGGAAAGCCACTCAGTTCCATTGCAGCGTCCCATCTTATGAACTTCTTCCCAGGGTGTCCCCAGTCTGTAAGATTGACACCAGTGATGTAAAAAGCCACTCTACGGATGGGAATCAAACAGGAGCTAATTCCGGAAAATCCCACTCAACCCTATAGAAGTTATTTTGGGGCACTCTGTGATTTTTGAGTAACTTAATTTCCAGTGAATAATATCATTATGACATGACAATAAAGCATAAATTACACACTGTTTTTAGTGGCAGTATCTTATTCTGTTATCTTAAAGTTTTCGCTTCGCTAGTTTGCTTTATACTTTTGAGTAAATTGTTATTGTTAAGCAACTTTTATAATCTTCTTAGGTTGACATGCTGACCTCCATGTATGCCAATCCAGGGGAGTTGATTCTTGATGATCCAACAGCATTAGAGCTTATCCGTGCAGTCGTATCAGGAAATCTGGCCCTGGAGGAGTTGGAAAGCAGGCTGGGGTTCATCATAAAAGTTTGCGTGGAGAATGATGGCAAAGTACGTGTTGAGTGAGTGGTAGTAAAAGTTTGTGTGGAGAATGATGGGAAAGTACGTGTTGAGTGAGTGGTAGTAAACATTTGTATGGAGACTTGAGTTCAGTCAAGAATTGACATCACAGCACTCGGGGCATTCCCATGCATGCTCAGTCCTCATCTTCAGCAGCCAGCGCAGAGTTCAAATACTAATGATACCGGTCGTAATCTGGTTATATGTCCATCTTGCCTTTCCTCTGAGTGTAGTGAACTGGCCAAACCCCCTTGTTACACCCAGGTGCCTCATTCTCTCCAGGCCATAATAATCTTGTTTCTCTTCTTACTCCGTTACTTGTTCCCAAAGAGCTCCCAGATTGTATGGAGGATGATAGCAAAGTACATGTCGAGTGAGTGGTAGTAAAGGTTTGTATGGAGGATGATGGCAAAGTACATGTCGAGTGAGTGGTAGTAAAAGTTTGTATGGAGGATGATGGCAAAGTACATGTCGAGTGAGTGGTAGTAAAAGTTTGTATGGAGGATGATGGCAAAGTACATGTCGAGTGAGTGGTAGTAAAAATTTGTATGGAGGATGATGGCAAAGTACATGTCGAGTGAGTGGTAGTAAAAGTTTGTATGGAGGATGATGGCAAAGTGCATGTTGAGTGAGTGGTAGTAAAAGTTTGTGTGGAGGATGATGGCAAAGTACATGTTGAGTGAGTGGTAGTAAAAGTTTGTATGGAGGATGATGGCAAAGTACATGTCGAGTGAGTGGTAGTAAAAGTTTGTATGGAGGATGATGGCAAAGTACATGTCGAGTGAGTGGTAGTAAAGGTTTGTATGGAGGATGATGGCAAAGTACATGTCGAGTGAGTGGTAGTAAAAGTTTGTATGGAGGATGATGGCAAAGTACATGTCGAGTGAGTGGTAGTAAAATTTTGTATGGAGGATGATTGCAAAGTACATGTTGAGTGAGTGGTAGTAAAAGTTTGTATGGAGGATGATGGCAAAGTACATGTCGAGTGAGTGGTAGTAAAAGTTTGTGTGGAGGATGATGGCAAAGTACATGTTGAGTGAGTGGTAGTATTCTGGGTTATTTCCTTGCGGTACACAACGGTACATGGTACCTGCACTTTTTTTTAAGCATCATTTTTTTTCAGTGCTGCTGGAATAAACATTTTGTGATGAATACCGGCACCATTATTCAGGTACTCTAGTTAGTACAAACACTTATTTTTATAGAAAAAAGCCCTGGTAGTAGCCAGTCTTCTTCTGTTTTTTTGCATTCACCCTTGAAAGGGCAGTTGGTATATTGTGTTGTGGTTTACAGCTAGGCTATGATAAGTCTTGCAAGAAATAGGATATGTAATTTAATACTAAAAAGACAGAAATAATGATAGATTGCGTACTGGATGCAACAGACTCCGGGGATATGTACAAGAAATTCAAGTTTGGGGATTGAGAACTTCTTTGCCTGTGTGGACAAGCACCACAGCGTACTGAACCTGTGCTACAGACATGCTCTGTACCTGCAGTAGAGAGATATTCCAGGTTTGGCTGCAACCTGATTAAAAGTCTGCCTCTTTAATGTTGAATTTCTTCCAGAACCTCTACAAACCCCCTGTTGAATTAGTCTTTCAGAGAATCATTGGTCTGATTGATTCATTCTTCTTCTTCTCCTACTCCTTGTCCTCCTCTTCTTTTTCTTTCTTCTTCTTCGTTTTCTTCTTCTTCATCTATTTATACCCTTATAGAGCTTAGACTGTCAACCAGATTGCATGAGGTTATTCTGTCCGTTGCCATTGTATGCATCTCACTCATCCCACATGCTTATAATCTTTTTCACCGTAGTCTAAGTCTTCTCCATGTATTTTTAGTTCTCTTTTATTTGTGGGTTACTGTGCAAAAAAGTTCTAGATATAATATCCATCCCTGTGTGGGTTCCGTGGCCCCATTATGGGGAGAAAAAAAATAATAGACTCACTGCCCGTGACAAGCATATCGTAAGAGTTGTCTCATTAAGGGTGTTTTCTTCGAAGTCAGAATGCATCTGCCTGAGGGGTGTGAAACAAATAGTCTGCATACAAGTAAGCATCTGCAAAATGGATGTGCATGCAAAACTGTGATTCAGGAACAAAACCAAAGTCCAGAAGTGGGCGAACAACCAGAATTTTCCACAAGAGTTTACGGCCAAAAAATGCTAAGAAGAATAATAATTTCATTAAATTTTCTCAATGTGTGTCATATTCAGTGCCAGCATCTTTTCCTCACCTTGATTTACTGGAATTTTTTATACTTCTTTCCCATAGCTCAGAATAGCGATTCTGTTTCAGTTGTATTGTATGAATATTATTTCTAGAGCCTGACAGTGGAGCTTGTGTGTAATCTACCCCATGAATATCCATTTGTGAGGCCACAGATATTTACCAGAGCACCAGACATCACCAGGGAAAGACATAAACAGCTCAGGGAGGAATTAAACAAAGGTTAGAGTTGACATATATATATAGGATTTCTCTTGTGGCTTCTGGGGCCTCTTATAGGTTTTGAGGCCACATTTTGATGACCCAAAAAAAAAAAAAAAGGATAGAACCTCTGCCACCCTAACAATTGTGTCAAAAAAAGTAATTGGTTAGGCATTTTCTAAAGTCGGATGCGTGGAGCTGAAAGGCACATATGTCGTTATCTTGCTATAAACCACAAAACAACAGACCAACTGCACTTTTAAGGGCGAAGGCAAAAAAAGAAGATAAATATGGGGTCAGCTATAGTTAGTTAGTTAGTTAGTTATTCCTCTTGTGCCAAAGATGACGCATAGGGCAGAGGTCATAGCTTTCCACGTCTGTCGGTTCTTTGCCACTTGATGTAGGTCTTGAGTGCGACTGAGACCTATGGTTGAGCTCTCCCTTGTGATGGTTCTACGGAGAGTTTCTTTTGGTCTTCCCTGTTTTCTTTTACCCTCTGGTGACCATAAGAAGGCTTGGTGGGGAAGTCTCTGTATGTCCATTCTGAGTACGTGACCGATGTAATTCCAGCGACGCTTTCTAATAAAATCAGACACATATTTTTGTTTTGTTTCCTGTCTTATAGATGTATTGGACCTAAAGTCCGACCAGTGAACATTCAATAGCTTTCGGAGGCATCTATTCTCGAAAGCGACTAGTTTCTTATCGATTGATACTGATGATTTCCAACTCTCACAACCATAAGTTAGCACTGGGATCACACAGGAATTGAAGACCTTAAGTTTCGTGTTGTCAGCTATACATGATAGCAAAATATAGGCCAGCTTGGCACGAGCTGGTTGAGGACCTTTGCTCCCATGTGGGATTAAGGGCAGAAAAGATTTTTTTAATTAAGGTATTTGTTTTTGAAAGCATTTATCTTTTGTTCATGTTGATTTGATTTGAACCAACATCACAGCACTCGAGGCATTTCCTTAAGTGCTCCGTCCCCATCTTCAGCAGCCAGCGAAGAGTTCCGATACTAATAGTTCCTGTAGCATTCCTATCGAACGTCCGTCTTGCCTTTCCTCTGAGCCTCGAGCATCTGCCAGAACCTCTCGTCACTCCCCCCGGCAACAATCTCACCAGACTGTGGTGATTCATTTGCTCCTCCGAACTGTACACACTCTCCCACAAGGCACTAACCACGTCTGCCCTATCATGCATCAGTATTCCACCAAGTTGTGCAGAGCCAGTCAGTCTGTCTGCCTGTTCATTTCCCAACACACCAGCGTATCCCAGTGAAAAAATCGAGACAATACTCCTCACCCGTGTCCTCCGCAGCGAGGCATGCCACTCTGCACGAAGCATGCCTCTCCTGATCTTCCTCAATATGCTGAGTCAGTTACAATAACAATGTGTGTGTGTGGTGTGTTCTCTAACCAGGGGAAAGCTGCAGTGACCACCTCCACCTCCATTTTTAAGCTGGATGTTGTGGTATCATATGCTAGGCTCTACTGCACCAAACGTCAACCATTAATTTTTTAAACTTTTGTTCATGTCTCTTGTAGTACTCCAGCTTTCACTGGCCTTTGTTACACTTGATATACATAAGAGTTTACAGCACAGTTGCGATGTCTGTGTCTTCTGGACATCAAGCTATGTTTTAGGGGTCCACTGACTTCCATCAGTGTTGGTAGCTGTTGCTGTCTTTATAATCTAGTACCTTCGTGTGGGTTCCGGGGCCCTTTTGTAGGGAAAACAAGAATAGACCCACTGCCTACCCAAAAGCATGTCATAAGAGTCGATTAATTGGGAGCTTCCTTCGAAGTCGGAGTGCATCTGCCTGTAAGGCAAGGAACCAGCAGTATGCATACAGATAAGTCAGATCTGTCAAACGGATGCACACGCAACAATCAGGTTCTGGAACAGGACTGCAGTATAAAAGAAAGTGGATGAACAGCCAGAACTTTCCACCAGAGTTTACAGCTGGTGAATGCGAAAAAGAAGAAGAAGATGATCCACTCTATTTCCCCATGGAAACTGATGAACATTGAATGGGAGGATTTCAAGAAAGGTGTAGAAATAAAAGAAATGTCATGACATCCGCTGGTATCAGCTGTTATAAGACAAAGAGGATAGTAATATACTGGGCACATTCTGAGAAGAAGTGAGGAGAGAATAACCAAACAGGCATTGAAGTGGGAAACAAATGGATTCACGAAATGTCCAGGAGAAACCCTAAAATGAACATTGTTGAGCGAGGCCAAAGCTGCTGGACTGGATTGCATCCATGATATCAAAAAGACTGCACATGATAGAATGGAATGGAGGAATAAACTTCAAACCCTTTGTTACATATAATAGCACTGGATGATGGTGTTGATGATGATGATGAACAGACACAGCCCATTTTTGTCACTTGTGCAAAAATGAAGAAGAAGAACTGACAGACCTAATTAACTCTTTGAGTCCCAGAGGGTTTAGCATCACAGGCCCAGGGGGTAGTAAAGAGAGTCATAAAATCGGCGCATCATGCGTTCATTGGACTTCTAGGTAGGAACCTATGGACGTATGATGTGTTCCTTGGGACTCAAAGAGTTAATGATTGAATGAAATTATCTTTGTCTTAAAAACTGTCCATGTCACCCTATATGTAGCTTGTTTCTTTTGGTGAAACTGTGTCAGTCTTGTATGTTCATGAGCAGAAATGGATAGTTTACTTTTTTTTTCTTTCAGGTGCAGACATTGATAATTTAATGTTGTTATTATGAATAACATTAATAACCTAATGTTAATGTTATAAATAAATTTAAAATGTAGCATTGTTTATGTGAAGGTGGATAATACATTTGGGTTTGTATGTACAGAGTAGATAGTGGGTTTTATTTTTACTTTTTGGAAAAAGGAAAGGGGGGGGGGGGGGGGGGTCCTTATGACCAAATACAAATTGTCAAAACTGACCTAGGCTCCCAGGGCAACCTAGCCAGGAAATATTCTGGGAAGTAAAGGCAGCTGGCATGATTTTGATTATAGAGCCCACAGGGTACCAGTTGTCTGTAATAGTATATGTCTAGTATTAACTCTGTGAGTCCCAAGGAACGCATCATACATTCATAGGTTCCTACCTAGAAGCCCAATGAACGCAAGATGTGCCGATTTTATGACTTACTTTTACTACCCCTGGGCCTTTGATGCTAAACCACCTCGGACTCAAAGAGTTAATATATGCCTGATATGCCACTAGTGTTTAAAAAAAAAGGCCCTTTACTTTTTACTTACAGGTGTAGATATAGGTTCTAATATATTTTGTTAACTTTCACAGACTGATAACATACCTTGTTAATGTGCAGAAATTGAAAATCAAGAAACTGGTGAGATAATTGTCGGAGTGGTGGTGGAGTGGTTGAAGAGAGCGCTTGTACACAGAACTACAGTACTTGGAGTCAAGCCAGTCCCACAAACATGAACAAAATAGGACATGTTTAGAGCAAGGAAGGTAAATAGATCATTCTTATCAAACTGTTTCTTCTTTAGGAACTGTGTTATGACTTATGAAAAAAAGAGTGTTACTGTGTTAGATCATACCACTTAGGACATTTCCATAAAGGCTCTGTTCCTGTCTAGCAGCAGAGGCAGAATTCCAGTTTTGATGGTACCAGTAACAGTCTGTATGTGCATCTCACCTCTCCCTTGATCACCTTTCCCTTGATCACCTTTCCCTTGATCACCTCTCCCTTGATCACCTCTCCCTTGATCACCTCTCCCTTGATCACCTCTCCCTTGATCACCCCTCCCTTGATCACCTCTCCCTTGATCAGGGCCCTTGATCACCTAGCCTTGATCACCAGCTCCTTGATTCACCTTTCCCTTGATCACCTCCAGCCATTGATCCCTCTCCCTTGATCACCTCTCCCTTGATCACCTCTCCCTTGATCACCTCTCCCTTGATCACCTCTCCCTTGATCACCTTTCCCTTGATCACCTCTCCCTTGAGTGCTGAGGATCTGCCAGATCCCCTGGTCACTCTTGGCTGCACCATTCTGTTCAAACATGATGATCTGTTTGTGCCTTCTCACTGTTTTTGCTTACAGAGGGCCTTAACATCTAGCTTGTCGTGCGTCAGTTTACCATCAGGTGGTGCAAAACCAGCCAGTTCCCTTCCCCCACCCTTCCCCTTCTAAATGCTATTGTTAACTAATGTAGTCGTATCCTGACCTGTTAAACTTTTGTGTAGGCACAAACTCAGCCAGTAGCATTAACTATAGTAAAGAAAAAGTTAAGATCCCATTTCACGATTTAGGCGCATCGGGCATTTGAGAAGAGCACCCATATTTTTACTGACCAATCGGTACAAGGTGGGTAATGTGGTCAGCATTAACTATATAACCTTGTAAAATAAATAATGAAGTGTTTGAGAAACAGTTTGGATTTTGGAATAATAGTGGCACTAGGAAGCCATAATTTGTCTAGAGATGCTGATTGAAAAATATATAGAAATTCAGAAAAGTATTTATGCATGTATAATAGATTATAAGAAGACCTTTGATAGAAAATGCAACATGAAAAGCTTTTTGCAGGCCTCCAAAATATAGGATTCAATCCAAAGGATATCAGGATTATTAGTAACCTATACTGGAAACAAACATCAACAGACAAAAAACATCACCTCACCACATATAGAGATAAAAAGAGGAATTCGTCAGGGATGTGTGTTATCCCCAAGCCTTTTCAAATTAAATACAGAAAACATTTTAAAACTAGTTGAGGAATAGCCTGGACTAAATATTAATGGAAGAACATTAAACAATCTGAGAAACGCGGATGACACAGTGTTACTGGCAGAAACCGAGCAGGAGTTACAAGAACTGGTGGGTCAAGGCAACAGGTGGAGTGCAGAGTATGGTTTAGATATTAGGATTTGAAAAACAGAAACTGGTAATTAACAGTGGAAAAGAGTGACTAACAGTGAACATTACAGTAAATGGAGAGGTATTAGAACAAATAACACGTTTATCCTATCTAGGACACATAGTAATAGATGCTGAAAGAAGTGAAACAGAAATCAAAAAGAGAATAGGAATGCTAAAACTGTCTTCAGTCAGACGTGCAAATTACTGACAGCTACATAGAACACTAAAAATGAGAATTGTCAACTGAAACATATACCCAGTCCTGCTATATGGTGCAGAAACTTGGACAATTAACAAGCAACTATAAAATCGAATTGAGCCTCTAGACTGTAGATCTATAGCAGAATAGGTCATATTTCATGGAATCAAAAACAATCCAGTACAGATGTGGAAAAACTATGAAGGAAAAGAAAATTACTGAAATAAATAAAAAATAGACAGTGAAAATACTTTGTTTACATTAAAAGACATAACATGCCTTAAAAAATCATACAAGAGGGAAAAGTCGAAGGCAATAGAGCAAGAGGTAGGCAGGGAGGACACATTAAGAGATGGATGAAGAGCAATCTAAGAGAGTGCACAACCAAGACAAGAGACAGAGACTGTTGGAGATCCATTGCAGACAACCTTCATTGTGGAGATGGCACCTGATTGATTGAAGCAGGTCACTATAGACAAGTAAGGAAAGTGACATTAACGAGAAATTGGACCCAAACGAAAGGGTCAATTTTTCATCTTCTCATGGCGAAAGGGTTAGTACATCTTTCGGCTGCTGTTATCAGAGTGCCTTAGTACTTTAACATACCAACAAGTTTTAGACTATCACTGTGTGGGTTCCAATTCCAATTTGGGTGATGTATGGTTGGGGGGAGGGGGGGGGGATAATACACCTACTGCACCTGACAAGCGGGCAGTGAAAGGTGACTAATTAGGAGTTTGTTGAAATCAAATATTTTGGGCTGAAAGGCACAGATATAACAGTCTAGATGAAAACATCAACACATTGTTCCCATAAGCCTCTTTTAAGGGTGAACACAGATGCAGGCATACTTAATAACTCAATGAACATGCTTAAGAAGAGCCAGACTGGGTTTTTGATACACAAACATATTGTAACACTAAACACTTTGCGAACGGCTGTCCTAATCTTCATCTTTATGCCGCGTCATGCAGGTGTTTGAAGCAGCCAGCCTGCAGGTTATCTTGCAGCCACTGCAGTTGCTATGGCTGGTCCAGTACTGGACGGAAGCAATTTTTTCACTGCCCTGGACAGTATACTTACCGGGAAGATGAATACTGCAAAAGACATACTTCCGTTACCCTGTCTAGGCTGGCGGACATTAGGTTGCCTCCTGGAGCTGCAAGTAATGAACATTTCACAGGGGAACAAGATGTTTGAATAATCAGCACATGACAAGCGTCATCAATCATTTTACACTTGTGGAGCTTTTGAGGAGTATATTGGAGCCCCTATGGATCTGTCTGCAATGCTGCGATGATAATTGTCACTAATCACTAACTAAGAAGACTTGTTCAATTTGCTTTGATATTACTATGGACAGAGTTACTATGGACAGAGTTTGTCAAAGAGCTTATGGATGATAATATTAGATTAAAAACAATCAGGATGTATGCCCATCCTCATCATTCATGTCTGCAGGACTGCAGTCTGAATATTTGACACCCATAAGCTCATACCCATATGCGGTAGAGGATAGTAAACACACTGCGGTATGGCCAACGCAGTGTGGGGACCTAGTATCCATCGGGATAAGTGGACACCTCTGGTGTCAGCAGGAGCATCACAGGGCAGGGCACTAACTTGTCCTGGCAATCTAAAAGGTTGCTAGAGGTTGATTACATAGTCTAAAGCCATGTGGATGGGGAAAGCAAGGGGAAACTGCCACATCATTATCCCAAGAAACTCATTATCGAAGCCAAAAACGAAACTCAAGATCTGATGGTGAGGCTCCCAGGCCAGACAGATCACAAACAGTAAAAGTCTATGGTGAAGCACCAGCAAGGAACTTAGCATTACAATTTTGAGAGCATGCATCTTCCCTATAGCAACATACAGAGAAATACTGTGGTCAAAGAAGAGAAGAAATACTGACATGTAAAAAAGTCTGAACATCAAGGAAGATTGGCTAATAAACAGAATCTTGTCTGGAAGCTGAAATATTTTATTCATATCAAGCACCATGGCGGATTGAAAGAAATAATAGCAGAAGGCATGGTACCAGGAAGGAGGGTCAGGGGCAGATCAACACGAAGATGGGCACCGGATATAAGTGACTACTTGAGTGTGAAAGTTCATGAGGCGATAGAGCTGGCCAGAGGCAGAGTTTCTTTCAGGCAGACCGTGATGAGAGCAGTGTTCTGCAAAGGACCTGCTACATGATGCTTAAAAAGCCACTTTTTGGATGTCAGTAAAAGAGGAACAGATCCCAGAGACCCTGTTCAGCCATCTATGAAACAGTTATAATGGAGCACCCTGTGGCTACAGAAAATAACCTGAAGACAAGCAAACAAGAGGTAGATGGCAATACAAGTGGGAGGATAAACATCAAATTATGGATAAAAAGCAGTCAGAGAGAGTGTATAACCAGAACAAGAGGCTGCTAGTGTTATAGATTTCATGTTGTCAACCTTCATTGTGGAGTTGGCACCTCAATTCATAGAAAAAAATCCCCCATGTATGTTCGTCCCATTGGGGTGGGGAATTGACCTACTGCCCCCTAACAAGCATGTCATAAAAGGCATCTGTTTATGAGTTTGCTGAAATCAGATATGTTGGGCCAAAAATCACATAAATCACAGCCTAGCTGTAAACCACAACACAACAAGCCAACTATTCTCTCAAGGTTGAATGCAGAAGAAGATAAAAACAAGGTTTTATTTAAAGGTAGTCTTGCATCTCCTTTTTTGAAGTGCCTAAACAAAGTTAGAGTCAACATCATTGTGCTGTGTTTTATTCCATATGGCATGGTTTCGCTCTGCAGAACAGCTAGACATCTGACGAAAGCGTCACACAAAGCATGTACACTATAACTCCAGCGACGATCCACAGGGATGTCCTTAAACATTGCACTTGTGAACCGAACAACGCATCTGTGAATTGAAGCCACGGCCTTGGAGTGCGAGGCAAAAAGCTTGGCCATTTTGTCACAGAGACTCCTTATTGCCTAAATAAAACAAACTGTGACTAGAAAAATCTTCAGAGGGAAGAAAACCTGATTGCCAATTACAGCCTTTATTATACCACTTTTACTGTGTAGGCGAGGGGGGGTTATCTTTGAGTCTAAAGATTTACGGCCGCATGGCTAGTGCTGTCGCCACAACTGTGCAGGTGAGGATTTTATTTAAGCCTGATTATAATAAACTCTTATTTCCATCTGTGGTTCATTAGGGACACACTTACAAGAATGTGGATCTATAGCCATCATATATTCAGCAAAATGAAGCGCAAAGAGATCCTAGACTGGGGTCATGAGCTAGGCTTGCGAGGCTTCTGTTTACCTGGCAAGCCTGGCATCATCTGTGCAGAGGGTGCCACTAGTGATGTCGATGAATTCTGGTACAGGGTCAGGAATTTGAAATGGAAGAGGATATCTATAAAAGAACATGAGGTAAGTGTTTACATCATTTGTTTTAGTTTAAATAATAATTTTATTCTACTGCTTCTGTTGTTCTTCTCCTCTTCGGTTCCTGCTCTTCTTTTTTTCTTCTTATTTTTCTTCTTTTCCATTCACCATTCTTCTTCTGCATTCAATCTTAAAGGGGCGGTTAGGAAGTTGGATTATGATTTGACAGCTTGGCTGTGATATCGACCCCTTTCGGCCCAACACACCTGATTTCAGCTGTCCAGTTCATCCTTGAAAGGGCACTTGACAGGTAGTTTTGTTATTTAGAGCTACGCATTTTGATCTAACACATCCAATTTTAGCAAACTGGTCGCCTTTTACAGCATGCTTGTTAAAGGAGAGCAAGTCTATTTCCACCACTCCCTGTTCCAAACAGAGCTCCAGAACCCACACAAAAAGAACAAGTTTATAAATTTTAATGATTAGCTTTCTGTTAAAAATATCTCTTATCCTATTTTCTGATACACTGTTTGGGAAAATTTAGTGGCAAATATTGAAAACCATTCAGTAGCATCAGTTTTACAGTTTTCAGTAATCTATCTGACTTGGGTAATTATTCTTAGCTTTCAGTAAACAATGTTACTGTTTTCAGTAACATAACTGTTATAATTTTAGGCTAATAGTTTCTTCTTCTCCTCTTCTTTTTCTTTGTTAACCTGCTGTAAGCTCTGGTAGAAAGTCCTGGTTGTTCGTCCATTTAGACTTTGTGCCAGGGCCTGAGTTTTGTGTGTACATCCATTTTACTGGCTTATTTGTGTGCAGTTGTTTGTTCCTTGCCCCTCTGGCAGATACACTCTGACTTTGTAGGAGGCTCCAATTAGAAGACCCCTACATCATGCTTGTTAGGGAGGCAGTGGGTCTATTCTTGTTTTCCCCACATTGGGACCCTGGAACCCACACGGGAAAAGGCTGTTAATTTTACTGCTTTCAGTAACATGTGTTATAGTTTGAGGCCATCAGTTTTACTGTTTTTAGTAACTTAAGTGTTATAGTTTAAGGCTATCAGTTTTACTGTTTTCAGTAACTTCACTGTTATATAAGGCCATCAATTTTACTGTTTTCAGTAACTTCAGTGTTATAGTTTAAGGCCATCAGTTTTACTGTTTTCAATAACTTCAGTGATATAGTTTAAGGCTTTCAGTTTTACTGTTTTCAGTAATTTCAATGTTATAGTTTGAGACTACAACTTTTACTGTTCTCAGTAACTTCAGTGTTATAGTTTAAGGCCATCAGTTTTACTGTTTTCAGTAACTTCAGTGTTATAGTTTAAGGCCATCAGTTTTACTGTTTTCAGTAACTTCCGTGTTATAGTTTAAGGCCATCAGTTTTACTGTTTTCAGTAACTTCAGTGTTATATTTTAAGGTTATCTAGTTTTACTGTTTTCAGGAACTTCAGTGTTATAGTTTGAGACTATTAGTGTTACTCTTTTTAGTAACTTTAGTGTTAGTTTTTAGTGTTTTAATATTTATTAATTTTTTCGAAGTGGGAATGCATCTGCCTGAGATTTGAGGAACCAGTAGTCTGCATACAGATGAGCTAGATCTGTCTAACTAAGGTGCACCAAAAAACTCAATACAAATAAACCACATCTGTCATATTGAAGTGCACAAAAAAACTCAATTTCTGGAACAAGACTAAAGTCCAGAAGTGAATGTATAACCAGAACTTCCCACAAGACTTTGCAGCTAGTGAACAGGAAGAAGAAGAAGGAGAAGTCGGACTTAATGTGCCTCAGCACATGTGGAAATGGATTTTTAAAAATGTCTGTGTGGGTTCTGGTCACCCATTTTAGGGAAAAGAAGCCACTACCCCTAACATGTTGACTAATTATCACCCTTTTATTAGGCAGACCCATTAAAAATAAATTACATAATAATTCTGCCTTAATTGCTTGCATTCCGACTCGTAAGCCAGATGCCGCGATCGAAACCCACTGCAGGCTGCGTGAATTATTGTCGTGGTATGGGACGTCGCAGGTCGACCCAGCCTAAAATAGGTACCATGATGGGCTTTCAATGACCCTAGAACATGTAGAACTGGCCCTAACCCAAACCATTCTACCAACAGCCTCAACCTAAATCACACGAGAGACTCTTTTTGAGAAAAAGCAGTACAACATGACACCCCTCTGACCTAGATCAGACTGAGAAAGTGTGTAGATGGGCCTGTAAGTGTGAACAGGTCCACTAAAACAATTACAGATACAATAAAAAATATTTTAACTGGCGCCTCAGCAGAATATAATGTTTGCAGAAAATAACAAAATGGTAAGCTGGGCTGGGCCTGTGTGCTGTATTTGTAACAATTTGAAATAATATTAGTTCATTAATATTTTAAAAATCTTGCAGGTGGTGCCTATGGTTACACCAGATGGACAGAAAGTATCACAAAAGATGGATCCATTCTGTGAACTACTTCTGGATGCCAGAGGAGGCAAAGGACGTGAGTACCACATGGACCTGGGTCAGTTCAGCACATATTTGCAGCAGCATGGTTGCGGACATGTCTTCAATTTGTTCTTTGGATTGGATGCCAGGCATGAGGACGGGGACTGATTTTAGTGGCATGATATTAATGTGGTTGTGAATTCTTGTTAGCAGGATGTAGGAGACAAACAGTGTTCTTTGACCACGTAATGAGAAGAGAGGCATTGGAAAACATCGTGACAACTGGAAAGATCAGTGGAAAGAGGGGTAGAGGCACACCAAGAGAGATGATGCAGGATGGGCTGAAACGATGGCATGGAGGGATATCATCAAGAGAGCTGTTCCAGGCAACCAGGGATCGTGATCTGTGGAGATGTATGAGTGCATATGCCAGTTGGCAAGGTACGGGATGATGATGAGGATTTATTTGTTAGAAAAATGTGAGTCATGTTGAGAAAATAATACAGTTGTTTTTATTAAGGACGCCTAGCCTGGAATCAAATCCCAAACCGCCACTGCTAAATAATACTGTATCTTCAAAGTGGGCATCTGTGGCAAACACATTACATAATGCCGAGGTGTCAGGTTTGATCCCTGCTTCAGGCGATATGGCAGCAGATGGCCTAGTGTTGGTTTCAACAGTGGGATCAAGATATTTTTTTATTTTTTTTAAATTAAGCAGTGACAAACTACTGAAATAAAGTTGCCTGGTAAAATCACAAACAGTCAACAATTGATGGGGCTGGTTCTTCAGCATCCGGCAAAGAACAGGCAGTTAACCATCAGTCACTGAGATATACCATTTACATGTAATAATTCTTGTAAGGGTTCAATGACATAATTTTTGGGGGTCGCAAATAGACCCGTGGCTCCTTGACAAGCGTGTTGTGAAATGCGACTGATGAACCCTTTCACCCCTCAAATGCGTAAAATGTTCCATGAACCTGTTGGAATTCCTTAAAATTCTATAGCAAAAAATAAACAACCAATCATTTTACATTATTGGGGAGCAGTGAATCTATTCCTTTTTTTCTCTTCAAAATGGGGCCCCCATTTTTTAACATAAGTTAACTTAGTAGTATATCCTTCCCAACATATCACTAACCAGTTCCAGAACATTTTTGGTTGTTTGTAGTTTAACTTGGCAATTTGGCATTCAATAGTTTGCCATTGCTTTACATGAGTAACAAGTGCCTTTTTATTGTATTGTTGCATTTATTGCGGGCAATGCTGTTTTTTTTTTAGGTAGCTCCAGAAATGTTACTTCTTTTATTATTATTCTGCAAATGTCAAATGCTCTCAGATGTCTGCACTGTAACTAATGTTTTAGCATTTTGTAGATTGCATTCTTGCTAATGTTTTGTATGTTTATGTGGAATTACTTTAGTTTGTAAAGCGGTAAGTACAGGAATGAGTTTTAATGACTCTTTCAGCCTATCATGTACCATCTGTACAATGAAAGTTGCCTGGAATGGCTCTCCAACTGGTTTTGTGTCTGCCGTGAATATAAAGTCTCTCAGACTATTGTTCCACCATCTCTTGGTGTTATTCTCCTATGTATATCGCTGTCTGTATCTCTTCAGTATGGTTTTTATAAGTGTTAAGTCTCTCATATCGCAGGAATATAGTGAGTTTCAGCACCTCTGTGTAAAATAAAACACACAAACATACTCTTTTAATTGGATTGTACCTTAGTTAATAATATTTTGATTATTATTTTTATATAATTTATTTATTTTAGAATTCTGATGAAAGTGAAATGGCATCTGCGTAAGTTGTATACTTCTGAATTAAAATTTTTAATGGA
This sequence comes from Candidula unifasciata, assembly GCA_905116865.2. Classification (NCBI taxonomy): domain Eukaryota; kingdom Metazoa; phylum Mollusca; class Gastropoda; order Stylommatophora; family Geomitridae; genus Candidula; species Candidula unifasciata. The sequence continues at coordinate 14,669 of CAJHNH020001483.1, read as the reverse complement.
AGGTAGGGAATGGCGGACAACAGAGAGACAACAACTGTACAAAAAATGAACGGGAGTAGGCCATGAGGCTGACCAAGAAGACGGTGGATAAAAAATTGGCTCCCGTGTGAGTTCCGGGGCCCTATTGTGGGGAAAACAAGAATAGACCCACTGCCTGCCTAAAAGCATGTCGTAAGAGTCGACTAATTGGGAGCTTTCTTCGAGAGGCAAGGAACCAGCAGTCTGCATGCAGATAACTCAGACCTGTGAAACAAATGTACACGCAACACTCAGTTTCTGTAACAGGAGTGGACGAAGAATCAGAACTTTTCCGCTGGAGTTTACAGCCCCCAAATGCAAAGAAGAAAGAAGAAGAATAAAATATGTAAGTAGACCTACAAAAACTTGCAGTTACCTCAAGGACACATAATGCTGAGGAGGAAGAAGTAGTAGTGAAAGATAGTTTGTTATCCTATTTTCTGTTGTTAATTTCTGCTGTTAATTTTCTACTTATTAATTTTATGCAACTGGCTTTAGAATTATAGATAATAACACTGTTTGTGATCTGCCTGGACATAGGCTTATACAGAACAAGCTTGGAGTACTCCATAGCTCATCTATGTAGCTAACTTTCACGGCCAATCAAAAATATCAGCAACCCCTATATATATATAATCATAAATCTTTTGAATATTATTTCAGCACAGACTATAAGCCCCAGCAAAAGATAATAGTTTAAAACAGATTCATTACACTTACTATGCTTGGTGTTATTACTGTTTAGAAATGTGGGTATAATTAGAGCATATCCCAGCAACTGTGATTATGAATTAGGTGTTGGCATGTGTTATTTTAATGCTAACTGACATGTGAATTGAATAATGTATGAAATGAGTGAGGGCAAAAGGGCAGAATATAAGATAGACCTGAGTGCTCAATTCTTAACTGTTTGAAAATAAAGTTTTTTCATTCATTCGTTCATTTCTTCTTCTTCTTTATTAACCTGAGGACATAAATGGTTGTGCCCGTTTAAAACATGGCTGCAATTTGTGAGTCTTTTGGCCGGCACATCCAACTTCTGCAGGCATTTGTTGCCCAGGTTAGCCTTTCCAGGAAGTTTCGTGGGACAGTGCAGTTTCATCATTCTATGGCTTGGACATTTGACTTTGTGTTAGTGGGGTCTCCAAGAAAAGCAGAAACTTGTGATGCTATAACCTACCATGTCTTTTAGGCAACTAAGAAGGTTGGCATGAGACTGGCTACTTAATACTTTCAGACCCATGAATTTTGATAGACTTGGCTTTCATTAATTTCAATTTACAAAAATAGCAGAAGGGTTTTTTGGGGAGAAGGGGGAGTGTAGAATAAAGTTGCAATTGAGAATAAAATATTTTTCAAATCCTTACACAAGTATATATTTTTTTTTAAAGACGAATAAATATACAATTTGAATTTGAATGACCTCCGTGTGGGTTCCGGGGCCCCATTGTGGGGGAAAACAAAAATAGACCCACTGCCTCCCCAAAAGCATGTCGTAAGAGTCGACTAATTGGGGAGCTTCCTTTGAAGTCGGAGTGCATCTGCCGGAGAGGCAAGGAACCAACAGTCCGTATTCAAGAGAGTGAGATCTGTAAAACTGATGCACACGCAACACTCAGGTTCTGGAGCAGGACTGCAGTTCAGTAGTGGACGAGCAACCAGAACCTTCCGCCAGAGTTTACAGCTGGTGAACGCGAAGAAGAAGAAGAAGAAGAAGAATTTGAATGATATGTCAATGTTTAACTCTTTCTCTGGTAAACAACGCATTATGCTTGACTGGTCATCATTCATATGTACCCGTCAATCATGTTATGTATGTTTTTACCTCTTGTCTTTAGTGAGGGACTCTGAAGAACTCTGAAAACATATTTGTTTCCTACAAGAGGGGTATATTTGGCCTATATGGAAGTAGTAGTATACCAGTTAGTTTAGCATAACTATTTGTAGCTCTCTCAGACATCGGCTAGAAGACTGAGAGACTAAAAAAGTTGATGCTGTTATAGTTAGTACAAAAGAATTTATCAGGTGTTTTTGTACACAGTTTTGCTAAATATTTAATCATGACCTATGGTTTACATTCACAGAAGTAGTGGATATCAAAATCATCATTTCAATGTTTGTTCAATTTCCTATTTGTTTGGAAGTGCTTTCCTTCTATCACTTCTTAAATTCGGTAGCAATGGAACATTCTCTATGTCTGACTTGTTAGAACTGCTAGATTCTCTGATATGTGTGTATGTGTGTGTTGTCCATCAAGATGATGATGACCACTCTTTCTCATCAAGTATGGATACGAAGATGACTGATGAGGCCCATGCGGGCCTGAAAAGTTCTTGGACAGTGAGGACAGGGAATGAGTGTTGTGCCAGGGAGGGGATCTCCTGCAGTCGCCTTTCTGTCCATCCTTTTCTTAATCAGTCTTGCTGTTTGTTTTTTCTGATAACTGCTAGATCATTCCACCTAGTATGTTGTTGACTTCTGTGTGTAGAATGTTTCTGTTGCTGTTTACTGGGACAGGCATGGTCCCAGCCCTCTGCAACGTTACTGAGCCACTAATAAGAATACATTGCAGTGGCATTGATGGTGATGATGATTTTTAAACTGTTGATCTTGGTTATTATTTTGGTGGTGGTGAAATTGATAAGTATGGTGATGTTGGTGTGAAAATGGTGATGTTGGTGGTGGTGACATTGATAAGTATGGTGATGTTGGTGGGATAATGGTGATGTTGGTGGGATAATGGTGATGATGACGGTGACATCAGTAGTGATGAAAATAATGATGCTGGTAAAGTAATTATAGTTTGTTCAACTTTTCATGAACACAATTCCAAGCTATTTTCTCGAAAACTGCCCGTAGATCGCAACGATTTTTTTGGCATGCAGCCTTAGAATATCCATGATGCAAAAATAGTTGTATTCTTTAATCTTTAGTCCATAGATGACCAGGGTGCTGAAAATCAGCCAATTTCTGTGATCTTTTCGAACCATTGTAAATAAGTGGAGTGAACTTCTAGATTTTACAGAAAAAAATCTGAATTTCCTGTTCTGTTTTTGTGTCAGAGGCGTATCTTCATAATACATTGATAGGTGAAGAAAATTTATTTGTTGTCATTTATGTTCAACTGAGTTGAGTTGAGCTGAGTCAAGAAAGACATCACAATCGGGGCACTCTCGTATATGCTCCGTCCCCATCTTCAGCAGCCAGCACGCAGATTTTCAATACTAATGTACCGGACGCAGATTATATGTCGATCTTGGCATTTCTGTGAATGTAGTGTGTCGGCCAGGCCCTCTGGTCACACCCAGGTGTATTATTCTCTCCAGGCCATGATAATCTATTTTCTCTTCTGACTTCATTACTTGTTCCCAGAGGGCCTTGACCACATCTGCCTTGTCATGTATCAACTCACCACCCACTGGTGCAGATCCAGCCAGTGGGTCTGCCTTGCTCAATTGTAAACATGTCCCCAACATGCAACAGTTAGTATTCCCCTTAAGTCACCATTAGACCCCACAGTGTATCTTAACTGCACAGCAAATTGTATTATGGTTAAAAATTTGGATATGGAAATGTATTTGCTACAATTTTAGATGTACCAATTGTTGATGATATTTAGCCACTCATCCAATAACTGGTTTTAATCACTCCAAATCTGATGATCCCAAAAGGTTGATTATTGTTACTGGCTGACCAAATTGTAATCCATCTTGGTGCCAATACTCGTCTTCCTCTCAGAGCACATGTTCAACACACTTTTTCCAGAAATAAATGTCTGTTTTTGAGAAGGACTCACGTGTCAGAACTTCAACATCACACATTTTAAATGTACTGTTCTTTTCCTCAACTTGTCTTTTGACTTTAGCCTAAACAAGCTCTATCCGGGTGAGGTGTGAACTATATGCAGGGAGTAGAAGAGAAGTGTGGCTGTATTCATTAATGATTTTGTCAGTGTGATACACCTTTGCATTGTTTTCCTCACAAGCTGCAACAACTCTACCTTCATATATATGTCGTCAAAGTTGACTTTTTCTTTAGCAAGCCATGTCCTAATTGGATCATTTGTATTTGATGTCATTGTTACTTTGTCTTCCGCTGATAGGGCATTATAATAGGTGGCATTATTTATTACTAGGCATGATGGTCTGTCCAGAATTGGAAGAAGACCATTCTCCATCGAGTGCCTGAAAATGTATCCATTCATTTCAGTGTGGTAGTCTCTACCATCCATACTTTTTGATTGGAAAATACATCCAGCATCATGGATAAGGCCTTTTTCACTGCTTCCTGCATAAATGAGTATAATGCGGTAAAACTGTAACCTTCTGCGTAGTTACAAATTTGCATCTCAAATTCATTTTGAAATCCATGTCTGTCCCCTTTTATAAGCTAGCTCAACACTAATTTGTGGATGCGCTTTTGACTAAACAACCTTGACCAAAGTCTTATTTTGGCGCACAGCACTAAGAGTGCGATTTTGCATGAGAAAATCATGAAATTGCGTAGGGGTTTCTTTGACCCACTATTAAACTAGTCAAAATGTGCATTAGCTGCTGAAACTAATGAAAGTAAACATTCCAAAAGTTTACTAAGACAATTTCAGGATAAAAATATATATCGTAAAAAAGAGAAAAACTACATATGATATTCTTATTTAGTGAAAAAATATTTTCTTAGCGTCATGGATATTCTAAGGCTGCAGGCAAAAAATTGTTGCTATCTAACTCGCAGTTTTCGAGAAAATGGCTTGCAAGTGGTTCATGAGCAGTTGAACGAACTATAAAACATATAATGTTATTGTGATTATGATCATAATGATGGTGAAATGGTGGAAGCCATATCCATCCTAACTACTGCTGAAAAATACTTCTCATTTATCAAGAAATTAATCAAATGAATTGCGACTAAAAGGCTTAACAAAAGGGGAAATGGAAAGAGCATGCACAATAGACAAATCGATGTCTCAGCCAAGAGCCCTTCTTAGCATGAACTACACAACAGTAACAAAGGACAAAGTACTCCAACCACCAGTCTCCACTAGGGAGTCACGTGAATAACTATGACTTCTCATTAGTTAAACTACTAGTTTACTAATTAATTTGAATGGCTTATGTTAATAAGTTTGTAGGTAGGAATATTACACTTAATTTTTAATACACCCAACATAAAATGCAGTCACGTTTTAAAAAAAAAAATGCACTCATACTTCATAAGAATGGTTAGAGTTGTGAAATAAAAGAAGCAAAATTTTGTTGTATCAGATTTACAATCTTTGTTTCTTTCTGGTAAACAGCAACACATCTCGGAAACTGAAATATTTTGGCCATATCAAGCGCCATGGCAGATTGGAATAAATAATAGCAGAAAGCATGATACCAGGGAAGAGGTCAGGGGCGGGACAGTATGAAAACGGGCACAGAATACAAGAGCCACCTTGGGTAGGAAAGTGCATGAAGCAGAAGAGATGGCAAAAGACACAGTTACTTTCAGCCACAGCATGATGAGAGCCACGTTTTGCAAATTACCTGCTACATGATAATGTTAATTTCTGCTCTTGACCCATCACCAAAACACAGGCCCTCAACTAACTCATGTAATCTGTTCTGTTGTTTGCTGGCCCTCAACTAACTCATGTAATCTGTTCTGTTGTTTGCTGGCCCTCAACTAACTCATGCTAAGCTGTTCTGTTGTTTGCTGGCCCTCAACTAACTCATGCTAAGCTGTTCTGTTGTTTGCTGGCCCTCAACTAACTCATGCTAAGCTGTTCTGTTGTTTGCTGGCCCTCAACTAACTCATTCTTAGCTGTTCTGTTTGCTGGCCCTCAACTAACTCATGCTAAGCTGTTCTGTTGTTTGCTGGCCCTCAACTAACTCATGCTAAGCTGTTCTGTTTGCTGGCCCTCAACTAACTCATGTTAAGCTGTTCTGTTGTTTGCTGGCCCTCAACTAACTCATGCTTAGCTGTTCTGTTGTTTGCTGGCCCTCAACTAACTCATGCTAAGCTGTTCTGTTGTTTGCTGGCCCTCAAATAACTCATGCTAAGCTGTTCTGTTGTTTGCTGGCCCTCAACTAACTCATGCTAAGTTGTTCTGTTGTTTGCTGGCCCTCAACTAACTCATGCTAAGCTGTTCTGTTGTTTGCTATCTCCTGTAGCAGCCTTTGTGTTATCCTCATATCATTCATCTCTGTTTCTGATTCTATTAATTTTGTTTTATGTTTGTTTCTGCTTGTCTCTGATAAAAGTGCAAAGAATCCCAAAATGCTAGTGTGGATTCTGATACCCTATGGGGGTGGTGGGATACACTGTCTGCCTCCCTAACAATCATGTGGTGAAAGGCAACTAATTAGGGGTGTTTTCTTCGAAGTTGGAGTGCATAAGCCAGATCATTGAGGGGGATGTGCCTGCAAAACTCGAGTTCTGGAACAAGACTAGAATCCAAAAGTGGACAAACAACCAACTTTCCCCCGAATCTGCAGCTGGTGAATGTGAAGAAGAAGAAGAAAAAATATTGGCATTAGTTTGCAACATCCTGTCTAGACTGGCGCCTGTCTGCAGAAATACCCAGATGGTCTGCCAGAAATGTCCACCAAGTAGCTAAATCATTCAGGCACTACTTTGCCCATTGGCGCTAGAAGTATTGGTACTGTCATTTAAAAAAAAAAAAACAACTGAACAGAGAAACTGAATGGATGTTACTGCAGTGCTTTCACTCTCAAAAACAATGCTCCAGCCACGTATATATCTTCTAACATCATGTCTGCTGTAATTTTACAGTTGGATTCAATACTTAAAATGTAGTCTACATTTAGTCGGCTCTGTGGCTTAAAGGTTAGTGACATCATTTCACAATTCAAACTTTGACAGGGTTTAAGTTGTACAACCTTTTTTTTGGAAAAGAACATTCTTTTGGCATTCAGACAGTTATGAGAGTCTTCATCATCATCATCAGGTGCCTTGCTGACTGGCATGAGCGATCATGCCTCTCCGTAATCCACGATCTCCTGTAGCATGTACCAGTTCGTATGCCGACACACCTACATGCCATGCAACAAGATCTTTCCAGTGGTCACAACATGTTCTATTTTTCCTCTTCTCATAACATGGCCCAAAAAATGATGACCGTCTCCTTCTGATGTCTGTAATAAGTTGTCTTCGGGCTCCCGCCTCTTTCAAAACCTCTTGGTTGCTCTTTTTGGCTATCCAAGTTATTCTAAGCATTCTTCTGTAAAACCACTTCTCTGAGGCCTCAAGAAATTGTTTGGCCTGCCTACCGATTGTCCAGGATTCACTGCCATATGTTAAAATTGGATGTATGTAGCAAGCAAGAATTCTTTTTCTAACTTCCAATGACAAGGATATATTGCAAAAGATATTCTTCATTTTATAAAATGCAGTTTTTGCCTGTCCTATTCTGTTTCTTATCTCAGTTATGCATCTTCTATCTGATGTTATCCATGTGCCCAGATACTTAAATTTCTGTACTTGTCCTAGAATAACACCATCAACTTTTATTACACATTTAGGAATAATTCGTTTTTTTGATACCACCATTACTTCTGTCTTCCCATAATTCAAACTGAGGCCCATTCTTCCACTTTCTGACACCACAATGTTTATGAGAGTCACACTTTGAAAAAGTTTGGGACTTGACCACATAATTTGTCCAAAGACAGTGGTGGGTACACTGCAGATATTCTGGATATAGCAAAAAATGTATTTTCATATACGTTTCTTTTTGTTTCTACCTTAACTGTCAGCTGATCTACGAAAATGTCTCCTATTGTCCCACTTCCTCTTTTATGGTTTCGGATGTTGAGGGAGATATAACATTCTGCTTCTTGTTCTTTTGGCCACCTCGACCATAGATACATTAAACTGTTGAAGAATTTCTCTGCTGTTATCTTTCCTTATGGTTCATGGTCTGCCTCATATTCTTCATCCATCCTATTTACTATTTTGTTTAATGTATGCTTTGTATAGTATGGCGTCACAGGGCATTTTTCCTAAGTGGGCATACCATTTGATTTGCTGTCTGTGTGTGTAAATAAGAATTGATTCTGGGCCGACTTCTCTTCCTTGTGACCTAATTCCTGATTTTATCTCTTCTGGTCACCCCTACAGCCCTTCTCAGACATCTCATTGCCATTACTACTACTATGGCTGCTAGTACTATTGATACTGCTTCTACTGCTGCTGATACAGTTGGCAACTGAGTTGCTCAAATTATAGTAATATTACCATTGCTACTGTAGTTGGTTAAATTACTACTGCTGCTGCTTCAGATGCTTCTGTTACTGATACCACTGCTACTGCTGCTACTACTATTGATACTGCTGCTGCTGTTACTACTACTACATTCTGTCCAAACCTTCCAGATTATATTTGGGATATGAAGTTTTTTTGTTTTTGTTGTAGTGGCCATTTATGTCTATCAGTTATGTTTGGATTTCACATCCGATGGAAAACTGGACAGAGAAATTAGCTCGAGATGTGCCAATGCTAATTAAGTAATGGGGCAGCTATCTTCCCTGTTGACACACAAGCAGATATCCCAGGGTACTAAAGTGAATCTTATCAGTACAATTTTTTGGTCAACACTATGCTATCAGTTCTAAATGTGGACACTTATATCCTTGAATGAACTTAAAATTGTGACAACAGAGATCAAATGCCTTAGAAGAGCTGCAGGAGTTTCAAGGAAAGACTGAATATGAAATCACAAAATCAGACGAATGCTGGGAATAAAGCCAGTATTACAGGTCATCAAAGAACTTCTTCTTCTTCTTCGCGTTCACCAGCTGTACACTCTGGCAGAAAGTTCTGGTTGCTCGTCCACTACTGAACTGCAGCCCTGCTCCAGAACCTGAGTGTTGCGTGTGCATCAGTTTTACAGATCTCATTCTCTTGAATACAGACTGTTGGTTCCTTGCCTCTCCGGCAGATGCATTCCGACTTCAAAGGAAGCGCCCTAATTAGTCAACTCTTACGACATGCTTTTGGGGAGGCAGTGGGTCTATTCTTGTTTTCCCCACAATGGGGCCCCGACAAATAAAGTGGTTTGGACACCTAACAAGAATGCCCTGGTACTATCTGCCACAGCGATCCACACTGAAACATTACAACGGGTATAGAGCGAGCGGAAAACCTTGGAAAATATGGAGTGATGGCATTAAGAACAGCCTTACAGAAATGAACATCAATCTTAAAAAATAATAGTGCTTTCTTGACAGAGCTCATCAACGAACATTGTTACACCCCCCGCACCCCTCCCATCACTTCGCTGAGGTACAAGGTGTAAGAGAAGAAGAAGAAGTTATGTTTGGTTATTCAATACTGCATAGCTTATGTATCAGCTGTATGCAGTTCTAGTAATTTTAAAACAATAATAGTAAGTATACCGTGTAGTCAATCTACCGTTGCGGATATTTAAATTTAATGTTATCTGGGAAACCATTTTTCTGTGTTAAGATACTACTACAAAGTTGGGAATTAAGATCGGCACAGCAAAAAACGAGACGCACACCAGCTACGCCAGAAGACTTGTTAATCAACATAGAACTGGTACTATTAGCCATCGGACGTTGGGGTTCATACTGAGGGGAGGATCTGAGCACCTATGGACATGTCCGGAGTGCAATGAGGATAACCCAACTAACTAACTAACTAACTAACTAATTACAAAGTGTCCGCCGGTATTTTTCGGTAAAGTGTTAAGCGCGCGATTAAACGATTGAATAAGAGCAGACAACGCACGGGGGCTACCCGTCCTTTCTTGTACCCTGTACCAGGGTTCGGCCGTGAATCGTGATCAGTGATCAGTCAGATCACAGTTCACTTTTACAAGCCCTGTTCTTCTGTTTGGCAAGGTGACCGTGGTTATACTTCATATTAAGTATTTGCGTCCAGTTGGAAGCAGGGGGCTGGCTACATCCAGGGACTGACGTCGGCCAGACTGAGAATGAATGATTGAATCATTGAATTTTCATACTCCAGCTTTTAAAGTTCAGCTGAGCTTTGCTTAGTATTTTCAGTTTGCGACCAGTTGGAGAAAAGAGACTAGACTGCATCCCTGAGTGACCGTGGTAACACCTCGTTTTTGGTGTTTGCGTTGGTATTTACTGTCAGTAGAATAAGAAAACAACATTCAACATCGCTACATTGCTACAACAGATCTTTCTTCTAATGTAAGTAAGAAGTGCATTAATTTAAACGATTTCCTTCGGCTTAAAATTTATAATTATTTTGTTTGTGGTAACAATGTTATTATTATTAATAAGTTATTAAATAATTGATTAATTTTAATCACAAATTACACAGTTAAGAATATAGTATACAACGCCTATCCTCCGAATAACGTTCACTAAAGATGGCTGCGTCAAAATGTCCTTTTGAGCCGCAGTCACGTGATTTAATTTGCGGTTTTCCGGCGACTACCGCCACCACCAAGAGTCCCCCACGTCGCTCACGCGGCGTGGATTGGGGCTAAACATGGCTAGGACGCACAAGCAAAGCTGCAGGAGATGCTGAAGCTGCTGCTCGTGGGTCCTAGCCATCTAGTTTAGCCCCAATCCACGCCATGTGAGCGGCGTGGGGGACTCGTTGCGGTGGCGGTAGTCGACGGAAAACCGCAAATTAAGTTGCTGGAAGTGCGCAATTTACACGTGACTGCTGCGGCTCGAAAGGATATTTTGCGGCCGCCATCTTTAGTGCCCGTTATTCGGAGGATAGCCTATACAACATACTACATAGTAATCTATAGTAATTTACTAATAAACTGAGTAAAATGATTGTAACTAGTATAATTAATATTTACATAACCCCTCCTAATACGGGACTCATTTTTTAAATGCATCTTCCCGCCTGTTTTCGGGGCCGTAATATATTATTAGGCTCTTCTCCGAACTTCATCCCCATATTATGGCGGCCAAACAAATACTCTAACAGGGCCTCAGTCATGTGTAAAATGCAGAGTGCCTGCCGAGGAACAAATTGCTGCAAAACTAGGATTGCCTCGGAATTACAGGCCAGTATTATCGAGGGCAGGGTCTCCTCCGAATAACGGGCACAAAATATGGCGGCCGCAAAAACCCCCTAACAGAGCCTCGGTCACGTGTCAATTGCGCACTTCCGGCGACCTAATTTGCGGTTTTTCTGCGACTCGCCACCGCCGAGAGTATCCCCCACACGGCGTGGATTGGGGCTAAACTAGATGCTGGGACTCACTAGCAGCAGCTTCCGCATCTCCTGCAGCTTTGCTCGTGAGTCCCAGCCATCTAGTTTAGCTGAGCGGCGTGGGGGATACACTCAGCGATGGCGATAGTCGCCGGATAACCGCAAATTAGGTCACCAGAAGTGCGCAATTGACACGTGACTGAGGCCCTCTTTTTGGTCGCCATTGGCCGCCATATTTGCCCGTTATTCGGAGGATAGCCCAGCGATATGTTAATTGCGGACCTGTTTTTGCGACTATGCTGCACCGCCGACAGTATCCCGCGCCAGAACGTGTTTGTTTGCAAAGAGCTGATAGACATTTTCAAGGAAATTAGAACATTTACATATTAAATAGTCATTGCTTGTAAAAAAAAATAACTACGCTATTCTCCAAATAGCGGTCCCAAATTATATCGAGGCCGAAAGTATACCCTAACAGGGCCTCAGTCACATGTCGGTTGTGGACTTCCGGCGACTTAAGTTGCGCACTTCCGCCACCACCGAGAGTATCTCCCAAGCTGCTATGCGCAGTGTTGTTTGGGGCTAAACTAGATGGCTGGGACTCACAAGCAGCAGCTAGAACATCTCCTGCAGCTTCCTTCATTTTGCTTGTCCCAGCCATCTAGTTTGGCCCCGCTCCACGCCGCACGTATCATCGTGGGAGATACTCTCGCCGTTGGCGGTATAGTCCCCGGAAGTCCGCAGTTCGGCAGTGGCGGTATAGTCCATGGAGCTATGCTCACAAATATGGTCTTGGACACAACTGACCACTACGTTGTAACGATTACGCAATTCATGCCCACATGTCCACTGGACACTTTAAACAACATTTGAGTCTGCTTTTCACATACCCGAGTACGATATTTTATTTACAAATAATAAAAACTCGCCATCGGATAACCTAGCGTTTCTTTTTTTTTTTTTGAACAGTATAGAAGGGTTGAAAAAGATGTCTGAAAAAAACAACCTTTCCTAGATAATTTTGAAGGTCTGAACAGGATATATAGAATTAAATTACTTCTACCACCTCAAAACTCAGAAGGTTCCATTTGGTTATCTAATGTAAATGCATGTCATGGAAAGGTGTCCTTAACCCATGTATGCCTCGGACAAAACTGGAGTACATTGTGACAGTACGACAGTTGGAGGGGACAAGAGGCAGAGGGAGAACATGAGAAAAGATGCTGGACAGTTTAACATCATAAGAACATAGCCTTAGGACGGTTAAAAAGAAGCAGCTTTATACACCAAGCAAAAAGAATATGTAGACAAACTACTAACCTTCCAGAAATTGGTTGTCCACTTAAAAGTATTCCGGAACAAACCCCATGGAGAGAAAAATTCAAACTAACAGTACAAATCCAGACAAATGTGAAAGGGATATTTGACAAGAAAGAGCAAGATAGTGTACAATGCAGAATGGCCACCCTAAGTTATATTGATGAAGAATACCCACAAGAACAATAGGTCAGAGTCTATACAGATGGGTCCGCAAAAAGTGCAGTTAGAAATGGTGTGCTGGAGTGTACATAGAATTCCCAGATGGTACTAGGGATAAGTCCAGCGTACCAGCCGGGAAGTACTGCCATAACTATGATGCAGAAACTCAGGCTATCAAGATAGCAACAGAGAAACTGCTAAATACCAATCTTGGCTCACAGTATGTTGTAATGCTGACACATGCTAAATCCGTACTTGAAGCACTCCAGTCTAGGAAACTACCAGAATTGCAAACACTGCTGACACAACTCAGCCTTCAGCGAAGAGTCGTAATGCAGTGGATACCGTCTCACTGTGTAGTGCGCCTGGAAATGAGAAAGCTGATCAACTGGCAGGGGAAGGTGCGACAAAAGTGCTGCCGGATGTACCAGTCACATACCACCAAAAGAAAAGAATAATAAAATCATAAAACCAACAGCCCCAGCACAAGATGACTATTTTATTATAGACAGACCAGAACAAGTCATTATCCTCCGCCTCAGAACAGGGCACAACCGATTACCTAACCACATGTACACAAAATTAAAGATAATTGTATCAGCCATGTGCACCTGTGGAAAGGTGCCCCAGACAGCAGAGCATGCTCTCCAGGACTGCACCGAATTTGACACATTAAGGCAAACCTTTCGGCTAGAAAGAACAACAGTGGAATGTAAACTCTATGGACCACTGAATGAACTAACAACGACAGTGAAATTTATACAAGAGACAAAACTGTTGATATAGACAACTTATTTCAGGCGAACTAAAGAAGAAGAAGAAGAAGACATCATGGCATGGAGGATCATCTGTGTCAGAGTTGATTGAAAGTACACGAGACAGAAGGTTGTATATAGACAACGCCACACAGCATGGACTTGAAGAAGAATACAGCAGAATGATAGAGGAGAAGGAAAGAATGTATTTGCTAGACATTTCTTCACTTTTATTTCCCAAGGATGTTAAGCTTTGAAATTATTTTGCTTCTGACAGTACTTGGCTAATTGAGTTTCTAATTAAGACTGCTGCCCCATTCTTTATGTTAAACTCTTATATTTCAGTCGTTACTATAACAGTTGAGCCGGACTTATTTCAAAAATGACCTTGGCTCCCAGGTCGACCCAGCCTTGAGTGGGTACCGGGTGCAGTCCCGGGAAAGTAAAGGCGGCCGGCGTGATGCTGACCACATCACCAATCTTGTGCCGATTGGTCTATAAAAATTTAGGTTTAGCCCTATATGCCCTATACGCCTAAAGGCGTGGAAAAGGGTCCTTTACTTTTTTTTTTACTCACTATAACAGTTACATTCCAAAAGCTGTGTTTTTCGGCTCTGTGAGACTAAAAAAAATAGTTGTACTAGGATGCAAAATTTGAAGCACCTGCATTGTTGAATTCATATCTACCTAAGGCTGAAAGAGTTAATAATAAAGCAGAAGTCAGTTATTTGAAAAACGCAGCTCACTTGATTTAAATCCAAGACTTTGATGCTTTCAGGAAGCTTCTAACTCCTGTGGCATTACCATTCTAAATTAGATGTGGACAGTCAGTATGTTTTGAACATGTTGTAAGGAATACAGTCAAAAACATTATGACAGCTAGCAAGCTTGATGGAAGAGAGCAAATGTAAGAAGATAAATAAATACCTTTGCATCGGTTTCTAAAGGTTTTGACACTCTTGCCAGTGTTGAAATTAAGCATAGGAACTTCCGGTTTAGAAATGGCAGCGTGACGACGTGTTTGCGGCGACACACGATTTTATTCTAAAATTTTCACTTAATCGGTGTTTTTCTCTTGATAACAGAGTGCGATTTTTACTAATTCATTGACGATGGATATTTTCTTGTTCGTGGATACAAGCATTATGTGGTTTAGGGGTGTTAAAACGGAATTATTTCCACAAAATAGCCACGGCGGCGGCCGTGTCCTAATTCCGATAATGTAACCGCGTAGAAGCCACGCTC
>CAJHNH020001482.1:148234-165259 GCA_905116865.2 Candidula unifasciata | reverse complement strand
TCTCTGAGTTGTGCCAGAAAATGGCTACAGTCTGTTTCGGAAGTCTTTCCGAACTTTAAAAATATATAGCTTGGTAACCGCTCGGTGTAAGTTGTTGAAATTTTGCATGCAGGTTGTTTTCTTTTTTCTTTTTCTTAGTGTAAACAAACATCTAGTTTTCATTTTACCTTATTTGCGATTCACACAAAAAATACAAGGATTCAAAGCAAAAAAGCATGCTTACAGTAAAGTAACTACAGTAAATTGAGTAAGGGAAACTTTTCAAAACATCAAATTGCAAACGTTTCAGACGCGTTTTACTCTCAGGTGGTCATCTCCAGCATAAGTCTCCAGTGAAATGAGTATTTTCACTGAGTGGGGAATATGCTATTAAAGTAATGCCCACGCATAGCTACACATATTAACTGATTTCAAACAACCTATACGCATGTCAGTTACTTTATATTCTATTTTTCAGAGGTACAGAAATTAGTAGTAGCATAAAGGTTAGATAAATTCTTTGCTTTAAGAAAACAGCAACATCTACGCAATTATAATTATAGAATTGCAAAGACATAAGAAATCTAAGGCTACTAAAAAAAAAGTAAAGGACCCTTTTCCACACCTTCAGGTGTATAGGGCATATAGGGCTAGACCTATTTTTGATAAAACAATCGTGACAAGATTGGTGACATCACGCCGGCCGCCTTTACTTTCCCGGGATTGCACCCGGTACCCGCTCAAGGCTAGGTCGACCTGGGAGCCAAGGTCATTATTGAAAAAAGTCCGGCTCCGCCAGGGAGCGAACCCACGACCTTCCGATCCGCAACCGGCGTCTAGCCGCTCGGCCACGGCGACTCCCTCTAAGGCTACTAGTAAATAATTATGTTGATCTGTATAATAAGTTTTCTAACTATTTGTTAAAGTGTGAGAACATGAGTTTTGAAACGCACTATAGGGCTATAGCTACCGAGTATATGACTTCCTAACCAGTATAACTTCACTATATCCTGTGTAGTATTAACAACAGTACAACCAGGGCCATTCACGAACTACCTTCGCCACCATCCGTATCGAACTGCTCTTTCTGCCCACGATAATGAGGCAGAGAAAGGCTTCATTCATACTATATTAGGGAAAAGATAATATGTTGTAAATTACACTCTTTGCTCTTAAATCACGCGTGGGCTTGCCGGCGTTTATTAGTGCAATGATTTTGCTTTTTAAGTTCTCATATGGTATTGTGGTTTATTCATCTGTATTTTATTTTACTGTCTCTTAATTAATCTTTTCTTCTTCTTCTTCTTCTTCTTCTTCTTCTTCTTCTTCTTCTTCTTCTTCTTCTTCTTCTTCTTCTTCTTCTTCTTCTTCTTCTTCTTCTTCTTCTTCTTCTTCTTCTTCTTCTTCTTCTTCTTCTTCTTCTTCTTCTTCTTCTTCTTCTTCTTCTTTTTCATCTTGTTTTTCTTCTTGTTTTTCTTCTTGTTTTTCTTCTTGTTTTTCTTCTTGTTTTTCTTCTTCTTCTTCTTCTTCTTCTTCTTCTTCTTCTTCTTCTTCTTCTTCTTCTTCTTCTTCTTTCTTCTTCTTCTTCTTCTTCTTCTTCTTCTTCTTCTCTTCTTCTTCTTCTTCTTCTTCTTCTTCTTCTTCTTCGTCTTCTTCTTCTTCTTCTTCTTTCTTCTTCTTTCTTCTTCTTCTTCTTCTTCTTCTTCTTCTTCTTCTTCTTCTTCTTCTTCTTCTTCTTCTTCTTCTTCTTCTTCTTCTTCTTCTTCTTCTTTTTCTTTTCCTTGTTCTTGTTCTTTCTTGTTCTTTTACTTCTTTTCTTTTTCTTTTTTGTCTTCGTCTTCTTCTTCTTCTTCTTCTTATTCTTCTTCTTCTGCTTCTTCTTATTATTATTATTATTATTATTATTATTATTATTATTATTATTATTATTATTATTATTATTATTATTATTATTATTATTCTCCTACTCATCCTCAGTCTTTTTCTTCTTATTTGTCCTCTTCCTTGCCTACTTCCTGTTTTCACTCTTTCCGTCTTTGTTCTTTCTTCTTTCTGGTTAACATTTGCAGTTTGTAAAAAAAAAACACACACACACACACAACAACAAGAAAAACAGCTTCCACAATGAACATCGAAGAAATCTGCTGTTTAAACATGAGAAATCTGGAAGGCACGCATCCGAAATACATACAGATATATGGAGGTAGTAATCAGTAAACAAGGATAGGGTGAAGCATTACATGGAAAACATTACCTGGGGCCTGGGACACACACACACACACACCCTACACACACACACGCACACACACAGAAGCGCACACACACACACACAAACACCACACACACAAACACACACACACATAGTTCCAGATTCTGGGTGACCCATGTCGTGACCATATGATGTCGGTGAAAATGGCTACCGAAAATCTGACATCAGCTTGGATTTAAAAAGCAACTGACTCAAGCAAAAACAACTTTTAAATGCTGTTTTTAGCTAATGCAGTTATATCACAACCTCCTAAGCGAGTGACGCATATATCGCGGCATAGCCATTAACAACTCAAAGTGCCAGTCGTCTTTTTAAGGGGCGAGAGGAAAAAGTGAGGGAGAAAAGGGAATAATAATGAGAGACAGACCTGACTTTGAAATGATTTTGAAACGAACAACCTAACTTGACAATGTATAAAGAAATAGTGAATAATTATATGTCACTTTCACGAGCAGACTCTGTTCTCTTCAAATTTCATTTCCACAGACATGGGCATTTGTGTCACCCTGCATTCCTTATAACCTTTCTTCTTCAGGGCTCTGTCACAGTCTACTGTGTCAGGTATCATGCTATCAGACATTCTGATGTATGTTCTCTTTACCGTACTGTGTCAACTTTCAGAAAATTAATTACACCAGTTGTTTCAGTGAATGTCAAACTACACTTCAAGATTAAATTTCTGCATATTCTCCCCCCTGCACTTTGTTGTAAATCACTTGTATTTTTGTTTAACCTGCAAAGCTTTACACTGAGTGGGTGTTGATGTACGTGTGGGTGTTTAGATGTGCAATTTTAAGATAATTTACTTTCAGTTTTTGCGGTTTCTAAAGAAGAAGAAATAAAACTTGTGCACCAGCAAAGGTGTTCTATATATATATATACAGTTTGAAAGCAACAGAGGTGAACTTAATTCTCTTCAGCGCCTGACAAATTTTTAGGGGTAAAAAATCTCATTCTAGAAAATGGCATACTTATAAAACACATTTTGTGTAGATATAAAATGTAATGTCTTAGTGCGCGGTTGTGCTTATCGAAAACATGGATAAAGGCAAAATAAATAAAGGGACCAGAGATAGATTTATTTATACATATATATATTTTTTGTTCTGCGTATCCTTTACAGGACGTTGCAGAACCAACCCCAGCACTTCCTAGCTGTTGTGGTTTTTCTAGGCAAATTTACTTCAAGTAGTTTGCCATAGCTCTCCGGAGGGTCGGCTCTCGGTACCACGGTCGAAACCATTGCAAGACAACCCGTCCGCGGTAGGGATCGAACCCGGCACCCCGACACTACGAAGCGCGTTTGCAACGACTAAGCCACAGACGCCGACACACACACACACACACACACACACACACACACAAACACATATATACATTATACAGAAAATATTATCTGTTATGATACGATTTGCCAAGCTAACATCAGCGTTTACAGGTCGAAATAAATATTGAAATATTCACCATTATCATCACCACAAACACCATCGTATTGAAATCATCACCATCATTATTATTATCTTATCATCATCATTTTGGTATTATCATCATCATTAACTTATCAGCATCATCATCAGTATCAACGTTATCTTATCATCATATCAATCATTTATCTCAACATCATCATTACCACCACGAGCCTTTCGACTATCGTAGGCTGTTACAGCCTACAGTCTCCAGCTGCATGCAGCAGTTCATGTACTGACACACCTTCATACCTTAACAAAAAGCTGTCAAGAATCTTCACCCGTTGTGTTCCTCTATTGATCTTTTAACAGATCTTTCCTGTGGTCACAACATATCTAGGTTCCATCGTCTCAAAACATGGTCTAAACATGATAACTGGCTTATATGTACTGACATGGTTTTGTGCTACTCGGTACCGGCACTTTTTTTTAAAGTCATAATTCTTTTCAGCAGCATTGCAATACACAATTTGTGATTTGTACCGGCACCTTTTTATACACTTCGTGGTGACGTTTTTTTTTTTCCTAGAAATAAAATTGCCTAAATATTCAGGATAAAATACAATTGCTTAATCTTTAATTGGAAATGACAGATTTCTTCAGTATACCCTGACCAAATTGAAAAAGTTAGGTAGCTTATTTCATGACAAACAAATGATTCCATTATATGTTGCGTAAGAATGAAGGTTAACTTGTGACTACTATCTGGCAAACCGGGAAAAAACTAGCCTGTTCATGGAGAAAGCGAACGACTTGCCGTAACGGTCTATGCAGGGTTCTACCACCTTCACAGAAGACGGGAATGTTTTTCGCTGCTAAGTCGACCACCTGAACATGTCAGTCAAATTTATAATCTGCCTGTCGAGGAAGTCTTAAATATAAACTGGCACACATATAATTCAACAGTTCTTAAACTGTGCATGTTAAGTCGCTGTGGTTCCCAGACGGGTGTTATAATGTTTAAAAGGAATTATTTAGGAAAGAAATTTTGTGTAAGTGTTGAGAGGGGGGGGGGGGGGGGCGGAATAGTGTGAACAGGTGGTGTCTGTGTGAGAAGATATTTGTATGTTGTCTTCTTGCCTCTACTTTCTTTTTCTTCTTCTTCTTCTTCTTCTTCTTCTTCTTCTTCTTCTTCTTCTTCTTCTTCTTCTTCTTCTTCTTCTTCTTCTTTTTCTTCTTCTTCTTCTTCTTCTTCTTCTTCTTCTTCTTCTTCTTCTTCTTCTTCTTCTTCTTCTTCTTCTTCTTCTTCTTCTTTTTTCTTCTTCTTCTTCTTTTTCTTCTTTTTCTCCTCCTCCTCCTCTTCCTCCTCCTCTTTCTGCTTCCTCTTCTTCTTCTCCTCATTCTCCTTCTTGTCTTTGTCTTTGTCTTTTTTTCTAATTCTATTTCTATTTCTTTATCTTTGTGTATTTATATATTTTTTTTTCGTCCTCGTCTTTTTCTTCTTCTTCTTCTTCTTTTTCTTTTTCTTCTTCTTCTTCTTCTTCTTCTTCTTCTTCTTCTTCTTCTTCTTCTTCTTCTTCTTCTTCTTCTTCTTCTTCTTCTTCTTCTTCTTCTTTTATCTTCTTCTTCTTCTTCTTCTTCTTCTTCTTCTTCTTCTTCTTCTTCTTCTTCTTCTTCTTCTTCTTCTTCTTCTTCTTCTTCTTCTTCTTCTTCTTCTTCTTCTTCTTCTTCTTCTTCTTCTTCTTCTTCTTCTTCTTCTTCAATAACAATATGTCTTGCTTGAGGTGGTAACAGGAAAGATGAATTCTTCGTCAGCAACATGCAGTATTCAGTGCTCGAGAACATACTCGTATTTTCGGACGACAAATCACATGGAAATTAGGAAGAGTTTGGAGGCAACTAAAATGTGATTCTAGAAAATAATTTTGTGAATACCCTGAGCTGCCAGAATAACTAACAGTGATTTCTTGGAAATGGCTTATGAAAGTAGAATATTATATTATATTTAACAATAAGAAGGAGACAAACAAAGTTCTTTGGTCATGTGATGAGAAAAGGAGCACTGGAAAATATCGTGACAGATAATTGATAGAAGAGACAGAGGCAGACCAAAATAAATGATGGTGGATGTCTTAAGACAGTGGCATGGAGTAATATCATCTGTGGAATTGATCCAGAACACCAAAGATCGAGATCTGTGGAGATGCATGATCGCCTGCGCCAGCTAGCAAGGCACTTGATAATGGTAAAAATGAAATCACACGGATACGTCGCCTGGCGAGGTGTAAAGATGCACATAGATGTCAGTGTGGAAGTCTTTGTGATTAGTGATCAGAAAGGATTATCATCATAGCACTCCAGACAGATACATAGGTGCTCCGATCTCCTCCTTAAAAGCTCCACAAGTGTAAAACGACTGATAACACCTGTTCTGTGTTGGTTAATGAAACATCATACCCCCTTAGGGAAATGTTCATTTCTTTCAGCTCCGGGCTGCACCCACATGTCCATCAGTCTAGACAGGGATACGGAGTCATATACTTTGGAGTGCTTCTCGGTGAGGTAAGTGCAGCGCATGGCATTGATAACATCACTTCTGTATAAGATCACTTCTGTCCAGTACTGGGCCAGCCATAGCAACCACAGTGTCAGCAAGATAGTCTGCAGGCTCGTTCCCTTGAACACCCGCATAACCTGGCACAAAGATGAAGGTTTAGGGCAGATATTCGTGAAATGCTTAGTGTAAGTCGATGTATTTGTGAGGAAGCGCATTTGCGTGAGAAAGTGCAAATGTGTGTGAATATGCGTCTGCATGACGAAATGTGTGTGTGAATATGTGTGAGATAGGTAGGTAGGTAAGTTGTATCCCACCAGGACACCACACAAGCGATAAACACTCGGTGACACAAAGTGCCACCGTGCGGATGAGGATCACCCGTTGAGAGGTCCCGGAAACCCCGTTTAGGTAGCTAGGTAGTTTTATCCCACCAGGACATCACACAAGCGACAAACATTCAGTGACAAAAAGTGCCACCATGCGGATGAGGATCACCCGTGGAGAGGTCCCAGAAACGACTTTCAGTCGTTAGGCCATATCTATGGTTATGCCATATCTATGCCTCGGCTATATTCAGGGCCCCCAGCAGAAGCCAGGGTGGGGCTTCAAATGCCAAAACATTGCATGCCACATGGGGACGACTGCACGACTGCAACCCCGTTTAACTGTTAGGCCATATTTAAGGCCCGGCTATATTAAGGAACCCAGGCAAAAAACAGAGTAGGCTTCAAAATAGCTAAAAATTGCATCCAGCAAGGGGATGACGATTGATTATATGTGTAAGTGTGCGTTACGTATACAAGTACATGTTTGTGTGCGGAATTGTATATGCATGTAAGTACATGTGTGTATGTGTTTATGTGAGAGTGTGCCTTTATAGAAGAACACATGTGTATTAGTAAATGTATGTGTGCCTGTACGTGTTTTAGTGTGTATCGTTACGTGTCTGTGTGTGCACGTAGTTGATTGGCACTTTCACGTCATTCCAGACGATAGTTATACCGCGCTATAAGGAGGCGTGGGACTCATTGCCTATAGCGATTTCGAGTGTGACTAGATAGACCAGCTTGCGTTAAGAAAAGCCTTTCTAAATGATGGCTTGGGTTTTCAGGACCGTTGTTGTCAAAATTGGTGTTTAGTCTGTTTCTTCTCAGACGCTCAGCTCTCATCCTGCGATAATTTCTTCCTTCATTCGGATTCCCTTTCGGATGTGCCCCCTTCACACAACACGGTCCATGGCTTTTGGTTCCCAAGAGTCCACCTTAAATACATGTTTCATTCATGACCCGCTTGCACACATCTTTATATCGTAGTAGAGGTCAGCCTCGACATCTTCTAACAGTCTTTAGTTCACCATAGAGGAAGTCCTTAGAAACTAAGGCCAAATAAATGGGAGTCGCCGTAGCGTTGGTGGCTAAACGCCCGCCTGCGGATCGGAAAGTCGCGGGTTCGGTCTCTGACGGAGCCAGACTTTTTTTTTCAAAAAATGACTATGACTCCTAGGTCCACTCAGCATTGAATGGGTACCAGTTGAAGTGCTGGAAAGTAAAGGTGGCCGGCGCGATGCTGATCACATCACCCACCAAGCGCCGATTGGTCTATAAAAATATAGGTCTAACCCTGTATTCCCAATACGCCTTAGCCTTAAGGCGTGGAAAAGGGGCCATTATTTACGTGTGTGTAAATCCATATATGTTAATTCGTGCGTGAAAAGGTATCTACCAAATGTGACCTATGATCACCATTATATATCTTCTACTTCTGTGAGTGCCCATCAGTGTCTATGAATTTGTTTTCATTGATATTTCCTTAGGAATATTTCATTATAAGGAATTAATGGGGATTTATTTTATTATATTACTATTTGAGTAAAATATTTTAATGGTTTACAATTGCATATCCTCGACAAAAGAATACAAAAGTGGCGGATACTGGTCTAAGCTATACACAGTAGCATCAAGTTTCAAGTTGCAACAATGGATCAACATCATGGCACACAGGTAGTAACACATAAGTGTTCTGTTCTTCTTCTCATTCAAGTCTGAGTCCGAAAAAGCTCAGAGCAGTGCACAGAGTCTGTAGCACCGGCGAGGATCCTGAATTACTTTGGGTAGATTTTTAACTCCAAATTTATCTGGGCAGCGCAGTAAGGCTACTCTTTTCGATTTCCAACCTGGAACTTTTTTACTTGCACAACAATGCACACGGGCGTCCGATCTCACTACCCAGAGACCAGGGGGAATTACTAGAAGTCCAAGTCCACGTGGAAAAATCCCAGCCCTTACCGGGTATTTAACCCGGAACCTCTAGCACTCGAGGCGGACACCATGCCTCGAGACCACGCAGCCCCCTACTTAATATTGTTGGAATCTTTTTAAAAAATGAAATGAGACAAACCCTACATAAAGACCAAAAATTGCGTACACAGTAGCATAAGACATGACAACTTGTTGATAGCATATGCTCCATTAGGGAGATAAACTGTAGACCAAAACGAATCAGGAGGACAAGCTGGGATAAGGAGGAGAAAGCAAGAGTAGGGAAAGAATGAAAAGAACGAGGAGAAGAAGAAAGAGAAATGCTATTAAAGTAATTTATTGTAAATACTTTCAATGTTAAATGTATAAAAATAATCAACATACATTTAGACTATCTGCTTGTGTTGATGAAAGTACGAACACAGAAATGTTTCGCATGAAAAAAAAAAGAGTATAAATATGACAACAAAAATCATGCATAAATGCTTACATTGAAAATAGCTTTTAAAAAACGCCTGAGACCAATTTTATGTTGCAGGAGAGGGAAGACACAGCAGAAATGCTAAAGGGAATCAAATAAACATTCAGATAAGGATGGTCTGTATAAAGGCGTCCAACAGAAACATAAATTTAACACCCACTCAGGGATCGAATAGAGGAAAAGGTAACACACACACACAAACACACATAGAAACACACACACACACACACACACACACACACACTGAGAAACTGAAATGCAAAAACCTCTTCGTTTTATGTTTGAACTGACATCACAGCAAATGTAGGAGGGATTTTATAATTAACGTCAAGCCTTCCTGATCGGCCGTCTAAAATGGGTACTAGGAAACGTCTTGGGAAGTAAAATTGGCCGAAGTCATTGCGACAACTTCACCCACCGAATACCAATGGTCTACAAAAACAATTGACTAAGCACTCTGTGCTCCGTGTACAGACGAATAATATGTGGAAGAATAACAATTCTCAGGTTCTGAGGTTTTGAAAAACGGATCAACATCATGGCACACGGATACCAACCCACAAGTGATCCGTTCTTCTTCTAACCCAAGTCGGAGTCCGAAGACGCTTAGCTTAGTGCACAGGCTCTGTAACACCGGCGAGGATCCTGAACTACTTTGGGTAGATTTTTAACTCTAAATTTTGCCCGGGCAGCGCCGTTAGGCTACTCTTTTCAATTTTCAATTGTCAAGAATTTTTTACGTGTGCAACAATGCACACGGGATTACGACTACCCAGAGACCAGGAGGAATTACTAGAAGTCCAGGTCCACGTGAAAAAAAACATTCCAGCCCTTACTGGTGATTGAACCCTGAGCCTCTAGTCCTCAAGGCGGACAATATGCCTCGAGACAACGTAGCCCCCTTAACAATTCTCAACAACGCTTTATTTGAACTTTAAACGGAACTAACAAAAGAACGCACCTATGCCCTTCTTACATTCAACCCTTCTGAATATTAATCATTCATGTTGCAATTGTATTTTCGTTTCTGTTTCAAAAAAGAGTAAGAAATCCACACAAAAAAAAGTAAGAAAAGAGGAATGAGTAGGCGCGGTTTTATTTCTTAAATCAAAAAAAGTAATTATATAGATCACTGAATGTTAATTGTGCCGCTTTTCACAAATGATTTTCATATCCACTTCATTGTGAAACCTATGCTTAAATATTTACAACCGATTCCGACTAAAACCATCTCATCCTGTTGCGTTGTAATTGGGTTTTAAATATTTCTTTATTTTTGTTTTACAATTAATAGCAAGATGGGATGGGCTTGCTCTAATGTGATCTCATCATGCTATGTTGCAACGATGTACTTTGTTGTTCATACTCTTAATTTTGAACGTTCTAATCTTATCGTGCTGTATTGTAACAAGGGTTCCAACACCACATATTTTTTTCTAGTTGTTGAAAATGAGATGATCTTTTGTGAGATCTTCTTCATATACAGTGTTGTAACTATGTAGTTTTCTAATCTTAATAAATTTTAAGTTCTCTTTTGCTGCTTCTTCTTTCCTCTTCTTCTGCTTCTTCTTCTGCTTCTTCTTCTACTTCTTTTTCTTCTTCTTCTTTTTTTTTTCTTTTTCTTCTTCTTCTTCTTCTTCTTCTTCTTCTTCTTCTTCTTCTTCTTCTTCTTCTTCTTCTTCTTCTTCTTCTTCTTCTTCTTCTTCTTCTTCTTCTTCTTCTTCTTCTTCTTCTTCTTCTTCTTCTTCTTCTTCTTCTTCTTCTTCTTCTTCTTCTATTTAGGAAGGGGAGAGATCAGAATTAAATAGCTTAAGAGTTACATGCGACAGTAGATAAGATGATTGACCGGTGTACAGAGATGAGAGCTGTAATTAACCCAGAAAAGGCAACTGTCCTGTGGTGTTCTTTGAACAACAAGATTGTTATAGCTGATGTTCCGAGCCTCAAAATAAATTGCAGGGACATCAAAAGAGACAGCAGACTATGGTACCTGGGAATCACCTTTAAAAGAAGTTTGTCTTTCAAGGCTCACAAAGAGGGAGTTGTGACAAGGGCTCAGAAAAGTCTTGATGCTCTAAAGAGTATGGCAGCAATGGATGGAAATAAAGCGGTGAATGCTGTTCACACTTTACCAGCACCTAATCATCTCATTGACTGAATATGGATTGGGGTTACTCACTGCCTCGAAGAGTCAGCTGGAGAAACTGAAGCGCATACTATGCAGGTGATCGTGGAATGTACAAGAGACACCTCGATTGTGTGCATGCTATACATCTTTGCAATTGCTTATTATTGCAGATAATCTGAAGGTGCTCCAGGCTGTTATACCTAAGAGTAGCTGCAGACAAAGAACACTCTCTGTATGAAGCTTTGGCTGCAGGTAAAGTTCAACATCTGAAAAGGGCAAAGTCGTGGATGGCTCAAGCAGAAGGCACAATAAGACAAGTATGCATGCTGGAAAACATTAGGCGAGAAGAGGTGTGGGTCAGAGTACCAGAGGAAAAGTCGGATCTGTGTAGGGTTATGATCGCATTGGGACGGGAGTGCAGATAGTGGCCAGCGGGTGCTACAGGGGTGGAAGTCAAACAGTTAATTGACACCAATTCTCGCCTAGATGATCTGATTCTCTATACAGATGGTTCGGTTTTGTGAGGGAAGAAAACTGCCTGAGGGTTCGTGGCGAAAATCAATAGAAAATCTTTAGTGCGGGACAGTTTAACATATGATACCACCATGTCTAGCATTAGAATGGAGTTGGAGGCGGTGACTACAGCTCTCCAGTTGCTAGAGAACAAGGTGCATACAATGTCATAATCGTAACAGACTCTGGAAGCAAGCACAAGCACGTGCACACGCACGCACGCACACATGCACACATACACACACACACGCCCGCCCGCGCGCGCGCCCGTGCACACACACACACACACACACACACACACACATAGACACATAGCATACATACACACACACACACACACACACACACACACACACACACACACACACACACACACACACACACACACACACACACACACACACACACACACACACACACACACACACACACACACACACACACACACACACACACACACACACACACACACACACACACACATACATTACATACATTACATACATTACATACATTACATACATACATACATACATAGATACATACATACATACATACATACATACATACATACATCCATCCATCCATCCATCCATCCATCCATCCATCCATCCATACATACATACATACATACATACATACATACATACATACATACATACATACATACATACATACATACATACATACATACATACGTAAATTCTGTATATTAACAAGTAGCATTCTCAACACTGAAGATAGCATGTTATAGTGTTCTTAGAAAATGTTTTTCTTTCCAAATCGTGTCCGTGCAGTTTAAATCCCGATTTAAAAAAAACAGAGAGTCTATAAGCAGCACATCAACATTATTCAGATGTATGAAGAACAACAAACATAACCAAGAGCCCAGTAGAAATGTCAGCTTGCACGGAGACACGGTCTGAGAAATGCTTCAGCACAGAGGGCAGAACTAATGAAGACAAGCGAGGCAGATATGTTGCTGCGATACTTTCACAAACAATAGCTTATCCTGTCATCAAAACTTCTTTGTGCGCCTCTGGTCCTACGCTTTCGAGCCATTCTCTGTTTCACGAACTGACTTATCTATCTTCACTCTTTTTTTTTTCCTTGACTTACCCACTCCCTTTCTCATCCACCTCTCTCTCTCTCTCTCTCTCTCTCTCTCTCTCTCTCTCTCTCTCTCTCTCTCTCTCTCTCTCTGATTCTCCCTCCCCCGGTGTATGTTGTGTGTATATATATGGACTTTGGAATGTATGTGTTTGTATGTATGCATGGGTGTATGTATACATGAGAAAGTATAAAGATTTGTGTGTGTGGATGTAAGAGTGTGCACATGTACATAGATGTATATGTGTAGTCATGTGAATATGAGTATGTCATGTATGTACCGTGTGAAACGTGGGTGTGTAAATGTGTGTGTGTGTTAATTTAAGCGTTAAATATATATATATATATTGTATTGTGTGTTTTTTTTTTAATCCTACGGCCAATTGGGAGTCCCCGTGGCGGAGCGGCTAGACGCTCGCCGCGGATCGGAAGGTCGTGTGTTCGCTCCATGGAGAAGCCGGATTTGTTTTCGAAAATGACCTTAGCTCCCAGGTCGACCCAGGCTTGAGTGGGTACCGGGTGAAGTCCCGGGAAGTGAAGGCGGTCGCCGTGATACTGACCACATCACCCATCTTGTGCCGATTGGTCTATAAAAATATAGGTCTAGCCCTATATGCCCTTTACGCCTAAAGGCGTGGAAAAGGGTCCTTTACTTTACTTTTTTTTTTACGGCCAATGGGTACGTCGCTATATGAGCATAACATGATTAAAAAACAACTGACGTGTGAAACATGTCTGGAAAGGCCCAATGTAAGATGGGCCGTCTAAATAGTTTGGTTTCGTTCGTTCGCTCTTTCTCTCTTCCATCTTCCCTTACTCTCTTCCTCTCTCTCTCTCTCTCTCTCTCTCTCTCTCTCTCTCTGCTCCCCCTCTACTCTCTCTCCTTCCTTTACCCTCTCCCTCTCTCTGCTCCCTTTTTCTCTCTGCTTCCTCTCTCCTCTCTCGTTCTCTCTCTTCTCTCGTTATCCCATCTCCCTTCCCTTTCTCCCTTTCTCTCTGCTCCCTTTCCTCTCTCCTTTCTCTCCTCATTCTCAACTTTCTTTCTTTTCTATTTCTCTCCCTTCTCACTCCTCTCTCCCTATCGCTCCCCTATGTCACCAGCACACCAGAAAAACCATGCATTCACATCAATAACCAAGCAGACCTTTTTTTTTTTAAATATTGACCTAAGCTTTCAGGTCGACCCAGCCTGAAGTGGATTCAAGGTGCTGTTCTTGAAAGTAAAGACCCCGCGGAGGCAAGCGGACCCACCGCTTCGCGCTTGTTATATCCAAATTATTTCCTAAGACAACAATGTTGAATTTAAAGAAAGATCGACTTCACATCACAGTCACACTATCGGAAAAGTAAGTAAAGCAAAAGATTGTCAAAAAGGGGAGCAAAAAAAAGAGATTGTAGAAAAATATATTAAAGTAAATTACCGTGATCAAGCCACTGTTGCCCTATCGGAAATGGTGGTCGGTCCATATTCTTAAGGATCAGTCAGTAGTGAACAGGTTATGTTAACTACATAATGTCGACCGCTTTGACTGTTCATGGTAGCCACTTGAGATTAGGTTGACCTGACAGCCACATTCCATAATTTTTAATATTTAGGCGTGGATTCTAACCCAGCGCCGTAAGTCAGACAGCAAGGAGACTTACATTATCTTTCCTTTAGCTTCGCCAAATGTGCTACCCCTAAGCGACTCCCCGTGGAGCATATAGTTAAGTACAAATTGTTACCAATGATCTTCTATATAATCAAGAACGCAGAACTCAAAGAAAGATTGACTTGGGATCCAGGCTGATAATGTTGTGTATATATAATCATGTTCGTTTTCTTTGACTGGCACAGTGAACGAAGAATAGAGTTCTCTGGGGATGTTTATTGGTGTTGTAGTTCTTGTTCGTGTCTGATCTATTTCGCTTTCGATTACTTTCTTTCACATGATGATCAGTTTGCCTGTTGGGAAAGGTATTGGTGGAGATGATACAGCCTTGTAACTTACCTATATTGACCTTTCAGATAAGTGACTCATCTACCTGGGGATCTAGTCAAGCATATGCTGAAGATATCAAAGGAAAATGGAACTCGTTGATTAAGTTGGCAAAGAATGAGTGAGACGAGCTACACGAAGACAAATATCAGTCCCAGGGGGTGCTCCTCGGGTTTTTGAAACAACAGAAGAAATACCTTCAGAAGTTGAAGGAGAAAAAATAATAGAAATGACAGAATACATCAAACAATTTTTAAAAATAAAATTAAAAGAAATAATCTAAGTCGTTTCTGAACCTATTGCAATTAAAGACGAAGGGGGCATACAATTAAAACTTAAAATTGTGATTAAAAAATACCACCATAACCATGCCACTGTCTTCTAACCTACTACTATTGTTGGTAAGTATATCGATGATGTTAAGCACCTGATAGGATTTAACTCTTTGAGTCCCAGAGGGTTAAGCATCCCAGGCCCAAGAGGTAGTAAAGAGAGACGTAAAATCGGCGCATCTTGCATTTACTGGGCTTTTAAGTAGGAACCTAAGAACGTATGATGCGCTGCTTGAGACTCAAAGAGACGAACACTATACGTCATAATGACGGTTTCAAATGTCCGAGCCACGTTTGACAGGGACAAACTTTCCCGCCTGGAACAAGAAATTACAGTCACAGGTAGGGGGGGAAAAAACAGCTGAAACGTCGAAGAAAAGATGGAATATCATTTGTTAAATAGAAACGTCCCGCGGGTGGGTTCCGTACATAATTTTGAGGGTTGAAAAAATAAACCACTTCGACCCCAGGACAAGCATGTTGTATCAGAAGAATAATTTGGGTTTGCTGAAATCGGAGAAATGCCTGGCCGAATCTACAAGATTGTTGGTTGTCTTTTTGTTTCCGTCAGGGCGGGGGGGGGGGGGGGGGGGGGGGGAATAAATCGTATCCTGCACAGTTTGTGGCGACTGCACTAGCAGCTCTAAAGCCGCAGACAAAGACTATACTGCAAAAAAATAAAAATAGAAATATAGGCAGTTGCTGAAATAGCCGGCATCTAAGGCTTAGGCGTTGCGAAAGCTCTTCGTAATGCCGGGGTGCCGGGTTCGATCCTAGCTGCACTCGGTTTGTCTTGCGTCATGCGTTGGTTTCGACAGTGGTACCGAGAGTTGACCTTTTAGAGGCAAAAGCAAACTAGAAGGTTAGTTGCGCATCCTTTACATGACGTTGCAGAACCAACCCCACCAGCCCCTGGCTGTTGTGTGGTTTCTCTAGGCAAATTTACATCCGGTAGTTTGCCATTGCCTCTGGAAGGTCGGCCCCCTGATACTACTGTCAAAACCAACGCAAGGCAAATGGTCCGCAGCTGGGATCGAACCCGGCATTACAAAGCGTTTGCATCGACTTAGCCACAGAGCCGACAAAAGCAAACTTCTAAACGTAGAATGTGCCTAGAAAAACTACAACAGCCAAAAAACGCTAGGGCTCTGCACAACGTCCTCGTCAAGACACGCGTCTAACTTTTAAAAATGAAGTAGGTTGTATTGGCTCGAAAGGTGCAAATGATGCAGCCATTCGGTAAACCACAACCCAGCATGCCAACTCCCCGTTCTATGGGCAAATGCAGAAGGAGAAGAATAAAGGCAGGGGTGAAAACATAGCCAAACTCCCACAGTTTTACAAACATCATTATCATGAACAATGCGAAATCAATAAATAAAAAACATACATTTTCTTGCATCCATTTGCACTGCACTGAATCAATATTTTGAGAAATCCAAGATAATCTTGATCAATGTTATAATTGTATTCCTTGTGTCTTCTCAACAGGTTTGAGAACACAATAAAAAGATGCAGTTCTTACTTATGAAACTTCATGCATGCTAAGAAGGAAAAAGTTTTTGTGGTTTTTTTAAATTCTCATTTAAATCTAGAACCTTTTTACGAATGTGGATGGCATTTGAAGCATATAAATGATACATCTTTCAAACAAACATAATTTAGCGACAAAGTAACCCAGAGTTAGTTAATTAGTTAGTTAGTTAGTTAGTTAGCTAGTTAGTTAGTTAGTTAGTTAGTTAGTTAGTTAGTTAGTTAGTAGGTTAGTTAGTTAGTTAGTTGGTTGGTTGGTTGGTTGGTTGGTTGGTTGGTTGGTTGGTTGGTTGGTTGGTTGGTTGGTTGGTTGGTTGGTGGTTGGTTGGTTGGTTGTTGGTTGGTTTGGTTGGTTGGTTGGTTGGTTGGTTGGTTGGTTGGTTGGTTGGTTGGTTGGTTGGTTGGTTGGTTGGTTGGGTGGTTGGTTGGTTGGTTAGTTAGTTAGTTAGTTAGTTAGCTAGTTAGTTAGTTAGTTAGTTA
>CAJHNH020001482.1:128234-143234 GCA_905116865.2 Candidula unifasciata | reverse complement strand
AAGCTGTCGTGTTGCTTGTGCATCCGTTTCACAGATCTCACTCATTTGTATACAGGCTGCTGGTTCCTTGACTCTCAGGCAGATGCACTCCGACTTTGAAGGAAGCTCACAATTAGTCGACTCTTACATGCTTTTGGGTAGGCAATGGGTCTATTCTTGTTTTCCATATAATAGGGCACCGGAACTCAAAAAGGGAATTTAGATATTAAAACAGAAGAAGTGAAGAAAAGAAGAATAGACGGCATTCGTAGTGCCGATCGGAAGGTCAGAACTTTCAGCCGGAGTTTACAACCGGCGAACAAGAAGAAGAAGACGAAGAGGAAGAAGGAAGTAGACTATAAAATTCCACAATAATCATACAGCCCTATCCCACTTCTTACTGCAAGTTACTTCGTAACTTACAGACAGCAATCTAGGAAGGAGGGGTGCAATGACCACCACAATCCAGCTTGTCCCACTTTCCCTACAACTTTTACTCTCTAAAGACCGTTGGGTTATTAATACGTCGGTCTCCCCGTTTACAAACCGGTACACAGTAGCTCGCTTCTGATTGGTCGACCTCCAGCCCACCTCAAATCTGATAGGTCGGCCTCGAGCGATCCGACTTTTACACAAGGTCACGAAACTATTCCGCGCTGGCGCTGATATCGCGTGTTGTATATTTCACCATGCCAGAGCTTTCAGGACTAAAAAAGCATCTAGATTCCGGGTCTAACATACAACCCCTCTAGAAAGTGACGAAACCTATGTCACAGACCGTCTCTTTCTCGAAAGAAAAACGTAAATGCAAGACAACAAGAGACTGTGACACCCATAACCTCCACCGAGGTAGACCAGTCCAAAAAAACTTATCAATGGAGTTGACCTACATTCGCTGGGGAGACTAACGTATTACGAATCCATCGCAGCTAACCACAACAATGACTAAAACAAACAACCAATGCCCATGATTTTCTGTGTACATGGACAGAAACAAACCTTGTGTACGCGTGTAGACTGCAGATAGAAGGAGTTTGCTCATATCACAAGATTAACTCGCTGGCTTTGTTGGCAAACATGTAAAGAGATCAGGATGATTGCTCACGAGCAGCGCCGGTTGGCAGAGGGGATTCGGCTTCCAGTGACCCTGGCGCTTGTTTGTGTTGTAACGTCCGTGTCACTGATAGGGTTTGGGATAAATCATGGCAGTTTATTTCTTTTCCCAGATTGTGGGGGCGAACGGAAATGGTTGTTGCGGTAAACGACAAACGTTCAAAATATTTTTTTTCCCTAGCTGCTAAGATCATCATTGTCATCCACAGGTGTCCAATCATGTAGGCTCGGGCGCCTTTGAGGCTCTCACCAAACAAATTATAGGAGTGGTAGGGAAAAGGCGCCTGCCCCCCCCCCCAACTCCCCTCTTCGGTCCCCACCTACCACCATGTATACAAGTATTTCATTTAACTTTTCTTCTTCTTCATTTTGTAATATTTATATTATTTTCAGTATGTTATTTTATATGCTTGTTATTCGGTACATTTTATACACACACACGCGCGCGTACACATAGATATATACACACATGTGAATATATAAACATATGAGTATAAAGTATGGGGAAAGGAGTCAACTGTTTGTTGGAATATCCACCCATGCTTGTAAATATTTCACAGAGAAGCCAAAGCCACTCCGACCTTAACACAGCAAGTGGAATTTTAAACTTACTGCTACAGGTGTGCAGCTTCCGAAAGGCACCATAAAAACCGCCTGTGAATTAGATCGCATTTGACGATAGTAGATAGTTTAGCGTATCTATTCAATGTGATAATTTATTAGACAAAGTTAATGTCTTTTCACTCAGAGTGGCATTCGGATAACGGGCTCGGAATAGCGTGTGACGTTCTACGTTCTACAAGTTAATTGGCTGAAATGAGACCACGCTGTATTCTGTTTTTATTCAGAAAGTTGTGTTTTTTTTTTTTTGTCTAGGTTACCAAGGCAATCATTGTGGTGTCCCTTGAACTCCCTCTACCCATGTCTTTCTTGGTCGGCCTTTTGACTTGTAGACTGCTGTTCTCATATTACAGCTCTAACTGCTGGCTGGTTTTGTTGTGTTCTTACCATATGATCAAACCATTTAATTCTTGATGTTCTATGAAATCTGTATCAGTGATGTACCTACCATTGTTCTTAGTTCTCCGTTGGTACCTCTGTCTCTTCTTGTTTTTTCTCGCCACGTTTCTTTTGGGATTTTATGATTTAGCGGTTGTTTTTTTTTTTTTTTTCTAGGACTATCCAAGTATGGCATTAATATCTCAAACATGATACGACTAGCGAGTTTATAAACTGTTTGTGTGTGTGTGTGCAGGCGCGCGCGCGCGCGTATGTGTGTGTATGGGTTGGTAGGGGGTGGGTGGGTGTGTGTGTATGTGGGTGTATGTGTGTGTGTACTTATTTTCCTTCTCGTTCACCTGTGGTAAACTCTGGCGAAAAGTTATGGTTCTTATCCACTTCCAGTCTTGTTCCAGAACTTGAGTGTTGCGTGCACATCTGTTTTCATATATAGCTTTTTTGTATGCAGACTGTTGGTTCTTTGCTTCTTTGGCAGATGCACTGACTTTGAAGAAAACCCTTTAAAAGTCTACTTATACGACATGCTGGTTGGCAATGCAGTGGATCCATTCTCTCTCTCTCTCTCTCTCTCTATATATATATATATATATATATATATATATATATATATATATATATATATATATATATATATATATATATATATATATATATATATATATATATATATATATATATATTGACCCACACAAGGACACCGGAACTCAGACTATGATGTGCGCCTCTTGATATGCAGCTCGTTACAACCTTATAAAATTGTCTGAGCTTTCTGGGAATAGCCTGGTAAGGAATCTTCTTAAAGTCCGTGCCGTGTGGCGTTGGTAGNATGAAATTTTTTATCAGTAGTACCCCCATTTTTTCTTGTTCCCGATGGTGCCTATGTCTTTCTTTTTTTTTTTTTTATGCCACGTTTTTTTGTATTTATGATTTAGCTTTTTTTTTTTTCTTTTGGGGCTACCCAAAAGTAGGCATATATCCAACAGAAGAGGGTTTATAAGTTTTTGTGAGGTGTGTGGGGGCGGCGCGCGTGTGTGTGTGTGTGGGGGTTGGTGGGGTGGGTGGGGGTTGGTTTGTTGGGGGTTTATTATTTTTTCTCGTTCCCGTGGTAAACTTGGCAAAAGTTATGGATTTTATTTCCCACTTGTTCCAGAACTGAGTTTTTGGGCCATCCGTTTTTTTTTTTAAATTTGCCTTTTTGTATGCAACTGTTGGTTTTTTTCTCAGGCAGAGCCTCTATTTTGAGAAACCCTTGAAAATCTACTTAAACGACATGTGGTTGGGAAAGCGGGTCTTCTCTCTCTCTCTCTCTCTCTTAATTTTTAATAATTATTATAAAAATTTAATATATATAATAATATATATCTATATATATAAAATTGACCAAAAAGGACCCGGAATCAGACTATGATGTGGCCCCCTTGATATGCAGTTTTGTTAAACCTTTAAAAATTTCTGAGCTTTTTTTAGATAGTGGTAAGGAACTTCTTAAAGTCCGTGCCGTGTGGCGCGCTTCCACAGCTGCCCTTCCATCACCGTCTTTTCCAACACACCATGAGGCTTGATATGACCAAAATACTTTAACTTTTGGGACAGGATGCTGTTTATTAGCCAGTTCTCCTTGATGTTCAACTTGTTCAGAAGGTCGATATTTTTCCTCTTCCTGATCCATGGTATTCTAAGAATCCTTCTATAGCATTTCATTTCAAAAGCTCTAATCTTTTTCCTTAGTGACTGAGTGAGAGTATTCTCATGACTCGTTTATAAAACCTTATCTCCGTAGTGGTAAGGAATAAGGTGTAAAACTTTCCCTTTTTATTTTATGAAGCCTTGGTATATTGGTAGCCCCTCCATGCACATTTCTGTGACGAAGTTTTGGAATCGGACATACGGTACGAGTTTGTCACATTTTTAAAGACCAATGGTTGGGGTACAGTGAGACAATGTCCGATGACAGAGACGTGAAAACTGTATACACAAGGAAAATGAATGGTCGTAGACCACGAGGCAGACCAAGAAGACCATGGAGAGATAACCTCTAGACAGACCTGCAAACACTTGATGTCACCAACTAGAAAGAGAAGGCCAACCTGAGAGATGAATTGAAGCGGGTGATATCTGCAGTAAATGAACCTCGAGGGCTCGGAATGCTGAAGAAGAAGAATTTCGAAGGAAGGTCCCAGTTAATCGACTCTTACGATTTGCTTTCGGGAAGGCAGTGGGTCTATTATTGTTTTCCCTGTAATAGGGCCCCGGAACCCACACTGGGAGGAGTGGATCCAGATTTGAACCCACGACAACCCTTCTAACATGTAACCGTACTATCAAGAACTGTACGGAGTTGACACTTAATTTGCATAGCACCTACAAGCTACAATGCAAACATCAAATGCACATTGTTTCACTAATGCAGGCATTTCTCTACGGAAAGGCTGGTCGAACGGTTGAGAACGCTGCGTTATTCGGTGGAAGACCCAGGTTCGAATCCTCGGTAAGGTATTTTTGTTGTCCACCACCTCCCCCTTTCCTCAAAAAACTTGACCTGCAAAGCCCGTGGCGACAGCACTGGCCGTGCATCGTTAAACCCTCAGGCTCAAATACGGACCCCTGCTTTCCCCGCCTACACTACAAAAAGTGGTAAATACATGCAGCAATCTGCAGTTTTTAGGCAGTCTTTTCTTTATCTACAGATCTCCCCCTCCCCAATTTATCTGCCAACTATTCCATTTCCTTTTACATTCTAAACCACATCAATACATACTTACCAAGATTCGCCTACTTAAAATACCCCCTGCCTTCATTTTTTTTTTTTTTCCTACTTTGCTCACTCCTTACATTGGCGCGTCTATTCGTATCCCCTGAATGCCAGCTACTTATGTTTCTCCAGTTCTCCGTTCTCTCTGGTTTATTTTCTTTCTCGCCACTCCTTACTGTTCACAGCGAGTTTTCCGTGTCTACTCCTCACTTAATTAGCTTTGTATTATTCCACTAAATGGCACTGTCTTCGTGTGGACATTTGATCATGCTAATTCTTTATCACTGTCTTGTTTTATCCTCACTGCTGCATGCATTCTCATTGTGTTCGTGTTTCAACATTATTCAAACAAACAAACAAATAGCCGTCGAGTATCCATAACAAACCAATGCTGGTTTTCAAAACTCAGAATGCTGTAAATTGTCAATTTCTGAATACACATAAATAGAGGGGGAACCTTTGAGGTCATAGAAACATTCTATATAAATTAAACAGACAGACAATGTACTGATTGGCACTCCTAGAAATGTTGAATAAATAGAAGAACACACTATACAACATAAAAATCGAAAGCTATAGTTGCCGTGCTGGGAATCGAACCTGTCACCTCCAAATGGCTAAGAAATGTTCTTCATATAGTATATATATAAGGAAGTGCTGTGATGTAGCCGCAAGACGCTCGTTTGCAGATCGGAAGGGTCCTGGCGGAACAGAAAATGACATTGGCTCCCAGGTCGAACCAGCTTTGAGAGGTATAGTCCTGGGAAGTCAAGACGGCCGGCCTGAAGTCGACCACATTACCCATTAAGTGCCGATTGGTCTATTAGAAAACGTAAGCATATCACTATATACCCAGTCTGTAAAGGACTCTTTTCCAGGCGAGACCTATACTTTACAGACCAATCGGCACAATTTGGGTAATGCGGTTAGCATCACGCTGGATGCCTTTACCTCCCAGGACTGAACCCGATACCCACTCAGGGCTGGGTCGACCTAAGAGTCAAGGTCATTTTTTAAAAAGTCCGGCTCCGCCAAGGAGCGAACACACGACCTTCCGATCTGCGGCGAGCGTCTAGCCGCTCCGCCACGGCCACTCCCAGTTTGCTTGAAGGCTTGAAAAGAAGTCCTTTAGAGCCCATACCGTGTTACGTTGATAGTCATGTCCATCTACAACCTTCTGTCTCGTGTACTTACAATCAGTTCTGACACTGATGATCTTCCATACCTATCAAACTATCTAGCGTTGTCTCTCTCGATTTTCCTCTGCCTCTTTTACCCTTTAACATTCCTATCGTCAATATGTACTTCAGTTGTATCTTTCTCGTAACATGACCACATAATGTAGACTGTCTTGCTTAGTAATACATGTGATAAATTGAGAGATCGTCGGCGACTGTGTCTTCACTTTTGCGAACATGCTTCGTAATTCAGAAATACCCGATTCGATTCCAGCTGCATGTGATTTGGCAGCCGGCCATTTTACGTTGATTTAGACAATGGCATGAAACACCGACAGCTCCGTAGGCAATGGCAAACTGATGAAACGTAAAACTTCATAGTTGATTAAACAGCCAAACAATACTGGGGCTGGTTCTGCAAAGTCCTGCGAAGGATTCTCAGCTAGCTATTATTAAGGTGCCTTATGTGTGTGGCATAAGGTGCATTGGACATAAAATGCTAACCCAGGGATGCCAAAACCAGCGTCCCCAGTTTCTTTTTTTTTTTTCCCTCACACAATTTCTGGAGCAGGCTAAGTCTTGACTGAGTGCTAATGATGATGATGATGATGATGATGATGATGATGATGATGATGATGATGATGATGATGATGATGATGATGATGATGATGATGATGATGATGATGATGATGATGATACTTATTATGTGATGAATGAAAAATGCTTGATGAAAATAATGAACATAAATGAGATGAATTTAAGAGTGATGAAGTAATAAGAGAAATGTATCGGCAACCACTAGTATCAACAGTTATAAGACGGAGAAGATTGTCCTATATTAGAGCAGAGAATCACCAAACAGGTATCAAAATGGAGGGAAAAAATGGATTAAGAACTTTAAGAATTAAAACTGCCACTTTCCTAAAACATCGATACCCCATTTCACTCAACTAGACAAGGACAGAATGGATGCAGACACCGAGCGGCTAGATAAGCAAGGCCTTCTCATCCAACGTGTACCTCACAGCCAACAGGGGATGTCTTGTCCAGAATGCCATCTCAAACGAATCCAGACACGCAGGGCCAGATAACAGCGATGTTGTCAAACATGCTCTACCGCAAACAGGCAATGCATTTTGCCCTTTTCAGAATGTTACCCCCTGGGGTTGATTTCCTCATAGTACAGACTTTCGCTACGCTTCGTTTCAGGGACCCACCACAGGAGCTTCCTTGCTGTTACGGTAGACACCGCCCCGTCTCCTCTTTTTTCCCCCTTTGGACCCCCCAGAAAAGCGATTTATCGTACACCATCTTGGATAGTACACAGCGCGACACTAAGCCTTTTTTTAAAAATGACTTTGGCTCCCATGGTCGACCCAGATGTGAATGACTACCCGGTGCAGTCCTGTCAAGTAGAGGCGGTCGGCGAGATGCTGACCATATAGCTCACCAGATTCAGATAGGTCTATAAAACATAGGTCTAGCCCTATATGCCCTATATGCCCAATACGCCTGAAGGTGTGGAAGAAAGTTCCTTCACTTTTTATTTAACGTTTAATCACCACATGAAGGACACCTTTTGTATCGCGCCCAACTCTTTAATATGGTACAATTATTTTATCTCTCATATGTCTCCATTAGCTGTTGCTTTAGGTCGTTTCTGTATCTTGTTGATTTAAGTCGTTTCTGCCTCTTGTTGATTTCATTGTTTATCTCTTTTGATTTCAGTCGTTTCTGTCTCTCGTTGATTTCAGTCTTGTCTGTCTCTTGTCGATTTCAGTCGTTTCTGTCTCAGACATTTCTTAGTTTACATATTTACTGTCTTAATCGTTTCTTAATTCAAATGTTTACTGTCTTAGGCATTTGTTAATTTAAATCTTTACTGTCTCAGTCATTTGTTATTTTAAATCTGTACTGTTATAAGCTTTATGTTATTCTTAAATTTTAAATATAGATAAAGATGGAGGAACTGATAGAGATATTAAAATAAGAATACAAAAGGCAAGAGGGGCTTTCACAGCACTAGGGAATTTGTGGAGGTCAAAAGAAATTAAAAGAAATACTAAACTAAAAATTTTAATTCTAATGTCAAATCAGTACTATTGTATGGGGCGGAAACATGGAAAACAACCAAGGCAATTACTAATAAATTACAGACATTCATTAACTGGTGCCTGCGCAGAATAGAGGGAATTAAATGGTATGATAAAATAACAAATTTAGAACTTTGGGAGAGAACTAAACAGGCTCCAGTGGACCAAGAGGTGAGGAAAAGACGCTGGCGTTGGATAGGACACACACTGAGAAAACAGGAGAACTGCATAATTAGAATGTCTTTGCATTGGAACCAACAGGGGCATAGGAATAAAGGAAGGCCAAAAAAACACATGGAGAAGAGAGCTGGAGAATGAAGTTAGAAAGATGGG
This sequence comes from Candidula unifasciata, assembly GCA_905116865.2. NCBI lineage: Eukaryota > Metazoa > Mollusca > Gastropoda > Stylommatophora > Geomitridae > Candidula > Candidula unifasciata. The sequence continues at coordinate 134,766 of CAJHNH020001482.1, read as the reverse complement.
GAGGACATGGGGAGAGCTCCATGCAATGGCGAAGGATAGAACGACTTGCCGTGAGTTGGTTGAGGGCCTATGCTCCATTGGGGGATATAAAGGCAGAAGAAGAAGAAATTTTAAATCTTTATTGTCTCAGGCATTTGTTAATTCTTTACGATATCAGGCATTTCTCAAATCTTTACTGCCTCAAGCATTTGTTAAATCTTTACTGCCTCAGACATTTGTTAAATCTTGACTGCCTCAGACATTTCTCAAATCTTTACTGCCTCAGACATTTGTTAAATCTTTACTGCCTTAGACATCTGTTAAATCTTGACTGCCTCAGACATTTGTTACATCTTTACTGCCTCAGACATTTGTTAAATCTTTACTGCCTCAGACATTTGTTACATCTTTACTGCCTCAGACATTTGTTACATCTTTACTGCCTCAGACATCTGTTAAATCTTGACTGCCTCATGCATTCGTTAAATCTTCAATGTCTCAGGCCTTTGTTAAATCTTCAATGTCCCAGGCATTTGTTAAATCTTTATTGCCTCAGACATTTGTTAAATCTTTACTGCCTCAGGCATTTGTTAAATCTTTACTGCCTCAGACATCTGTTAAATCTTGACTGCCTCATGCATTCGTTAAATCTTCAATGTCTCAGGCATTTGTTAAATCTTAACTGTTCCAGGCATTTGTTTATTCTTTATTGTCTCAGGCATTTGTTAAATCTTTACGATATCAGGCATTTGTTAAATCTTTACTGACTCAGACATTTGTTAAATCTTTACTGCCTGAGACATTTGTTAAATCATTACTGCCTCGTGCATTTGTTAAATCTTTACTGCCTCAGGCATTTGTTAAAACTACATTTGGTATTTATTACTCGCACACTGACTCGGTCATTTGTTACTTTAAACCTTTAATGTCTTTACATTTACTACTTTAAGATACAAACAAACAACCATATATACACACACTCACACATGCGTACTCTAACGCCCACACACAAACAGTGCACTGGGGCGCGCGCGCACACTCACACACACACACACACACACTTGACTCCCATAATGCATACAAAGCCACTACTTTAGCATTCCAGTCTCACGTTGTTTTTTTTTTTTTTTTGTTTTTTTAATAAGTAACGGTTAAACATTCCTCTTGTTCTGTTCTGATTTTCTGTTATCCGGAAAAGCACAAAAGTCCGGATGAAGAACATCGAACGAAGGTGAGAATTATGGCAGGATGCGCAGACTAGACAAAGGATTACATAAAACGAACAGGCTGACAAATGTGGCAGTTAAATAGTGTCTTAAATGAAGGTTCAATAAATAATAAGATTAAGAAAGAATTCTTGGACATCTAGGTGGCGCCACTCCCGAAGTCTGCAGTAAATCAAGCCGACTATTGTGGGCAGTGGGGTAATTGTTATGTATTTGTATATTTGTGATAACTGGAATTAAATGCTTTTGCTTTATAGGTTCAAGTTTAAAATTACCGTTGAAATTGGTCGTTTAGCGTGCTTGTGTCTTATAAAATGTGCTCAGAGAAAATGTAAGAAGGGAATACAGTTACACACTCACTGGCACCATCGGAGTTGTAACTTTTCACTGGCTGCTGAAGACAGGCGCTTATGGGAATGTCTAGATGTATGTAATGTCGGTTCTTTTAATTCAGATAAATTCAACATAGACAAACAGACCGACTGTCTGACCGACCATCCCCAAGGCAGACAGAAAGACAAACAAGAATGAAGGCAGACTGACTGACAAGCAGGCAGGCAAGCAGACTGACAGACAGACAGGCAGACAGACAGACAGACAAGAGTTTAGGCAGACTGAGTGGCAAGCAGGCAGTTAGGTAGACAGGCAGACAGGACGGCAGAAAGGCAGAAAGGCAGAAAGGCAGACAGACAGACAGACAGACAGACAGACAGACAGACAGACAGACAGACAGACAGACAGACAGACAGACAGACAGACAGACGGACGGACGGACGGACGGCATGCCGTTAGGTAGACAGGACGGACGGACGGACGGACGGACGGACGGACGGACGGACGGACGGACGGACGGACGGACGGACGGACGGACGGACAGACAGACAGGTAGATAGACAGACAGACAGACAGACAGACAGACAGACAGACAGACAGACAGACAGACAGACAGACAGACAGACAGACAGACAGACAGACAGACAGACAGACAGACAGACAGACAGACAGACAGACAGACAGACAGACAGACAGACAGACAGACAGACAGACAGACAGACAGACACCGACCGACCGAACGACGACAGACAGACGGACGACGGAGATACGACGGAGGACGGACGACGGAGATACCGACGGACCGACGGACCGACGGACCGACCGATAGACCGACCGACCGAGACCGATAGATAGACCGACCGATACCGACCGAGACCGAGACCGATACCGACCGACCGACCGAGATACCGACCGACCGATACCGATAGATAGACCGACCGACCGACCGATAGATAGACCGACCGATACCGACCGACCGACCGAGACCGAGATAGATAGATAGATACCGACCGACCGACCGAGACCGACCGAGACAGACCGACAGATAGACAGACAGATAGAAAGATACAGACAGATAGATAGATAGATAGACAGACAGATAGATAGATAGATAGATAGATAGATAGACAGATAGATAGACAGATAGACAGATAGACAGACAGATAGATAGATAGATAGATAGATAGATAGATAGATAGATAGATAGATAGATAGATAGATAGATAGATAGATAGATAGATAGATAGATAGATAGATAGATAGATAGATAGATAGATAGATAGATAGATAGATAGATAGATAGACTGCACTGACTGCGGGTTGTCTGAGAGGTAGGTACATATACTAAAATATCTCCCTGCTATCGACTGCCGCAAGGGAGAACTAAATGACAGCATAAAACATACATTACCACAGCCACAGTGTATAACTACGAACAATTATCCCTACGCAGAACATTTAGTAATCGATTACATTTTTCACTGCGTGTTCTAGAAAATGATGAGCCAGTGATTCCCATAGGCGTCTGTAAGCGGGGTCCTAGGCGAAATAACCCCAACCCCCCACCCCCCCCTCCCCCCCACCCACAACCCTACACCGAAAACAATTATAATAGTAGATTCAGCCAGTCCACCCCATTCCCCTCCTCCTCCCCCCTCCCCCAAAAAATTTTCTAAGGAGCTAAATGTAAAGAGGGTGTCGCCGTGGTGTAGCGGCTAGAAGCTGGTCGACCCAACCTTGATTAGGTACCGGGTGCAATCCCGGGAAGTAAAGGCGGCCGGCGTGATGCTGACCACATCACCCATCTTGTGCCGATTGGTCTATAAATAATAGGTCTAGTCCTGTGTGCCCTATACGACTAAAGGTGTGTAAAAGGGTCCTTTACTTACTATTCTAACGCCCGAAGACGTGGAAAAAAGTCCTTTATTTATTGACTTTTACGTGTATAGAGCATCTTTTCTAAAGTAACTGTTATACATTTACATATTATTTCAAATGTTGGAGTCCTATTAGACATATAATTCTAGACCTACATATTATAGGGCGTCTGGCACTCGGTGGATGACATCACGCCGACCACCTTTACTTCCTATCACTTTACCTAGTATCATTTTAGGGCTAGTCGACCTGGGAGCCAAGGTCATTCTTATTTATAATCCAGTTCTGTTTGGATTTGAACCCAGGCGAGCACCTAGCCGCTACACCACGGCAGCCCACTATCTTAACTGAATATTAATTTGTATTTACCTTTCGGCAGTTTCATGTTCATCATTATTAAACCAGTTGGTGGCGTTCGTGGCTTAAGTTTTGCAAGCCTAAAATGGGTACCAGGATGTATGTACTGGAGAAGTAAAGACGGCCGATGTAATGCTGACCACATTACCCACCTAGTGCCGATTGGTTTGTATAAATATGGGTTCTCTTCCCATATGCTCGATGCACCTGAAGGCGTGAATAGCGATCTTTACTATTTTATTATTAAGCCAGGATTTTTTTTTTACCCCTAAAGGTCCTGAGAATTTTTTTTTCCCATTAAAAAATATGAAAAGAGGTTAGCTCCTCCCCTACCGCCCCCTCCTCCCCCCCCCCCCCAATCTATTTCTTTTCCTGTTCTAAAAATATTCTTTGTGTCGGCGCGCCTGTAAATGTACATGTTTTCCTGTCTAACGATTTCAGATTTTCAAAAAATCATTCTTGGGGTTACAAATTCTATTTTGCTTAGAAGCTCTTGACATGGGAACATCAATATCAGGCGACTTTCATTATCTCTTTCTACACGTTCTAATCAATTGTTGTCTGTTGGTGTCTACTGATACAGTCATGTCAAAGTTGGCTGAAATCTCATTGTTGTTATTTTTGTGTATGTCTTTTGGTACTTCTGATTCGCTGGCAGCTGCTGTTGGTATTGATGCGGACGGACGGACGGACGGACGGACGGACGGACGGACAGAGAGAGAGAGAGAGAGAGAGAGAGAGAGAGAGACAGAGAGAGAGAGATAGATAGATAGATAGATAGATAGATAGATAGATAGATAGATAGATAGATAGATAGATAGATAGATAGATAGATAGATAGATAGATAGATAGATAGATAGATAGATAGATAGATAGATAGATAGATATATAGATAGATAGATAGATAGATAGATAGATAGATAGATAGATAGATAGATAGATAGATAGATAGATAGATAGATAGAACGAACGAACGAACGAACGAACTTTATTTTCAAAGGGTCACAAATTGGGCACGCAGGCCCGTCTTACATTCGGCCCTTCCAGTCCACCATCTTTCGCACAGCAGTTGTATTTTACTTATAAAGCATGTTATGATCATATGATGTTTTGCATATTATGAATATTATTTAAAAAAAAACACACAAAAGCATGAGTTGTAAAGTGCATGCAAAAACCCGCGCGTGCATACATACACCCGCATACACACGCTCACCCACTCACTTACACACACAAACCTGCATGCATACATTACATACATACATACACAGATACATATAAACAAACATGCATACACACATACACACAGGCATACGTACACACAAACATACATACATAGATAGAAACATACAGGCATACATATATACATTCATACATACATACATAATACAGGCATACACACATACAGTCATAAATCCAGTCATGCATGGAGACACAAACATGCACACACGGTCACTCCCACCGAGACACAAACACTCAGACAAAAATACAGACACACACACAGACATTTACATATAAGCACAAACAGGGAAACACACAGCACACATGTTTACATTCGTGCTCACACACTGACACACACACCACACACCACACATACGCAGACAAACATGCAGACTCATACATACAGCCACATAGACACACATGCAGTCAAACACACACACACACACACAAATACAGACAAACAGGCAGACAAACACATACTGACAAGCACAGAGACAAACACGCAGAAATGCATATACATACAAACACATAGAAATACACACGCAATCACATATATTCAGCACGCACAGACATATACTCTGACATGCAGACACATACAGACAACAAAGGGGCACACACAACACACACAGAGAAACACACATAGACATGCACAGACACACAGACACATGCTGACACATACAGTCACGCAGACAGACATACAGACACCCACACACAGAGATACATACATACAGCCTCATAGACACACCAGCAGACAAAACACATAAACATACACAGGCAAACATGAAGACAAACACATACGGGGACACACACAGACACAAAAGCAGATATACACACAGTCACATCAAATATGCAGAAAAAGAAACCAGTTGACACTGAAACATACACGTGGACATACGCGCGAACACACACACACACATTCGCACATACACAAGGACACAGACGCATACATTCGCAAACACACGCAGATACACAAGCAGACAAACAACATACTCAGAGTCATATGTATACAAACACGCCTACACATACATACATATCATGCACACGCGCGCGCGCAAACATACATATCATACACACCTTGTTTAATAATAAATTGATAATGCAATATGGGTTACATTACATTCAAGGTGACATATAATCGCTTGTAAGTATGAATTGAAAAAGTTTACGGTTGAATGAATAGGGACTTTTAGAATTTTTCAGGTCTAGTGGAAGTTGGTTCCACAAATGAGCAGCGGAGTACGCTAAACTTGTTTTATATAAATCTATTCTAGGTTTAGGTAAATGTAATAAATTTAGTCGCTTGCTATTTATAGGATTTGATTTAATTAATCGGAAAAGGTAGTTTGGAGTATTTTGAGATAAAATTTTATGAATAAATTTGGCCTTGTTGAAAATTAAACGTTTGCTAAATGGCAATAGTCTTAGATGTTTACAGAGATTATTTTTTACGATATATTTATTATCTGAAACCAGGCGTAAAGCACGATTTTGAAGAGAACTTAGTCTTTTAACATTGGATTTGGCGCAACCATCCCAA
>CAJHNH020001482.1:90734-120734 GCA_905116865.2 Candidula unifasciata | reverse complement strand
AACTTTCCATTAATCGCCAAAACAGAATGCGACCGTAAAATTTACCTTTTAGGTCGATCTGTGTTGTTTGCCGGCAGGCTGCGATTAATGACGGAAATTCCACAGGCTCGAAGTATAAGTATCAATCTATTGTCCAAATTAAACTCATCCCTTTCCTTAGTTTTTACCCAACCCTCAAGATGATGGCTTAAGCACCGCCCCTGAGATAACTATCAGATCACTTGGCTAACCAGTGACCTGTCACTCAATTCTGGACTGACATCCCTAGAGCAAACATTCTTAAGTGACCCAATCTAGTTTACAACGAATCTAACTGGCAGGTGTTAAAAGACGTTCAGTGAAGCCATTGTGTTTTCCTACTTGACCCAGATCAAACAGTCCTAATTGCCACACAACTGTTCTCCCCCGAATTACACTGACGTGTGAAACTCTGACCTCTGGGCTCCACAATGTCTAGCGTCCACTCAATTTACCTGGTCAAAAGGGCCCCCCTCAGTCTCTACAGTCTGGTCAGGAGATGACATTCTGACACTGGCGTGAGAATGCAATCTAACATCCCTAGTCTGAACCAGCGGGCTATATTACGTAGTGTTGGGTAATTTTAAACAAAGCGCAGTGGCTTGTCTCGAAGAAGGACTGGTAACAATTTAAATCCGTGCGGTTTAAAGCAATATTAGGATAAAGCGCAGAGTAAATATAATTCTGTCTCTTTAGAACCAGAAGAACTTATTACAAGTACTAACTTCTGGAATCACTGAGATCGTCTCGTGACAGTTGCTATTGTCTGTTATGTTTTGTTGTATGTGACCACATATGGCATGTGAAAAGTGAAAGCCCATATGATGTGATCGTGTGATCATAGGGATGAAACCACACACCACACATCATGCATTGTCTAGGACTCGAAGAGTTAAAAGATGTTGGTTGGTTCTTTAATAAATAAAAAGAAAAAAAAAACACTAAAAAGGAGATCCTGTTCAACAATTCTGAAGACACCTTCGGTTATAATTACGGTCGTATCTTCTTCTTCTTAGCGATCACCGGCTGTAAACTGCGGTGGATATTTCTGGCTGTTCAACCACTCCTGGACTACAGTCTTAATCCAGAACTTAAGATTTACATGCACATCAGGTTTACAGATATGGTTTGTAGTATGCAGACTGTGGGTTCCTTAACTCTAAGGCAGACGAACTCCAGTTTGAGTGAAACACTCCTAATTAGTCGCCTCCTACAAAAACTTGTTAGAGGTGGCAGTAAGTCTATTCTTTGTTCGCTAAGATAGTATATTCTTTGTTCGTCCAAAGGAAGCTCCCGTACCAACTCGCAGAGGCTACTTATAGCACTAGCAGAGCTACCAGTAACTCCGTCGTCTACAAAGTTTCTTCCTGTCACTGCTGAAATGGACGCCTTATTCGTCATTATCAACACCAAGATGTTGGTGATGGGATAATCTTCTTTTTCTTTCCTCTTTTCTCTACTCCTGGAAAACCTCGTAGCGGCAGGGCAGGAAGATGTCTCTCAAACGGGCACTTCTATTTGCTTCCTACGTAGTAGGTTTCAGTGACTTGATATTTATACAGTCCATCTTCCGAATGGTGACCCTCTGGTTCTGTTACCAGCGTATCCGTATAACATGGCTCTCTGTGGTATCCTGTCTGATGCTAATCATGTTACATGGCCAAACAATTTCATATGTTGCCTACCGATACAGTTCAGTACTGATTCTGTGCCGACTTTCCTCCTGATAGCGTCGTTTTTAAGTCGATCTTTCCTCGTTATACTCAGCATAGAAGGTAAACATTTCATTTCATTGTAATAATTTTGATAATTCCTCTGATAATTATCATAATATTCATAGTCAATGTAATAATAATAATAATGTTGATAAATAATGAAGATAATAAGGACAAACCAAGAATGAGGAACCAACAGTCTACAAACAAATTAGTAAGATCTGTAAAACATGCGCACGTAAATATCAAAGTCTGGAAAAAGACTAAAGTCCAAAATTGAAAGAGCAACCAAACCCTTCCATCAGACTGCACAGCTGAAGAAGAAAGAAGAAGGAAACCGTTGAGGAGGATGATGTTGATGATTGCGATGATGCGTAATATCATGACAATTGGTGGTGACAGTGGTGGTTGTATGGCTGGTGGATGTGGTAGTTGTGACTGTACTAGTGGTGGCAGTGGTGTTTGTGACTGTATTGGTGGTGGCAGTGGTGTTTGTGACTGTATTGGTGGTGGCAGTGGTGTTTGTGACTGTATTGGTGGTGGCAGTGGTGTTTGTGACTGTACTAGTGGTGGCAGTGGTGTTTGTGACTGTATTGGTGGTGGCAGTGGTGTTTGTGACTGTATTGGTGGTGGCAGTGGTGTTTGTGACTGTATTGGTGGTAACAATGGTGTTTGTGACTGTATTGTTGGTGGAGGTGGTGATTGTGACTGTATTGGTGGTGGAGGTGGTGGTTTTGACTGTATTGTTGGTGGAGGTGGTGTTTGTGACTGTGTTGGTGGTTACAGTGGTGTTTGTGACTGTGTTGGTGGTTACAGTGGTGGTTGTGACTGTATTGTTGGTGGAGGTGGTGTTTGTGACTGTGTTGGTGGTTACAGTGGTGTTTGTGACTGTATTGTTGGTGGAGGTGGTGATTGTGACTGTATTGGTGGTTACAGTGGTGTTTGTGACTGTATTGGTGGTTACAGTGGTGTTTGTGACTGTATTGGTGGTTACAGTGGTGGTTGTGACTGTATTGGTGGTTACAGTGGTGTTTGTGACTGTATTGGTGGTGGACGTGGTGGTTGTGACTGTATTGTTGATGGAGGTGGTGGTTGTGACTGTATTGGTGGTGGAGGTGGTGGTTGTGACTGTGTTGGTGGTTACAGTGGTGGTTGTGACTGTATTGGTGGTTACAGTGGTGTTTGTGACTGTATTGGTGGTGGACGTGGTGGTTGTGACTGTATTGTTGATGGAGGTGGTGGTTGTGACTGTATTGGTGGTGGAGGTGGTGGTTGTGACTGTATTGTTGATGGAGGTGGTGGTTGTGACTGTATTGGTGGTGGAGGTGGTGGTTGTGACTGTGTTGGTGGTTACAGTGGTGGTTGTGACTGTATTGGTGGTTACAGTGGTGGTTGTGACTGTATTGGTGGTTACAGTGGTGTTTGTGACTGTATTGGTGGTGGACGTGGTGGTTGTGACTGTATTGTTGATGGAGGTGGTGGTTGTGACTGTATTGGTGGTGGAGGTGGTGGTTGTGACTGTATTGGTTGTGAAAGTGGTGACAATGACCGTATTGGTGGTTACAGTGGTGGTTGTGACTGTATTAGTGGTGACAGTGGTGTTTGTGACTGTACTGGTGGTGGCAGTGGTGTTTGTGACTGTACTGGTGGTTACAGTGGTGTTTGTGACTGTATTGTTGGTGGAGGTGGTGATTGTGACTGTATTTTTGGTGGCAGTGGTGTTTGTTACTGTATTGGTGGTGGAGGTGGTGGTTTTGACTGTATTTTTGGTGGAGGTGGTGATTGTGACTCTATTGTTTGTCGAGGTGGTGTTTGTGATTGTATTGGTGGTTACAGTAGTGTTTGTGACTGTGTTGGTGGTTACAGTAGTGTTTGTGATTGTATTGGTGGTTACAGTAGTGTTTGTGATTGTATTGGTGGTTATAGTAGTGTTTGTGACTGTATTGGTGGTTACAGTAGTGTTTGTGATTGTATTGGTGGTTACAGTAGTGTTTGTGATTGTATTGGTGGTTATAGTAGTGTTTGTATTGGTGGTTTCAGTAGTGTTTGTGATTGTATTGGTGGTTATAGTAGTGTTTGTGACTGTATTGGTGGTTACAGTAGTGTTTGTGATTGTATTGGTGGTTACAGTAGTGTTTGTGACTGTATTGGTGGTTATAGTGGTGTTTGTGACTGTATTGGTGGTTACAGTGGTGGTTGTGACTGTATTGGTGGTGGACGTGGTGGTTGTGACTGTACTGGTGGTGACAGTGGTGTTTGTGACTGTATTGGTGGTGGACGTGGTGGTTGTGACTGTATTGTTGATGGAGGTGGTGGTTGTGACTGTATTGGTGGTGGAGGTGGTGGTTGTGACTGTATTGGTGGTTACAGTGGTGGTTGTGACTGTATTGGTGGTGACAGTGGTGTTTGTGACTGTACTGGTGGTGACAGTGGTGTTTGTGACTGTATTGTTGGTGGAGGTGGTGATTGTGACTGTATTTTTAGTGGCAGTGGTGTTTGTTACTGTATTGGTGGTGGAGGTGGTAGTTTTGACTGTATTTTTGGTGGAGGTGGTGATTGTGACTCTATTGTTTGTCGAGGTGGTGTTTGTGACTGTATTGGTGGTGACAGTAGTGTTTGTGACTGTATTGGTTGTGGAGGTGGTGGTTGTTACTGTATTGTTGGTGGAGGTGGTGGTTGTGACTGTATTGGTGGTTACAGTGGTGGTTGTGACTGTACTGGTGGTCGCAGTGGTGGTTGTGACTGTATTGGTTGTGGAAGTGGTGACAATGACTGTATTGGTGGTTACAGTGGTGGTTGTGACTGTATTAGTGGTTACCGTGGTGGTTGTGACTGTATTGGTGGTGGCAGTGGTGTTTGTTACTGTACTAGTGGTCGCAGTGGTGTTTGTGACTGTATTGTTGGTTGAGGTGGTGATTGTGACTGTATTGTTGGTGGCAGTGGTGTTTGTTACTGTATTGGTTGTGGAAGTGGTGACAATGACTGTATTAGTGGTGGAGGTGGTGACAGTGACTGTATTGGTGGTGACAGTGGTTGCTGTGACTATATTGGTGGTTATAGTGGTGTTTGTGACTGTATTGGTGGTGACAGTGGTGGCTGTGACTATATTGGTGGTGGCAGTGGTGTTTGTAACTGTATTGGTGGTGACAGTGGTGTTTGTGACTGTATTGGTGGTGACAGTGGTGTTTGTGACTGCATTGGTGGTGACAGTGGTGTTTGTGACTGTATTGGTGGTGACAGTGGTGTTTGTGACTGTATTGGTGGTGGCAGTGGTGTTTGTGACTATACTGGTGGTGGCAGTGGTGTTTGTGACTGTACTGGTGGTGACAGTGGTATTTGTGACTGTACTGGTGGTGACAGTGGTGTTTGTGACTTTACTGGTGGTGTTTGTGACTGTATTGGTGGTGACAGTGGTGTTTGTGACTGTATTGGTGGTGACAGTGGTGTTTGTGACTGTACTGGTGGTGACAGTGATGTTTGTGACTTTATTAGTGGTGGCAGTGGTGGTTGTGACCGTATTGGTGATGATGACATTGCTGATGGTAGTGGTGATGTTAGTGACAGAGGTAGAGATGATAGTGGTGACGGTGCAGGATGAAGTTGATAAAGCTTTTCATAATTATGCTGGTGGTGGCGGATAACGAAGATGGCAGTGGCGATGATCTTCATTTTTCTTAGTTTTTTTCGTACTGGTGCTGGTGGCTTCTGTAGTCACATGAGGGGTAGTTGTTGTGACAGTATAAGTAGTGATGACGAGGGTAATTATGAAGATGTTAGTTATCTTGGGACGAGTAGTGTCTGAAGGTCGTCGGTTCAAATCGTAATAGAGCCGGAATTTTTTTTTTATTTTTTTTTTTTTTTATTGATGACATTGGCTTCCAGATCGACTCAACCTTGGTTTAGTACTAGGTGAAGTCCCAGGAAGTGTAACGGTAGGCCTGATGCTGACCACATAACCCATCGAGATAACTCCCCCTTCACCCCAACAAGGACTGGTCTATAAAAGCATATGTCTACCTACAATATCTCTAGCCTATTGCATGCAGTTACTCTCTGCTCCTTCTTGCAATGCTGAGTTCTTGCATTACGGCTCAGTTCTCTCCTGATTTAGTCTAGGTTTGTCACTCGCTGAACAGCATCGTGGTTCTCCGCGTAACCTTGTCATGCACATGCACATCAATCAACTTAGGAACAAGCACAACTGTCGACAATCAATAACGCTGAATTATACTCATGTTCCGCTGTCTATTTTGCCAGTTTTTTTTAGTTTTTTTTTTTACCTCGATTCTTACAATCTATTCAATCATAGTTTATCTACATGCATACATTCTCTATAGCCATCGCTGCTAACTTCTACAGTTATCATTAAGACAACGTTAACTAGTATAGTAAGTAAAGTTCCCTTTTTATGCCTTAGGCGCTTATGGCATATGGGAAGAGCACCCATCTTTTTACAGACGAATCGGCACTAGGTCGGTAATGTGGTCAGTATTACGCCGGCCGTCTTTACTTTCCCAGGACATAACTAGTATGCTTTCAGCTAAACAACATTAAGGAGATAACAACCATCCTTCTCGATCTCTGGTTTGCAATTAACCAAGCAAAATGTGGTCATCACATGAGCCTTTTATGTCCAATGTGCCTCTGACGTTTAAAGGACATATACTTGTACTTTACTTTATCCTTGCAGTGCGAAAACTAACGGACATGAAAATGATCACTTATGAAGTTATCACGAAACAAAATAAGCCTAGACAGGAAACGTCAGTCCCGAAAGAACTCGCAGACAAATAATATGAGGTAAATAGCTGACAAGGACAGGGAAGTGGAGGAAAGAAAAAGCCAAGGCCAACCCTGTGTTTTCTCTAAATACACAGTGCAATAATATTGTTTGTTATTTTAGTTATTTTACAGCATCTGTTTAGGAATGTGTGGGTATATTGTTTATTGTTGTTTTGGTGTGGTGCTTTGACAGAAAAATTAAGAAATGGGAAACTAACAGATTATGTAAACTCTTTTTTGAAAAATTTGAAAAGAGTAATAAAAGTACATAGAATTACTAAGTTTTTGTGTGTGTGTTAACAGAAGACAGTCCAGTAAGAGTTAGACAGTCATTGAGTTGGGGAAACAATACCAAAGGAATGGCAGATAACAATCGGATGACCATAACATTAAAGCATGAGGTAGGTGGCGATACGAGTAAGGAGTTATCGTTAGTAATGAGGCAGACTTAACTCAGTTGAAAAACAACTACATCAGATGTATGCAGCGATGAGTGAGAAAGATAACATTAACACTGAGACAAGACTTAATTTAGTTGAATGAACAACTACATCAAGTGATGTACAGCGATGAGAGGGAGGAGTATAACATTAAGTCTGAGACAAGACTTAATTCAGTTGAATGAACAACTACATCAAGAGATGTACAGCGATGCGAGTGAGGAATATAACTTTAAGACTGAGACAAGACTTAATTCTGTTGAATGAACAACTACATCAAGAGATGTACAGCGATGAGAGGGAGGAGTATAACATTAAGTCTGAGACAAGACTTAATTCAGTTGAATGAACAACTACATCAAGAGATGTACAGCGATGAGAGGAAGGAGTATAACATTAAGTCTGAGACAAGATTTAATTCAGTTGAATGAACAACAACATCAAGAGATGTACAGCGATGAGAGGGAGGAGTATAACATTAAGTCTGAGACAAGACTTAATTCTGTTGAATGAACAACTACATCAAGAGATGTACAGCGATGAGAGGGAGGAGTATAACATTAAGTCTGAGACAAGACTTAATTCAGTTGAATGAACAACTACATCAAGAGATGTGCAGCGATGAGGGGAGGTGTATAACATTAAGTCTGAGACAAGACATAATTCAGCTGAACGAACAACAACATGCATCAAGAGGTATGTAGCGATAAGATTGAAGAAGATTCCATGCAGGGTGAGAGAGTCAGCTGTGTGAATAAACTACATCAAGAGTGATGCCTCGATACTATAGGGCACGATAATATCTAGTGTAAGACATATTTTGTTCAGGTGAGTGTACAACACGATCAAGAGGTAGGCGGCGATGCATCTATTTTTTTTCCCCTCCCTAAACAGGGAAATAATTCCAATCAGCCAAGATAACACACATGCGGCCAACTAGTTTACTAAGCCACTTCCCAAAGAATCAACACCGGATATCTCCTGCTCCCCATGTCTCACCTCTTTTTCCCATCACAAACATAAAACGCGCAAACCTCGGTCGCGTTATCGTAATCAGTAGGGGCTGAGATAACCGCTATTAATGAGTTCCGCTTGCAGGACGCAAAAGTGGTTTGTTGTTGCAGTAATCGTAGAAGAGTGAGCAGCTCATGAACCCGGTGTGTCTATTTCCGGGGGTCAAGATGTGAGACAGCGGGATCTAGTCAAACAGAAGATTCTAGCTACGGAAGGTCGCGCGTAGTCAGTGTCTGTCTCTCTGGGAGCATTTAGCATCGTATACAAAGTGAAGTGATGTATGTTGACTAATTACAGACTAGCGGTGTGTTCCAACCACCTCCTGGAAAGAGAAGGTCAAGAGGGAAATGAATATGGGCGCGTGATATTAGCAGCAATAAACTTCAAGGGCTGGCAAGGTTAAAGAAGAAGACGACGACGAAGAAGAAGGAGGAAGAGGAGGAGAAGAAAAAGAAGAGAAAAGAAGAAAATATAGAGGAGGAGGAAAAGGAAGAGAAGAACAAGGAGTAGGGGGAGGAGAAGAAGAAGAAGAGGAAGAAGAAGAAGAAGAAGAAGAAGAAGAAGAAGAAGAAGAAGAAGAAGAAGAAGAAGAAGAAGAAGAAGAAGAAGAAGAAGAAGAAGAAGAAAAGAAGAAGAAGAAAAAGAAGAAAAAGAAGAAGAAGAAGAAGAAAAGAGGAAGAAGAAAAAGAAAAAGAAGAAGAAGAAGAAGAAAAGAGAAGAAGAAGAAGCGATGTAACAGCCAGCGGTCTTCTATGCATGAATGAGATAATATGGAGAAATATATTTTTTGTTCATCGTTCGTTTCTCTCTATATTCTTTATTGCAACGTTATCGTTTACTGTGGTGTTTTACTGTTTTTCTACTTTGTGGAATCCTTTTAAGAAAATGTGGTAGTGACTTTCTATCAGTATAAGCCTAATAGTTTTTTTCCCCTTTGTCGCGTGACATTCAGAAGCGTAGGACCTATTTGCAAGTACCTATATGGTAATTTGATATTATTTTAACATACATAAGCAAAAGTACTCACACTGATCAATAAACCTATATAATGAATGAATGAATGAATGAATGAATGAATGAATGAATGAATGAATGAATGAATGAATGAATGAATGAATGAATGAATGAATGAATGAATGAATAATGAATCAGCAATTGGACAACTCGGCGGGGGAGAAAAAACAACAACATTGCTCTCTTCATTTATTCAGTTATCGTATCATGCTTCAGAAACTCGCTCCAGAGAGTCCACGCTCTGAATGGGTAGAAAGCATTTGAAAGTCGCAGTTAACCTCCATCATCTGGATCTACACACCTGGGCAAACAGGAGTAATGAAAGAGCTGACCAGCTGGCAAGTAAGGCACCTTTTCAAACGGGACGAAGCAATTACAGAACTAACATCAACGTTGTTTTGACTAGGTTGGAGGTTAACGAAGAATCTCTGATTCTAACCCGACTGCATGAACGAGGAGTTTAGCTTGGTGAAGCACGTCTATGTCGTCTTCGACAGGAGACACTATAATAACTCCTCATGGGAACAATCAGTAGAGGTACCTTGGAGTTGCTGCTGCATCACATAACATAACAGTTATAGGATCAGCAATGATGGTATATTCTTACTGCCATACTACTAGTATCATGTATACTCCTGGGGCTTTTCCCAAATAGAGTACTTAGTTAAATGTTAGAACAGGAATATTGGGGTTAAGAGTTGAGGGGGTGGTGGAAAGGCAAAAAGAGGGGATCAAAAGAGAATATGTTAAACAGTTTAGCTTCATGGGATAGAACCTGTACACGAAAGGATGGGAAGTACACAAGAAATGAGGTTGTGGACAAGACATGAGGTTGTGGACAAGACATGAGGTTGTGGACAATACTTGAGGATGTGGACAATTGATGAGGTTGTGGACAAGACATGAGGTTGTGGACAATACTTGAGGTTGTGGACAATCGATGAGGTTGTGGACAAGACATGAGGTTGTTGACACACGTGAGGTTGTGACAACATGAGGTTTGTGGACAATACGTGAGGTTGTGGAACAAGACATGAGTTTGTGGACAATGACGTGAGGTTGTGGACAAGACATGAGGTTGTGGACAAGATGAGGTTGTGGACAATACTTGAGCTTGTGGACAATTGTTGAGGTTGTTGACAAGACATGAGGTTGTGGACAATACTTGAGGATGTGGACAATCGATGAGGTTGTGGACAAGACATGAGGTTGTGGACAAGACATGAGGTTGTGGACAAGACATGAGGTTGTGGACAAGACATGCAGTTGTTGACAATACGTGAGGTTGTAGACAAGACATGAGGTTGTGGACAATACGTGAGGGTTTGAACAAGACATGCAGTTGTAGACAATACGTGAGGTTGTGGACAAGACATGAGGTTGTGGACAAGATATACGGTTTGTGGTTGTAGAGCTTTGTGGACATTGAGTTGAGGTTGTTGACAAGACGTGAGGTTGTGGACAATACTTGAGGATTTGGACATCGTGAGGTTGTGAACAATACATGCGGGTTTGTGGACAAGACATGAGGTTGTGGACAAGACATTTGTGGACAATACGATGCAGTTGTTGACAAGACGTGAGGTTGTAGACAGACACATTGTGGACAATATGTGAGGGTTTGAACAATCCATGAGGTTGTGGACAAGACATGAGGTTGTGGACAATACTTAAGGTTGTTGACAATCCATGAGGTTGTGGACAATACTTGAGGTTGTAGACAATCCATGAGGTTGTGGACAAGACATGAGGTTGTGGACAATACTTGAGGTAGTAGACAATATATGAGGTTGTGGACACATGCAATGTATTGAAAACTATATAAATGTCTTTGTGTCAAATAATTGAAGCTCGTTTGATATTAATGGCAGAAAGGGAAGAAACTAATGTTGATGTTAGTAACTACGATATTACCCCGAAAGTGAGTTCTGACCAGAAAATAAGTACTTATCTTCTTCTTCTTTTTTCCACCTTGTACATCAGCGAAGAAGATGTAACGTTCGTTGATGAGCTCTGTCAAGAGCACTTTAAAATTGATGTTCATTTCTGTGATGCTGTTCTCTCTCTCTCTCTCTCTCTCTCTCTCTCTCTCTCTCTCTCTCTCTCTCTCTCTCTCTCTCTCTCTCTCTCTCACTCTCTCTTTCTCTCTCGTTAATAAACAAAAATGAATAATTCTTTCGCGTTCAGGCTTTTCAGCTGCCCATAGCTGTTACGTATATTTGCGATCTTTACTGTGTAGGACTTGTTCTGATATGGTTTCCTTTGGCTCAATTATGTCTTGTTGTCATTAGACACGTTAACTGATGTTGTTCTCCTATAGCATTGGTTAAAATTGTCGGTATTGGTGTCTAAGGAGGTGGGGTTCTTCGATTCCTTCTTGTTATATGGTTTGGTTTCGTTATGTCATCACTCCAAATTTTACGAGGTCTTTCCCTCGCTCTATACCTGTTGTAACGGTTAAGTGTGGCTCGCTGTGGTATATAGTACCAGGGCATTCTTGTTAGATGTCTGAACCACCCCATTAGTTGTTTTTTAATGACCTGTAAGACTGGCTTTATTCCTAGAATTTGTCGGATTTCGAATTATGTCCTTCCTTGAAACTCCTGCAGCTCTTCTAATTTCCCTGTCCAGTTTTCCATTGGATGCGACAATTACTCCCAAATACTTGAATTCCTCTATCATAAGCTTTTTTTTTTTTTTTTATTTCTAAATTATCTTTATGTCTTTCTATCACCATTATCTCTGTCTTCGTAGTCTTTATTCATAAATTATTTCTCTGCCGTTTGCTAGTGCTTAACTAAATGTGGCTTGTCTTTACATAGAAAAAAGACATCCCCTGAAAATAAGTCCTAACGCGTCTATTTGGAGCAAACATTAATATAAGCCCGGTCTTTTTTCCCCGGGAAACAAATACGGTACAGGCGAACAGAACAGTCAACCTACCTGTTTCAAGCACTGGATCCGACATCTGGCCACCGTTACGTAAGCTTCTTCAGTGGACGCTTCAGCTGGATTAATTAGCAGTAATTCCAAACACACCAGAAAGACAGCGTACAACATGGCTATCCAGGTGAATCGCCATGTACTGAACAATCCACCCATTATGGTTGACACTGTATTCTTTGAATGTTCTTCTGTTATCCCAAAAACATGAATCAGGGAAAACACTTACAATCACATACTGCAGATACAGCTGGTTACAATCCAAATTGGGACGATATTCACTGCTTCTTAGATAGAAACGCTTCTACTAAAGTTGAATGTATACACGCGTGTTGAAGCTTCTGTAAAGTAGACAGACTTTTATCAATCAACAATAAATTTAGAGGTAAATGTACAGAGAAAGCTGTGGGTGTGTTTGTGTTTGAAGCGGTGAGTTCTGGTCATACACAACGAACTGCGAAAGGACAACAATCATGCGGCTAGTTTAAGGAAATTATTTGGTCCGCAACGTTTATCACGAAGGAGGCTGAAACTGGAAGCTTGTGTTCTGGTACGTCTTCACTGTTGTAACGTCAATATTGATACAAGATTTAACTCATTCGATACTTAACATTTCCGCGTACACTTATCAGCCAACCCCTATCTCAAATAGGTAGTCGCTGTGGTCCGAGCCTGCGGACTGGAAGGTCGTGGGTTAAGGTCTTGACGGAGGTCAAAAAGGACCTTGCCTCCCAGGTCGACCCAGCCTTGAGTGAGTACCAGGTACGGTCCTGAAAAGTAAAGGCGGTCGGCGTAACGCTGACAACATCACCCACCAAGTGCCGTTTGGTCTATAAAATATAGGTCTAGCCATCTATACACAAAACGCCTGAAGGCGTGGGAAAGGGTTCATTACTTTACTTACTATCTTAAATACATTTCTTTAAAAAAAAATCCTTGATTACCTTATCATGCAGTCTTTCTTCTTCGTGTTCACTGGCTGTAAACTCCAGCGAAGTTCATCCCTGTTCATCCACTTGTGAAATTAAAATTGTTCCAAGACCTTAGTTTTACGTGCACATCCGTTTTACAGATCTAGCTTATTTGTATGCAGACTATTGGCTCATCACCTTACAGGCAGATGCATTTTAAAGGAAACTTCCCTAATTACTCACCTTGTAGGAAATGCTTGTAAAGGAGGCATTCGCCGTCATAAGACAAGATACACACAAGTATTAACGACAACTGTAATGTTCTCCAATCCTAAAACATCCTGCACCGCCTTAAAACATGACACGCACAAGTATTAATGACAATTGTTACGTTCTAAAATCCTAAAACATGGTACACTCAAGCAATAACGACAATTGTTATGTTCTCCAATCCTAAAACATGACACACACAAGCTTTAACGACAATTTTTATGTTTTCCAATCCTAAAACATGACACACACAAGCTTTAACGACAATTGTTATGTTCTCCAATCTACTTTGCCCAATCTAGTTGTTACACTAGCCCGGTGGGTTCCAGTCACAATATATACATGTACCCTGTCTTTCTTTTCGTTATTATACTTATTCAGTCTAAAACCTTAATTTCCTTCATTAATAGCGAGTTAATGTACCATATTCGCCTGCGGTAACCGTGTCCCGTTTTCTGCGCTAACTTTGCTTCAGCAGACAGTCAGACAAAAAGACAGACAGACAGACAGACAGACAGACAGACAGACAGACAGACAGACAGACAGACAGACAGACAGACAGACAGACAGACAGACAGACAGACAGACCGACCGACAGACAGACCGACCGACCGACCGACCGACCGACCGACCGACCGACAGACAGACAGACAGACAGACAGACAGACAGACAGACAGACAGACAGACAGATAGATAGATAGATAGATAGATAGACAGACAGACAGACAGACAGACAGACAGACAGACAGACAGACAGACAGATAGACAGACAGACAGACAGACAGACAGACAGACAGACAGACAGACAGACAGACAGACAGACAGACAGACAGACAGACAGACAGACAGACAGACAGACAGACAGACAGACAGACAGACAGACAGACAGACAGACAGACAGATAGATAGATAGATAGATAGATAGATAGATAGATAGATAGATAGATAGATAGATAGATAGATAGATAGATAGATAGATAGATAGATAGATAGATAGATAGATAGATAGATAGATAGATAGATAGATAGATAGATAGATAGATAGATAGATAGATAGATAGATAGATAGATAGATAGATAGATAGATAGATAGATAGATAGATAGATAGATAGATAGATAGATAGATAGATAGATTAATAGACTGATAGATTGATAAATAGAAAGGCAGTCAACCACCCAGATAAACAGACAGGCAGACAGACTGGCAGTCAACCACCCAGATAAACAGACAGGCAGATAGACAAATTCAGTTCTACGATAACTAAATGTTAACTGTGTTCCTGTTCAATAATATTGTACGCCCCCCCCCTCCCCCCATACACACACACACACACGCACCTCTTTCCCCATTTTTCTCCTTTTTTACAACTATACAAAAATCAATCTACAACATAGGCTGCTGTTAAAGGAATAGTTATCGTTTTCTCTATCTAGGATTAACGTATTGTTAAATACTACGTTTCATTTGCAACTGTTCGAAACAGATTTATTACTCACAATAAAATTATTTCTAGAAACGATTTTATTCTTTCCTGTTTGTTGTGTGTTTTACATGTCTACCGTGTCCCGCTAGGCTTATATTGCATTTGAGATTTTCTTCAGACTGTTCACATTTTATTAGAGAAAACAACATTGACGATATTTAAACACAACAAATTCATCAGCATCATTTTCATTCGGCGTGAGTTTTACAGAACGTCGCTCTCGTCACAGCAGGTATAAAAACCTCTCTGAAAGCGTTTCTTCTTCGCTATTAGCTTTTCATCGCCAATGCATCTTCATTGTTTTGTATCCACCTTTGCGAAGGTCAGCCTTCTTTTTTGGAATTATACCGCCCAGCACCATTCACTTTATGCAATTGGGACGTTTAACATGGCCAAAATACCTCATCTTTCGGAACAGGATGCTGTTTATTAGCCAGTTCTCATCAATGCTCGATTCGTGTAGGATGGCTGTGTTATTCTTCTTCTTGCACCTTATAAATTATATACCTAAAATTCATTTAATACACGAATATATAATCATCATCATCATGTGTCCTGCCAACTTGCGTAGGTGTTCATGCGTCTCCACAGATGACGATTCCTGGTTACATGGTAAAAGCTCTCTTAATGATATCACTCAGTGTCATCGTTTCAGCCCATCCAGCATTATCTCTCTTGGTCTGCCTCTACGCCTCTTTCCACTGATCTTTCCAGTTGTCACGATTGTCTCTAATGTCTTTCTCATTATGTGGTCAAAGAACAGTGTTTTTTCTTTCTTGTTGTTGTAAATAGAGATCTAGTTTCATTAGCTTCTTTTAAGCAATCGTTGTTAGTTACTCTGGTCGTCCAAGGTATTCGTAACATTCGTCTCAGAAACCACATCTTGATTGCTTCCAAATTCTTTCAGATTTGTTCACTGACATTCCAAAGTTCGCTGCCATACAGCAGAACAGGTTCTATGTAACATTTTAGCACCAAATAAAATAAAAGATCCCTTTTCACACCCTAGGTGCATAGGGCATATGGGAAGAGCGTCTCATATTTTTACAGACCAATCGGCACTGGGCGGGTAATGTGGTAAGCATTACGCCGGTCGTCTTTACTTCCCCAGGACAGCCATCCTGCTAACTATTTTAGGCTGGGTCGACCTGCAACGCCTCATACCATGATAAAAATCCACGCAGCCAGCAGTAGGTTTCGATCGCGGTACGTTGGAATTACGAGTCCGACTCGCAACGCCTTAGCTACCAAATAGATAATATTTATGAATAATTTCACATTTTGTAGCAAATGAGAGTCAGAAATAAAAGACTTCGTTTACACTGATCACATGACTTACTGACTGATGGTTAGACAACAAATCACTGTATGTCAAACATACGTACAGGTCTAGCCGAATGATCGGCAAATCACGGCTCGCGAGCTGCATTCGGCTCTTTAGCGACCTGAGTGCGGCTCGGCCAGTCGGCCACAAATCGGTATTGACTGCGAAAAGCATGGTTCTTGACGGATTCTCGAAAAGAAATTTGGCTCTCAAATAATGTAATCGTTCTGCTGCTTATTTTTGGCTCTTTTGACTTGAGTTTACCGACTATTGATCTAGCTTCATACTCCTTAGGCGCCATTGATGTGTAAAAACGGACGCTAGGCAGGGGCACTGTTCGGAGCCGATGCAATTTTTTTTGCTTCCGCCAGGCAGTGGCTGATGCATTTTTGCTCTATTTGTAAACTGGATATAGTTTCGTCGCCCAGCTTCTGAGTTGAATGCATGGCGTGACACTGTGAGCTGCGGATTTCATTTGGAATATTTTTTCGACTGTGACCAACGTGGTGATGTGAATTGTAGATTCAGAAAATGGCGCGATGACTGTTACCGCAATGTTGGTGGTGCCTGTATGTGATTAAAATTGATCACGTGGGCAACTGCTGATCTGTTGGTGACTTCAGCTACCATCAATGATGAACTGCATTTCTAATGTCGGACAGTTTGTGTTAGTACTTCGGACGGCTACAGTATGCTTTATTGCGTGTGTATGCTAGTGCATATGCTGAGACAGCAGTCTGTCAATCTTTCCACAAGGGACTGTGATAAACATTCTGTGTGTTTTTCGCTGGCACAGGAGCGGACCAAAGATGGGGTGACCCGTTTGCTATGAAGCTGAAACTAAGACTACCAGACTACCAGACAAAGATATTTTACTTTCCCTTTTTACTTTAGTAAAATTAACAATAAACTTTTAAGCTGACGAACGAGCTTGTTCTTTCACAGGGTTACATATCGGGCTCAAGGGTCGTTTTATATTTGCTCCTTTCAAACACTCGTCATTTGTACTGCAGTTATGTTGAACCATGCTACGCTCATAAAAGCGACCTGAGTGCCGCTCGGCCAGTCGGCCAAACATAATTTCTGGCTCTGAAAAATCTGGTTCTTGACGGGTTCTTAAAAAGAAATTTAGCTCTAAAAAACAATTTAATCGCCCTACTGTTGATTGTTTGGCTCTTGCAACTATTGAGTTTGCCAACCATTGGTCTGGCCTCATAACCCCTAGGCGCCACTGATGTGTAACGAAGCTTTACTTTCCTCCACCCCCCCCCCCCCCCAATCCCTTTTCACGCTTTTAGGCGCATCAGGCATATGGAAAGAGCACCCATATTTTGACGGACCAATCGGCACTAGGTGGGTAATGTGGTCAGCATTACGCCGGCCGTCTTGACTTTCTCAGGACATACATTCTGGTACCCATTTTAGGCTGGGTCTACCTGCGACGCCCCGTACCGTGAAAAAAAAATCCATGCAGCCAGCAGTGGGTTTCAATCGCGTGACGTTGGAACTTTCGTCTTTTACGTAGTAAAATTAACAATTAATAAGCTGACGAAGGAATTGTTTCCCCCCACAGGGTAACAAATCGGGCTCAGGGTCCATCTTATATTCGGTCCTTTCAAATATTCATCATTCGTACTGCAGTTATATTGAACCATGCTATGCTCATATTGATAGATACATACTACTAAAATCAATCCTGGCTGATAGATAAAACGGCTGACTGTCTAGAACCAATTTTCCAAAACATAACTGTCCTTCTTCACCCCCACCCCCCGACCCATAACAGCCACGGCACCGATGACTGTCACACAACCAATGCTGCATTACCGGCACTTTAACACAGGGGTGACCGGGTCGCCCATTAGCTCGCCGGTAGACGACTTTGCCATTGGTCGGGACATTATTTGTGTCTGTCTCATCTGATCAAATAAACACTGCAGGGATCCTGTTCATGACTCTTGGTGGCGGGCAATACTAAACTATTTTATATGGCCCACATAACCATGTCACAATTATGACCTAAAGCTCCCCATTCGGGGATGCTGGTTAAATGTGACGATTTTTTATGTATGTGTTTTTTTTTTTTCTTTCAGCAAAGTATCTATATACGTGCAGGTTTGCCTCATGCATTTTTATTTCCCCAGCGATTCTGTTATAAAGATTGTAATGCCAATAGCACGTTATATATACATTTTGTGTTGAGTACTGGCACGCGTTTTCCTAGAGAAAAAAAAAGCCCATGCTTGTAACATACAGAAGGTAGGTAAGTAAACCGTACCAGGACATTACACAATCGATAAACACTCAGTGACACAAAGTGCCACTATGCGTATGAGGATCACCCGTGGAGAGGGCCCGGAAACCCTGTTCAGCCGTCAGGCCTTATTTCAGGCCCGGCTATGTATAGGGCCCTCGGCAAAAGCCATGGTGGGGCTTCCAAATAACTAAAAATGGCATCCCACATGGGGGAGGACAAGATAGGAATCTAACTAAAGAACGCTTGGTAGTTCAGATGAGCTAAATTACACTGAGCTTAAAATTGTTTAGAATATAATAATAATAATATTAATAATAATAATAATAATAATAATAATAATAATAATAATAATAATAATAAACAATATCAACTTCAACATCATTCACAGAAAACTATGATAATGGTGGCTAATGTTAACATATACGTCATAAATAAAACGAAAAATAATTCTCGTAAGAAAGATGAACCAGTCGAGCTGCTTTGATTTCACCGTCCTCATGTTTATTTTATTGTTTATTATTTAACGACCTCTAGTCGCACCTGAAACTACAACCTTCAGTGTTTCATTATGAGTGACTTCCCCCCCCCCCCTCCCCTTCCCTTATACCCCCGAAAACAATATCGGCCACTTTGTAAAACTGGTCCGCATCACATATAAGTTGAATGATCTATTACTAACTTTTCACTGACACTTTCTAAACATACGTTTATAACCAAATTCCTACACGGTAAACGAAAAATCATTTACTGCACCCCCTTTAAGATATATACATATTCACCACAAATGAATCAAGTAACGGAACAATTATCCCAAGCAAGTGTTTGACTGCGTGTGTGAATCGGAAACTGGGGGAAATTTTACCCACTTGAAGAATCCATCCGACTGACGAAGACCGAATTGTAAGGTAGAAAAGCGCTCACTGTGGAGAGCATTTTGATGCCATCGTTGAAGGCATGAAAACAGGTGATATTCAAATAGCAAGACTACATCAGAATCTCTGACCGAGCGGCTCCCGACTGCGCTTTGTCGACAGCACGCGCTCACTACTTCAGAACTCACTAGCGGCATTATTTTCTTCTCGGTTCTCAACTTTTGTCACTGTACTCGACTTCTTTGCTTTATCATATCTTCTTTTCTCACTTTCCCTACCTGGCTCTATTCCTCAATTTCTCCCTCTTTCACTCTCTTTTTTTTATCGCTTGCTTTCTAACTGTCGCTCTCTCTCTCTCTCTCTCTCTCTCTCTCTCTCTCTCTCTCTCTCTCTCTCTCTCTTTATCTCTCTCTCTTTATCTCTCTCTTTATCTCTCTCTTTATCTCTCTCTCTCCATCTATCTGTCTCTCACTCGACGTGTGCGTATGTCTAGCTAACTAAGTATCCTGTATCGCTCTCTCACTATCGATTACTCTTCTCTTACTAGAGTGTTACTAGGGAGTGAAACATCTTGCATCTCTCTTCCCGTCTCTCCCCCCTCTCCCTCTCTCGCTCTCTCTCTCTCTCTCTCGCTCTCTCTCTCTCTCTCTCTCTCTCTCTCTCTCTCTCTCTCTCTCTCTCGTTCACTATCTCGCTGGCAATCTGCAATGGCGGGTAAAATGTTGATTTTTCTATCCTCTTACAAACACGTTTCTTTCACCTTTTGACTCCAAGTTACTATAATTTTGCTTCACTTTTAATGTCAGATAGAAAATTGCTTAAATAAGTTCAGTGTTGCACCATTGCAGAGAATCTTAACACCTGGCTTCTGATTTGCTTGCATCATATTTTATTATATTTATCATACCAATTTCTGCATTATTCATCTTTCTAGACCCAGATAGCGTATGGTGTGTGATGGTTAATGGTTTTCTCTTTATTAATCCCAGCCGTTGTGTAATGAGTTAGTTAATACTCCAGTTATTTAGTTACACTACAGTGCAGTCATGAATTCGAGCGTTTTCATTTGTCACTTACAGTGTGTATACGTCTTCTCCTTCTCCTTCTTCTTCTGCTGCTGCTTCTTCTTCTTCTTCTTCTTCTTCTTCTTCTTCTTCTTCTTCTTCTTCTTCTTCTTCTTCTTCTTCTTCTTCTTCTTCTTCTTCTTCTTCTTCTTCTGCTTCTTCTTCTTCTTCTTCTTCTTCTTCTTCTTCTTCTTCTTCTTCTTCTTCTTCTTCTTCTTCTTTCTTTTTCTTCTTCTTCTTCCTCCTCCTCCTCCTCTTCTTCTTGGTGTTTTTCTTCTTTTTCTTCTTCTACTTCTTCTTCTACTTCTCCTACTTCTGCTTCTTCTTCTTTTTTTTTTTTTTTTCTGCTTCTTCTTATACTTCTTCTTCTTCTTCTTCTTCTTCTTCTTCTTCTTCTTCTTCTTCTTCTTCTTCTTCTTCTTCTTCTTCTTCTTCTTCTTCTTCTTTTTCTTCTTCTATTTCTTTTTTGTTTATTTAATTTTTTGTTTCCATTATTATTAATGGGTTGGGGGTGATTTTCCGTGTAGCGAGACGATCCCTTCTCTGCGAACAATCTTCATAAATTAGTAAGAGTTATTTTTTTTTTTTTTTTTTTTCTGGAATTTGGAGAAAACAGCGCACGGAAAGGACATTGGCCACCCATTATATTGTTTTAATGGCATCTATAATAGATGATGAGTAACATTTCGTACCCAAACTTCACAGTTTCATCGGTCCCACAATTGCCATTTTCTGGTATTAATTATCCCAGATCTGCACTTGTAGGCGCTCTTCTGTCTTTCCAGACATTAGTGTTGTGTTATGTTTTACAGAGATATGAGAATCACATCCCATGACGATAGGCAGCTAAGAATGTCCAATGTTGTATGTTGAATAAGGAATCGACATCACATCAATCAGGACACCCCCATAAGCGCTCTGTCTCCATCTTCAGCATCAAGCGAAGTGTTCCAATTCCGATGGCACCAGTAACTGTCTGATTGTATATCCGTCTCGCCTTTCCCTTGAGTGTTGAGTGTCGGTCAGATCCCCTGGTAACTCCTAGTTACACAAAAATAAATTATTCAAACCCACCCACTCCACACCACGTAGTAATTCTAAACGATCTGTGGTGCCCCCATATAAGTGTGTTTTATAACTTTACAGGGTCTGGACTTTTTTTCTCAAAATGACCTTGGCTTTCAGGTCGACCCAGTCTTGAGTGGTAACAAGGTACAGCCCTGGGAAGTAAAAACGACCTGTGTGATCAAGTGCCTCTTGGTCTATAATAGATAGGTCTAGGAATCGTGGGCCGAAACGCTCGTTGACGAGGATAATTTCTACTGACGACTGGTAGATCCTTGCTGTACTTGCTCCCTGTGAGTTTATTCCTATTCCTATACTCATCTGTCTATAGGGCTGGATGGAGGTTCCTAGACTTGCAGCGGTTGGATTCTCATCCTTGAGATGGTAATCCTACAGAATGCAAATCTGAAGGGGTAAAACTTTGAAAACAAAATATTAACAATACAAAATTGGCTGCTCATTGGCACTCTACCTCTCAGCGAATCACATTAGCTCACCCGTTTTTCGGTCTTTTAAATGTGCACCCAAAACGTAACCGTCAGATGGCTTAATGGCGTGAGAATCGGCTTACATTAAGCTTACACAAGATCAGCTGTTGCAGGCGACATCGTGTCTAAACATTCGCATCGGCCAACAGACACAGAAATTACCCCGTCTTCTTTAATCTTTGGAGACATGAGATGGGGGACGAGACTTGAAACTTAAAACACAATAACAAAAACAGATCACAATCCCTGTCTTAGACTAGCTCAAGAGCCAATAGGGTTTTTATTAGGATCATTTTTATTGCGATCATAAAAACCCTAGTGGTCGCAAGGGTAAAATACTGATCTGCCATCAGGCGATTCGAGTTCTAACCCCTATTAATTAGGACGAATATTAAATGTTGAATTAAAAATCGTCATCATAGCACCGGGACATCCGTGTAAGTGCTCCCTCCCCCATCTTCAACAGCAAGCGAAAAGTTCATCTTCTGATGGAACCCCTAACTGTCTATATATCCGTCTTTCCCTTTAGTCTTAAGCGACAGCCAAATTAATTTAAGTCGAGAGATTGTTGTCTTTTAGAAGTACAAACGAAACAGTCCCAAATTTGGACACTGAATGACCAACAGCCTGACTGTAAAAGAGTCAGATCTGGGAAACGAATGTGCACGCAACATTTAGTTTCTATTTCTAGAACATTACTGAAGTCCAAAAGTGGACGAACAACCAGAACTTTCCACCAGAGTTTACAGCCAATGAACGCGAAGAAGAAGAAGACAAACAAACGACCTCAATTAAAATATTTCTAGTGGACTACATGAATGACTTCTTCTCCTGCCTTGCTTTTAGGAGGAGGTCAGAACGTTGTGTTAGTTTCACGTAAATCTCCCCAAACAAAGTAGGTCACTTTTCATTCACCAGTTTGTGGGGCTGGTCGACTTTCCAGAAGGTTACAGATGTGTCCTGGTCTATTGTTTGCTTTCTGTGGTGTCTTGCATTTACGTTTTCATTCCGAGAAAGAGAATTCCTGTGACATAGGTTGCAGCACTCTCTCGTGGTGGAGGAGGGGGGTATGGTTTGGGCCAGTTGCTCCATGTTTTTGGAGCGCTAAAAGCACTGGCGTGCTGAAATATACAACACGTGAAATCAACGGCATCGCGGAACACCCCCGTAACCTTGTGCCAAGGTGACAAGTTCAGGAACTACCAATCAGAAGTGACTTAGTGTGTATATTGTCGGGGCTTGAGGAGATTAACATTACGTGTACCTAAGCTGCAAAATCTGCGCCTTTTTGGTCCCACACATCTGATTTTTGTAAACCCTTGCTTGACCCCAATGGCGAAGATCCCGTGCTCAACGTGTTATAGAGAAAACAAGAATAGACCCAATGCCTACCCAAAAGGCATGTCGTAAAAGTCGACAAATGGGGAGTTTCCTTCGATACAAACAGTCAGCATACAAATTCGTCAGATCTGTCAAACGGATTCACATGCAACACTCAGGTTCTGGAACAGGACTGCAATCCAGAAGTGGACGAACAACCAGAACTTTCCACTGGTGTTTACAGCTCGTGAACGCGAAGAAGAAGAGAAAATATAGATCCCTTACTATAAATGAAAACTAATAAACAGAATGAACTGGAAACAAAACATATATAACGTTAATTAACATATCCAACATCTTTGTGGCTAACCACCTGCTGATAAGGCTCTCAATTGGCATAGGAGACACCGTATACCGTTGTTTAAAGCTGGCATGTGCAGTCTCAACCACAGGATCATGAAAATTGTGTTAGGCACAGGGATCGCAATTGTCCTATGAAAATGACATTTGCTTATCACAGACGTCGTGATAATAGCCTGAGCGTTAAAAATGGGTGCCACACCTGTTGAAAAAAATAAAAGAAAGTTGCCGATGTTAACTGTCAACAGCGCAGGTTATCGCTGCCTGAAAGATAACGATAGAGGTGAAGATAACGAGTCAGTTATTCATCAACAACATCGTGAGTGTGATGCCATGAAATTTCTGTCCGTGGAATTCGGTCATTTGTTATGGGTCAGTTTTATTCATGCCATCCCTCAGTGCCACCACTGTACCGCCATAACTTTCTTTCAGCCTGCGTTTTTCTATGGCATTGCTGATCTTTCTGTGAACTTATCACAGACTTCAGAAGGAGACAGGCATCATTTTTTGGCCGTGTTATGAGAAGAGGGGAAAATAGAACATGTTGTGACCACTGGAAAGATCTGTGGAAGGAGGGATAGAGGAAGACAACGATAGATTCTTGACAGTCTTGTTGCATGGCATGGAGGTGTGTTGGCACACGAACTTATACATGCTGCAGGAGATCGCAGACTGTGGAGAGGCATGATCGCCTACGCCATTCGGCAAGGCGCCTGATGATAATGATGATGCTGATCTTTCCGGTTGTCCCCATGTTTTTCAAAGACTCTCGTTTCGTTATATTTAAAAATAAATTGCCTGTCTCATCGATGAAATCGGCAGGAAATGGGAATTAAATGGCATGAATGAAAAATAAAAGAGACCTGCAAGAGAAACTTGAAGATGAACGTTGTTAATAGAGAACAAAGGTCCTGCACTGGATTCCATCGATGATACTGAAAGAATTTCCCAGGATATAGCGGAATCGGAGACATTACTTTGGGCGTTATGCGGCATATACATCATGATGATGATAGATGTTTGTAATAGTATACTTTTCTCATCATTTTTCAAGATAATGGTTCAAACTTTTCCCTTCTATTTCTTCTCCTGTGCCCATCTTTGTGACGGTCGGCCTCTGCCCCTCCTTCCTGGTACCATGCCTTCTGCTATAATATTGTCCAGTCCGTCGTGGCGCTTGATATGACCACAATATTTCAGCTTTCGAGAAAGGATGCTGTTTATTAGCCAATCTTCCTTGATGTTCAGATCTTTTAAGATGTCAGTATTTCTCCTCTTCTTTGTCCAAGAAATTCTGAGAATCTTCTTATCTAGGACACGTAAAAACAGATAATGAAAGAAGCGAAATAGAAATGAAAAAGAGAATGTGAATGGCTAAACCCGTCTTCAATAATATGCGCAAGTTACTGACAGCTAGAGAGATAAATAACACACTAAAAATGAGAATCGTCATACGTTATGTACACTCAGTCCTGCTATATGGTGCAGATATGTGGACAATGAACAAGCAACTAGAAAATCGTATTAAGTCTCTGGAGATGGGGGTAAACAAAAGGAATTTTTCGTATTTAATGGAAACTAAAACAGTGTCCAATACAGAGATTCTAAAAAGGATACAACTAAAAAGAAAATTATTGTTAGAAATAAAATAGAGGCAATTGAAATACTGTTGCGACATTAAAAGACATAACACTTTTAACTATTAAACCGAAAGAAAAGGTTGAAGGCAAGAAAGTAACAGATAGGCAACGATACAAGTGGGATGGACGGGCAGCTGTCTGAGAGAGAGAGTACAGCCAGGATAAGAGACAGCGCGTTTCGAAGATCCATTACAGCCAACCTTCACTCGGTTGAGCTGAGTCAAGAATTGACATCACAGCACTCGGGGCACTCCCATGCATACCCTGTCCTCATTTTCAGCAGCCAGTGCAGAGTTCCAATACTGATGGTAAAGGTCACAATATAGTTATATGTCCGTCTTGCCTCTCCTCTGGGTGTAGTGAGCCGGCCAGACCCTCTGGTTACACCCTGATGCCTCAATCTCTCCAGGCAATTAAAATCTTCTATCTCTACTAATTCCGTTGTTTGTTCCCCAAAGGCATAGACCACATCTGCCTTGGTATGTATCAATTCACCACCCAGTGGTGCAGATTAAGTCAATCTGTCTGCCTGTTCATTACCAACCACGCCGGCATGGCCTGGAGAAAAGATCCAAAGTATACTCACTACCCGTGACCTTTCCAGTGAAGCTTGTCACTCTGTTCGAAACATCCTGTCTTCACCTTTGTCAGCATGCTTTTAGAGTCTGTTACAATTACATGTGTTTGCGTCTTGTTCTCTAGCCACAGGAGAACTGTAGTTACCGCCTCCACCTCCATTCTCATGCTAGATGTTGTTGTGTCGTATGCCAGGCTGTCTTACACTAAAGATTTTCCGATGGCTTTCGCTACGAACTTTAATTGTGGAGACGGCACCTGATTGATTGAAATTCCATATGTAAATCGCTTTTAATTGTGACCTCTAGCTCTGCTTTCGTTATTTCTACTTGCAAATTGTCTCTTTGGTGCAATATCTTGTGGCAGCCTTGAGATATGTCCGAACCATTTGATATATTGCCTCTTGGTGTAATTTAGCTCTGGTTCCGTCCCAACTTGTTTCCTGAAATCATCGCTCCTGATAACATCTCTTCTTGCGGCATTTAGGATTAGCCGTTGACATCTTATTTCTGCTGTTACGATTTGTCTTTCTCGGCGACTACATTCCTGAGATTAAAAGTTTTGTTTCATTATCCCTAGGGGTTCTTACCTAAGACACATTCTTCTGGATCTGTACCAGCTTGTTTCATAATATCGTCGCTCCTGATAGTGTCTCCTCTTGTTACATTTAGGATTAGCCGTAGTATCTCATTTCTGATGTTTCCCTTTTTCTTTCTCGGCGACTACATTCCTGAGATTAAAGTTCTGTTTTATGATCCGGAGAGGTTCTTACCTAAGACACATTCTTCTGGAGCTGTCCCAGCTAGTTTCTTAATATCGTCGCTCCTGATAGTGTCTCCTCTTGTTACATTTAGGATTAGCCGTAGACATCTAATTTCTGTTGTTACGATTTGTCTTTCTCGGCGACTACATTCCTGAGATTAAAAGTTCTGTTTCATAATCCCTAGGGGTTCTTACCTACGACACATGCACCTTGCCATCGATCACACGTAATTGGAAAGCTCTTAGGGTGATTTCCCTGGTAATCATCTCACTGGAACATTATATCGACCTGGACATAATTATGAGCTCACCCATCTTGTTAAGACTAATGTTCTGTCGGGCTGCAGTCTGCTTTAGCATTCAGACGTCTATCTGTTTATCTATCGATGCATCTGTTTATTCATCTGTATCATTCTATATAGACACAGAAAGACAGACAGACATACCGACAGACACCCAGACAGACAGACAGACAGACAGACAGACAGACAGACAGACAGACAGACAGACAGACAGACAGACAGACAGACAGACAGACAGACAGACAGACAGACAGACAGACAGACAGACAGACAGACAGACAGACAGACAGACAGACAGACAGACAGACAGACAGACAGGCAGACAGACAGACCGACCGACCGACAGCCAGACCGACCGACCGAACGACCGACCGACCGACCGACCGACCGACCGACCGACCGACCGACCGACCGACCGACCGACCGACCGACCGACCGACCGACCGACCGACCGACCGACCGACCGACCGACCGACCGACCGACCGACCGACCGACCGACCGACCGACCGACCGACCGACCGACCGACCGACCGACCGACCGACCGACCGACCGACCGACCGACCGACCGACCGACCGACCGACCGACCGACCGACCGACCGACCGACCGACCGACCGACCGACCGACCGACCGACCGACCGACCGACCGACCGACCGACCGACCGACCGACCGACCGACAGACAGACAGACAGACAGACAGACAGACAGACAGACAGACAGACAGACAGACAGACAGACAGATAGATAGATAGATAGATAGATAGATAGATAGATAGATAGATAGATAGATAGATAGATAGATAGATAGATAGATAGATAGATAGATAGATAGATAGATAGATAGATAGATAGATAGATAGATAGATAGATAGATAGATAGATAGATAGAAAGATAGATAGATAGATAGATAGATAGATAGATAGATAGAACGAACGAACGAACGAACGAACGAACAAACTTTATTTTTAAAGGGTTAAGAATTGGGCACGCAGGCCCGTCTTACATTCTGCCCTTCGAGGTCTCCCTCCATTCCTACATCATTTCATTCACACATCAAGTAATAAAACAGTATAAAAAGCATCAAAACATTCAATACAAGCACTGAAATGTCTACATTTTTAACTACAACAAGCCGTAGTGGTTGTTATAAATCTATGGAAAAAGGCGCTATTTCAAAAATATTTTTCTGTTTTGCCTCTATGGGGGCATGTAATCTGTGCTCAAATAATATTCAAACAGTTTTCGATTGTACCTATAGGGACTAGTGGTATTTTTGATCTGTTGTGGAAGATAATTCCACAATTGAGCTGCGGAGTACGCTAAACTTGTTTTGTAAAGGTCTATCCTAGGTTTAGGGATGTGTAATATGTTCAGGCGATTACTATGCCTTTTATTATATTTAAACAACGGCCATAAGTAACATGGAGCCTTTTGGGATAATATTTTGTGCATAAATTTCGCCTTATTGAAAAATAGACGTTCACGAAGCGGTAGTAGCATAAGGCCTTTATACGTTTCGGAACTCACTGTCCTATGATTATTACTTATTAAGCGAATGGCGCGCTTTTGCATAGACGTGAGCCTCTTGATAACAGAATTGGAACAACCATCCCATATTGTAGAACAATAGTCTATATATGTCTGGATGTGAGAAATATAGAATATCTTTCTTGTGTTTTCGTCAAGAAAGTTTTTAATTTTTGAAAGCTGGTACACCTTTTTAGCTGTTTGCTTCACAAGTGCTTGTACGTGTGAGTTGAAGGTTAGATTTGCATCAATGGTCAACCCCAGTACTTTGTGCTCAGTTACACTTTCCACTTGAGTCCTCCCAATGTAGAGTTTAAGCGTTCTCTGTGAATTTAGACTACATAGTTTCTGTCTCGTTGTTATTAGCATAGATTTTGTTTTATTAATGTTTATTTGCATACGGTTTGCACTGCTCCATTTAGCTACATTGGTTAGTTCTTGTTGTAATGATGACTCTAGTGCACTGCTCGTTTGAGCATTTGCATAGATGGTACAGTCGTCTGCGAATAGATCGCAGGACGACGTCAGACATAAGGGAAGATCATTTATGTAAATATTAAATAACAGAGGGCCGAGAATCGAGCCCTGAGGCACCCCAGTATTTAAGCTAGTTGTCTGCGATAGGGATTTATTGTAAGAGATTATTTGTTTTCTATTTAACAAAAATGATTTTATTAGCTTTAATAGTCTAGGGTTAAATTTCATTGTTTCTAATTTTCTAATAAGAATTTTATGGTCTATCATGTCAAAAGCCTTTTTAAAGTCTATAAATACCCCTCCACAAATTTTCTCATCATTAATATTCTTATGCCAGTTTTCTATCATGTTTGTTAAGGCAGTATGGCACGAATATTGTGGTCGAAACCCTGATTGGTTATCGATTATAAGTTTGTTGCGATCTAAATATTGAAATGTTACTTTATGAATATGTTTCTCTAGTGGTTTTGATAGAGATGATAATAGGGAGATGGGTCTATAGTTACCTGGGATGCTACTGTCTAAGGAACCAGATTTTAGGTGTGGATAAACTTTGGCAATCTTAAATGCCGACGGGAAGTAGCTTTTAGCAAGACATTGATTGTAGATAAAAGTCAATGACTCGCAAATAGCTGGTGCAGCACTGCGAAGGATCCTATTGCTGATTCCGTCTAAACCGGACGCATTGCTGTTTCTGAGGCTGTTGAGATGTGTAAACACATCAGCCACTGACATGAAAGGTATGTCAGAAGGAATATCTTCGGAGCATTTATTTTCACAAAATGATGAAAGCAGGGATAAATCACAAGGACAATTTGGTATTGTGGCTTTTAATTGTTCTATATCGGCTTCAAAGAACTTACTAAAATCATCTGATGTTATGTTAGATGTCCGTAAACGCGTTGAAGTACCTTTTTTGGTCAATGTATTAATTGCCTTCCATATATCTTTGGTGTTTGTTTTATCTACTATTAACATTTTAAAAAAGTTCTTCTTCTCCTTACGAATGGCATACTGGACTTTGTTTCGCAGACCTCGGTATTTAATTAAATCTTTATTTTTATGTGCATTATCTCGCTCTCTCATAACTTCAACTACTTCCTGGGTGATCCATGGGGATTTAGTCTGATGTTTTACGCGGACCTCCTTAATTGGCACATGTTTATCAAATACGCAAAAGAAGGTCTTCAGCCAATATTCAAGTGCGTCATCTGGGTCAGGAAGTTGATAAACATGGCCAAAAGGTGAACTGAGCAGGTCCAGTAGGAATGTATCTTGATTAAAATTTTTGTAGCTTCTAAATTTAACGCTTATATGTTTTTGTTTGGTAATTTTCGTTCCTATTTTATTCCACACACACGTTACGGGGT